>BEGY01000107.1:46470-91501 GCA_002335675.1 Chlamydomonas eustigma | reverse complement strand
ATGTTCATAACATACAACTGTGCTTGATCATGATGCATCATCATGTTCATAACATACAACAGTGCTTGATCATGATGCAACATCATGTTCATAACATACAACAGTGCTTGATCATGATGCATCATCATGTTCATAACATACAACAGTGCTTGATCATGATGCAACATCATGTTCATAACATACAACTGTGCTTGATCATGATGCAACATCATACTCATAACATACAACTGTGCTTGATCATGATGCATCATCATGTTCATAACATACAACAGTGCTTGATCATGATGCAACATCATGTTCATAACATACAACAGCGCTTGATCATGATGCATCATCATGTTCATAACATACAACAGTGCTTGATCATGATGCATCATCATGTTCATAACATACAACAGTGCTTGATCATGATGCATCATCATGTTCATAACATACAACTGTGCTTGATCATGATGCTTGATCATGATGCTTGATCATGATGCAAAAATAGGGTCATCAGGAACTGCTAATTGAGTTGTTTTTCACTACAACTCACTTGTATGGAAAGATCCTGAATCTTGAAGGATGACGCTTGAAGTAGTTATAAGCAATCTGCAGTGACATGAGGCAATACTAGCGATACAGAATATTGAACGATCCTCACATCTTGGTTCTCACTGCATTGTATTAAGGAATGTCGAAGTGAGATCACCTCTACTATACTTGCAACATCATTATAACCAGCAAAATCTGGAGATGATAAGGAATCGCTTCAATCAGTGGCATTAATGTATTGAAGGATGTCATCATCGCATCAGGGCAGGCCCACTCATGTTATCTCACCATGCGAGCCTCTTGATTGAAGATAGGGTTTGTGGTAGAAGAGGCAGCATGTATCACCAAGAGGTCATCAGACGTGAGAAGACCATGTCGTACATCCTGTGATTTGTAGGTGGAACCTGGTAGCTGAACACTTCCACACATCTCAACACCATGTAATCCCTGCTGATGATGAAGAACTACAGCAGCATCAGCATGTACATAACCTGACGCATTGTACTCTCTTGCTGATGTAGCTGCAGCTGCGGCAAGGACCACTGAGGCAGCTGTATCCCCTGGGATGGAGTCCATCAAGTGACTGCCACTCCAAGCAGCAGAGCCTTTGATAAAGAATCCCAGGCCATAGGCCAGCAAAAATCCACTAGGGCCTGACACCATCATGACAGCCGGGAGATCAAAACAGAGTTATGAGTGTGAAAATGTGATGACCAGCAGTACAACTATGAAATGCAAACATAGTGAGGTGAAAGTTTGCACTGTCAGAAGCTTACAGTTAGCTCACCATATCCGAGTTTTCAGTTGTGACAACATTTTCAAGATACTATCTAGGCTGTACTTATGCCATAATACACACACAAGGAAGATACTATCTAGGCTGTACTTATGCCACAATACACACACAAGGAAGATACTATCTAGGCTGTACTTATGCCACCATACACACAAGGAAGATACTATCTAGGCTGTACTTATGCCACAATACACACACAAGGAAGATACTATCTAGGCTGTACTTATGCCACAATACACACACAAGGAAGATACTATCTAGGCTGTACTTATGCCACAATACACACACAAGGAAGACATTACAAGGATAGGTTTCCTTGACCTTACATGTCTAAGATGCATAGTTTCCTTGACCTTACATGTCTTAGATGCATAGTGTTTCCTTGACCTTACATGTCTAAGATGCATAGTGTTTCCTTGACCTTACATGTCTAAGATGCATAGTGTTTCCTTGACCTTACATGTCTAAGATGCATAGTGTTTCCTTGACCTTACATGTCTAAGATGCATAGTGTTTCCTTGACCTTACATGTCTAAGATGCATAGTGTTTCCTTGACCTTACATGTCTAAGATGCATAGTGGTTTTCTTATTAGATTCTTTACTAGACTACTAATAAAGAGTCCCTGAAGACAGGACTCTAACATCATGCATCCTGAAGAGTTAAGGGTTAAGGAAACCTTCAACATAGAATCAAAAAATACTACCTGCAAGGTTCCCCGAGTATCCAGGACAAGGAGCACCAGCCACAGCACCAATGAAAGAGGGTCTCACTATAGCCACTTTTATCCTCTGCTTTGAGCTGGTACCTATTGCACCCTTGCTTTCCAGTTTCTGCTTCAGAGCAAAGTCCTTCACCTGTAAGCGGCCAGCAGAAGGTCATTGCTACGCAAACAGACAAGAATATGATGTTCAGGTACATGGGCAGACCTAAAGGCTAGTTTGCCTGATTAATTATATGGTTGCTCAGACAAAATTTGCCTTGCCCACTGCGCCAAGAGTTGCGAGAGCCAATCATATTCATGGCAGAGTTGTGGACTGAGTCCTAGTTTGGGAGAGAAGGTTGTTGCACTCTTACCAGGAGCTCTGTAAGCCTCTTTCCCATTGTGTAAGTGTTTGGGAATCCCCAAAGCTTGAGCAGAGCATTTGCTTTGGTGTGAGCTTCTTGCGGAGTGCAAGAGAGCAGCTTTGACACTTGATCCTCATAGTCGATCTGGTTTTGTAGTAAAAGCACATTGATGACGACAAAATGAACAAGGAGTTCAACGCAATTCAGCGGGAAAGATGTATGTGAGACATTGTGAGCTTCAATACAACGTCGGAGAGAATTGTGTTAGATTAAACAACAGCTGCGAAATTCATCTATGAAAGAAATGAGCATACACGCAGTTATGAAATTCCGCACACCTGACAGATCTGTGTGGAATTGAATATTGACATGTGCGAGTGTCTAGACGACATGATAAGCCAAAGCATTCACCTCTTTGTCACCAAACATGAGCGGATACACCTTTTCTTCCACCGTTGACCCAGCTGGGGAGTCCACATTCGCGTATGAGGACGACACGTGTACAAATGACTCCAAATTAGGCATCAGGTGCACAAGTTGAAGCAGATCCTTGGTACCGCAATAGTTGTGTCGCAGCGTGGTTTGGATATCTTCCTCAAGTGCAATCCTGGCAATGTCAATCGAGGCAATTGTTCTTGCAGCACAGATTAAATGTCAAAGATGATGTGAAACAATGTATCATTCGAGGATACCACAGTGGTGAAATATGCAATTCACCACTAAGCTTCATTGGCTGATGACATCGCCTTCTCAGAAAGGAGGTTTCAGCGAGGCATTGCGGTATAATTAAAATGTCAGTTTACATAGTTTTGAGATGTCTTACTGCAGTCAGGCATGAATATAAGTGCACCGTTTGGACATTTCCCTTGCGTGCAGCAATCATGTTCAACTGACCTTGCTGCACAATGGATGACGTGTGTGGTGTTGGAAAGCAGCTGCTCCAGAACTACATGGTCCAGGACACCAAGCAGGGTCCCCAGATCCGACATCTGCTTATTTCCAGCTATCTTTCCGGCCATGCCTGTACACGTGTGTTCAGCTTGAGCTGTGGTATCTACTGTGGGCCGCAGCTCTGATGCAGACGATGAGACAGCTCCTCTAGTAACAGCCTCATAAACACTGGCCTTACCTGTTGGAAAGGGTTGGGAGGAAGGTAGAGGTGGAGGAGGAGATTCATCCACCACCAGGCGGGCTGGTGAACCAAAACACAAAAAGCGCTGGAAGCAGCTCTTAAAGAGTGGACCTGCTTTCAACGTTCTGCTGCTGACAGAGGCAGTCCCAACAGTGTAACTTTTAGTAGGGCCCTGGAGCTGCAGAGACGGATGTTTCGGGCTGTTGCTGACAGGATGAGGAACTTGAATCTCAGGATGCTTGGAACAGCCGTGAATATCACTTGACCTGATGCCTGCAATCTCAGGATGCTTGGAACAGCCTTGGCTAGCACTTGACCTGATGCCTGCAATCTCAGGATGCTTGGAACAGCCTTGAGTAGCACTTGGCCTGATGCCTGTAATCTCAGGATGCTTGGAACAGCCTTGGCTAGCACTTGACCTGATGCCTGCAATCTCAGGATGCTTGGAACAGCCTTGAATAGCACTTGACCTGATGCCTGCAATCTGGGGTTCCTTTCCAAGAGAAAGGCCTCCTTCCACTACCACCACTTTGCTGAGGAGGTCTTGAACCTGGCCTGGCGGTAGGCAAGAGCTCGCCTCTCGCACCAAGTTAAAGAGTGGTGAGGTGTGGAGCATCCTGCTCATCAACAGGTATGAAGGTATTTAAAAAGCAGACATTATCATTTCCAAAAGCTTCAGTAAAATGCAGCATGATCAGCTGCAGCTTCATGCTCAGTAAGACTTTATACACGATACAAGACGAGTCATGAGTTTCAGGTCTATTTATATTCTGCAGCACCTCCTCCCTTTCCTATACCTGTGAACCCTTTCGTGAGCACTGGCTCCGCTCCTTCCAGATTTGCCTCTGGCAAGTACGTACACACGTTGTACACCTTGTAGAGGTTTCAGAAAATGATGCACACCAAATTTTGAAAGCGGCAAGGTCCTCATCGTGATGTTCAGTCTGTGAAGCATTTATACTAGATGCTTTGTTGAGAAGCAGTCAAGAGAAAAATAACCGAAATTGCTTCTCAAGTGGGCAGTCAGAGGGAGCCCTTTCTCCAATTAGAATCTCATCCATACATCATCCAGTGCTCCACCTCCTATGCTGCTAGTGCTACTAGTTTGATCATAATCTCACCTGGACAAGTACGGAGCAACTGTTCAAGCACCAGACTACCCAAATATCCAGTACAGCCTGTGAGGAACACTGTACTGCCTTCCATCTGGGTCCGAATGGAGAAGTTGTTACGGCGAGGCAGAAAAGATTGTGACTGGTAGCTATCAGCAGCAGAAGTGAGGGCAGTGGCCGAAGGAGTAAGATAGTCAGGCCGAGTGTTTTTGCTTCTACTTGTCATCATCACCTGCTGCTCAAGGCTGCTAAGGTTCACCTCATGGTGAGCAGTAGTTTGGGGCGGAGGGCAGGATTGTTGAGGGCTGGATTGTTGAGGGCTGGATTGTTGAGGGCAGGATTGTTGAGGGCTGGATTGTTGAGGGCTGGATTGTCGAGGGCTGGATTGTCGAGGGCTGGATTGTCGAGGGCTGGATTGTCGAGGGCTGGATTGTCGAGGGCTGGATTGTCGAGGGCTGGATTGTTGAGGGCAGGATTGTTGAGGGCAGGATTGTTGAGGGCAGGATTGTTGAGGGCTGGATTGTTGAGGGCAGGATTGTTGAGGGCTGGATTGTTGAGGGCTGGATTGTTGAGGGCAGGATTGTTGAGGGCTGGATTGTTGAGGGCAGGATTGTTGAGGGCTGGATTGTTGAGGGCTGGATTGTTGAGGGCAGGATTGTTGAGGGCAGGATTGTTGAGGGCTGGATTGTTGAGGGCTGGATTGTTGAGGGCTGGATTGTTGAGGGCAGGATTGTTGAGGGCTGGTCGCTGCAATGATGCAGAAGTTGTTAGTGGATGAGATGAGGTGGTGGTGGTAGTGGTTGTCATCATCATGGACATTCTGCAGTTGAACATCATTCGGCCGCCCTGCTACCTGAATGCCATTGCAACTGCACTCTACTGCTGCTTTACTCAAGGGAGGATATTGACTGTAGTAAGCCGGAGTAGGGCTTGGTGGTGATGTAGTGAGTATTGGACCTGATGGTGTTGGGTCATGAATACTTAGTAGCTTCATCAATGATAAGTTATTGGCAGCAGTAGAGTCACCAGCTTCCGGTATTCCTCTTTGATCACTGCTGTTGTAAGGATGAGCAGCAGGTGGGTCCTGTTGACTATCTGGAGGTCCAGATGAATGTTGTATGGATGATTTGAAAGTTCTTGGGCTGCTAGGAATGACCTGCTGATTGTGCTTCTGATTGCAGAGGTAGATCTCTGCCATAACCTGAGCAACAAGATTGCCGCATCAGCATGATGATAATAACTATTCAACTCTTGCAGCAGTAGCACGATGAATAGTAGGTATGTCAGGTCCCTTTGTAAAAATACTTAAAGTTACAGAATTGAAGTCAGGAGAGGTAGATAATAGTCTTTTGGTGATTATAAGCTGGCGGAAGTGATTGCATTTTATGAACACACGATATTGATCATTGTCATGCCGCTGCTCTCATCGCTATAATCACAGATGAAGTACTGAGCAGAATGTCTGAACATTCAACTACATCAACTTACGACAGATCAGTGTAATCAAAGTAGAGAAACGGTGTAAAATCTGAAACCTGTGAGTAGTAGTATTGTAGGTGGGGGGGGTCCTTATTAGGTCATGGAAATAATAAACTCATCGAGAGTTTGCTGTGAATACGCGATCCAGCAAGGTCGTGAGCCTTTCTAGCCGCCTATTTGTGTTAGTAATAAACAATCAAACAGTGGAGGACTTATCGCAACGGTTGTCACAATGTAGAGCTCTATCATACATAATTAACGACAGTCAGGTAATGCCACATCACTACGACACCAATCAGAATTCACCCATCAAAAACAATCGACCGCTTATATAATTTATGTAATAGGAAAAACCTCATAGGCAGATTTACAGCCTTCCGCTTCACAATCATGATCAATTTTAAAAAACTAATACTGACTGCTCATCTACCAATTCAGGCAGCATTATGAAAAAATGAAGAAGTTCTCTGAAAATGTTATACCGCCACTACAACACTTTCTACGACATTGTTTGAAGAGTCAACATACGCATCAGCTTGTCAAGAAATATTAAGCTCTTGGCGGGGTCATACTGCTGAAACCGTTTAAAGGCAGATTACTGCTTGCCATCGAATATGATGGAAAGCACTGATATCGCCCATATCATGTTGATCATATCATAAGTACACTCAAAACATGTAGATTCAAAGGAAGGTGATTATGACAACCGTTTGATGCTGAGCCTAGCTACAAGCTTTGCATTCACGTCGTCTTACGTACTTCCACTTATCACTAATACTCATTCAGTACTGGTACTCCCTTTTATTCACCACTTTCATGAACATACAAACAGTAATTAATATGGGCAGTACTAGCAGACACTCATCGTATTATGAAGGCACACTTTCTGGCAGCGGCCCCAGTTCTCACAGCATTGCATCAAAATTTATTAAAAACCCGGTATTTTTAAAGCTGGTAACTGCGATCTTTATAGGCATTGAAATACCATCACGATATTCGGAAGCCAGCAATCACCTAATAAATCTTAATTGAGATACTGAAAGCGTATCTTAGAATTTACGCAATACTCATCATCCGTGTTGGTAAAATAGTCTATTCAGCACACGGGGGGAGTCAAAAACCCATGCAAGACAGCCATGTTGTAATCAGTTATAAAACGGCAGCAAGTTTGAGCCTTGATTCTAGAATTAAATAGTATACTAGTTCTCACAAGCGACTTCGAGCACAACAATGTCTCAGCCATACCCTCGCTACCCTGTCTTCATGTTTGCAAACATGCAATCATTACGACGCTTTGCCTCCAACCTCACTGTGGCACTTCATTCATACCTCACCACTCACTGCCCCCATATCACTGATGGCCAAACTAACAGACCATGTCCGGATCTTATATCATCACATCCTTCCCATTTGTCGAACACTCCTCTGGGACCTCATTATTCCTTTTTCGATTGTACGTAATATCTTGCACACCCACGCCAGCCTCCTCTGGACATCAGCCTTAGCACTACGACATCATCGCCCATACCATACAACACGTACTACAATTACTAATGGATCTTGCCCCATCTGTTCTTCCCCACATGATACCCCCGGCCACCTTTTCGGTGGTTGTACTCACCCTCACTTGAAAGCACTATACATTCTACGCCATAACCAGGCAGTATGCCGATTACAATCAACGCTCTGCAATGGCTCGTTAGGAAACTCTATTATAATCATGGATGCAACTTCCACCTCTCAACTCCCCCCTGGTGTCATCTCCACTCGACTACCCACTTGGCTCACACCCCAAACACCTCTCCACCTCCAACAGACATTTGATCCCCAAAAATTATGCCCAGATATCCTTCTCATTGAGGGCTTAAGTCACTCACATTACAAACACCTCCTCTCTAACGGTCTCCTCTGCCCCACACATCGCCACTACCATAAAAACATATCTACCCTCCAATCTACTTGTACGCTCCACATCATTGAGGTAGGATATACTTCTGATACCTCATATTACAACACACTCACCCACAAATCTAGTCAGCACCTTCTTCTCTGTCAAGTACTTACATTCAATGGTTGGCGCCTTGCCCTCTCAGCCGGACATGACTCCCATGACCTTCTCCGTCCGGTTTCTGTACCCTCTCCTTCCAACTTTCCACCCTTATGTCCCTCTGCACTATCTGACCCTCCTCCCTTTCCGTCAAGTACCATTGTTTTCCCACCTCCTTCACCTCCCCTCCTGCCTCCTGATTCTTCTCCTTCGCACTTTACCCCTATACCATTCCCTTCCAGCTCCCCTACCGTCCATCTTATTCTCCTTGGTGTCAGTGGTACTTTATTTTATCCTCTCCCAACAATTTTACCCTTCTTAGGCATCTCCATCCCTGATGCTCATAGGCTATACCGCTCTCTTAACACGTCACTCCATTTTCACTTTCTCCTGCATCCTTCGCACCCGTCGTAAACTAGAACACTCCTTTTCCCCTCCCATTCTTTTGGATCATCCTCCCTAGCTCTCTTCATACTTTTGAACGGTGAGGCAGATTTGTTCAGGCAGAATTCTTCTGTCCTCTACGTCAAGCTACGCTTCGGCGTTTTATTATTGTTGTTATTACTATTATTTGGCTGTCGTCATACGCCTATTTCTGTAAATTGGTAAAAGAGACGCTACCTATTTCTTGCAGCTGCTACATTCACATTAAGTGATAGTTGCCGCCGTTTTCAGATTATGGGTTACTAGTACACTGACTATGCGAAAGAACAAAAGCCGAACTCGCTAGAACATATTGAAGGCATAGTAATGGAATCGAAGCTGCTATATGATCAGGAATTGTTGTGTAAGATCGTCCGCATGTCAGGCAATGCTCAAGGTTGTGCAGGAGCTTGCAGAAAGCTTCTGAATGCTGTGTTAAGAAGCAGTTGTGAGTCTTCAGTTGAGCCATCACATAGGACTAACTGCTTTTGCCAGACCTGTACAGCGGAGCAGTGCCCAACAAGGCTCACAAAATTGACCCTTCATGTCAAGCGGGATTGCCCTAGGTAATATCAATGTCATGGCCTGTTATGAATATTCGCCATGTTGGCGTAACCAGCTAGGATGTAGACAAAATGGCATAGCCCTGTCAGCCCTACGAGCTTCATGTGGAAATTAGCATCCCTGCTTCTTTGTGTCAAAATACAGCCATGTGACTATTAGACTGCGCATGCTCCAGTAATAACGTTATGATGCTTACTTGAGAGCTCTCATCATGGACTTGCGATGATGTATATCCAGCTCTCATCATGGACTGATATGTATATCCAGCTCTCATCATGGACTGATATGTATATCCGGCTCTCATCATGGACTGATGATATGCATATCTGGATCATCCGGCAGATTCTACAGGAGCTGGTTTGAAGACTGGTCACAGCGCCTGAGGCAAGTGAAGGACACATTAGCTCTTCACCTTGTGATGGAGGATGGCGATGGTGCTGAGACTAGAGCTGTCTCAATGAGAGACAGTAAGGGACCTCCCACTGTGCACATGCTGCAGTGGGTGTTGAATGGTGTGGAGGAGGCTGTCCACGCCATTACTGTCAGAAGGGTGAGGATGTCTTTACAGAGATAATTGCACTCCCTCCTCACTTAATCTGCCAATCAATTTGTTTGCCATATCAACAGAAAATGAGCTCCAAGTTCGATAGAAAACCAAGAGACACTGCTAAATAAATTTGTTTGTTATCTCCACTCCACAGATACAGAACTCAGTATTATTTTCAAGACCAAATGGCAATGGTGGGAGGGGCATTGAGGACTTTTTCTCAGGACTCTCAAATCTCCAAAGCCTCAATCTCAGCGGAGCATTAAAAGGCTTAAGCATGGACACAGATCCTCAGCTGCAACTTTGTCTGATCGCCCTGCCTCAACTCCAGGCTCTAGACCTGTCAAGAAATGGTTTGGTTGGCGCAAACATTTCTGCTCTGCATGATGCTTGGGCACAACTGACACGACTCAGATCCCTGAATCTTGGATTCAACACATTGCGGACAGATGCAGCACAAAGTGTGGCCTATGCTCTCAGCAAATTGAGCAAGCTCACTTACCTCGATCTGGCAGACAGCTCACTGTTTTACAGTGGTGGGGGGGGCAGTGACGACTATGATGCCGAGTTTGGTGAAGGCTTCAATGTTGATTCTGACCTTCAAGAGAGCTGTTGCTTGCTGTCTTTTGCTCTTGGAAACTTGGAGGAGCTGAAAGCACTGGATATGAGCTACTCAGAATTCACGGATACAGGGGGGTTATCAGCTTTTGCGTCTGCCCTGGTCAGCTCGACCGCTTTGGAACACTTGAGCCTTGATAAATTACGGACGGATACAGGATATGAGAGGACTGGTGCGCAAGTGTTGTTCCCTGCACTGAGAAGCATGACAGGTTTGCAGCACCTAAGCTGGGTTAAATGCCCTGGTGACAGTTACAATGATGAGTACTGCCACTTTGCTTCAACTCTTGAAGGTTTGAAAGGGCTGCGGTGCCTAGACCTCTCTAAGGGCCATCTTTGGAATCAACGTTCTCCGCTCTCCATAGCTTTGCAGACCTTGACAGGCCTGGAGTACTTGAATGTCTCAAAGACAAATATTCATTACACTGAGGAAAATGAAGAGGATTGTTATCATGATTATGGGTATCAAGACCTACAAGCAGTTACAGAGGTTACAAGCAGTTACAAGCAGTTACAGAGGTTTCAGCCTTCTATCCGGCGTTAGGGATGCTGATTTCTCTAAGAGGATTGATCATTTCTGGAAACACATTTAGACATGAAGACCATAGAAGCTGTGACGCCTTTTCCAGTTCTATCATGGGCCTAGGCAGAACACTGCAGCACCTGAATGTGTCAAGTTGCTACATGGCTCATCACCTACGTACTGTATCCACCATCAACACTCTGGCACTTGCCCTTGCAGGATTGAAACGCCTGCTGTCCCTGGACATCAGTAATAATAAAATCACAGGAGTTGAAATGAATTTTCTTGGACCCTCACTTGCGTGCCTACCAGCCCTCAAGTCCTTGACTTTGTCTTGTAACCCACTCCTTGATTACGATGGGATCATGCCTCTGTCTGCTGCTCTAATCAAACTTACTGGCTTGACGTACTTAGACATGAGCGAGGTGCCATGTAGTAATGCTGAGCTTGATCATCTTAGACTCATGAGCTGTGCCTTAGCAGCCTTACAGAATCTTGTGCACCTAGACCTGAGAGGATCCAGCGCTTTTCTTTGCGAGCCCTCAGCTTCTGTTGTCCTCCTTCCAGCTCTCACACAGCTCTCGGCTCTGACCAAACTGGTTGTCAGCAACTTTGAGGTCTCTGATGACTATGATGATTCTGAGGGCTGGGAGGACTATAATGAGGACTCTGATGACTCATCATCATCAAGAAAGCGGCGTAGAACCGAATTAGCTTTGAGTAGAAGCTTCGTTGTGGGTAGAATAGATATTGGTAGACAGAGTTACTCAGCACTGGGTAGAGGCTTAGTACTACCTGCAATCACCCATGATGCTCTAAAGCAGGCTATTTCTCATATGCCCTCTTGTCAGTTAGTATTTAACAGTTACAATTAGTTATGGTGGTTTCGTATCTCAATTGTAATTATGACACCCAAATGCGTTGTCCTGCATGACACCTACTACTTGCATGGAGAAGGTTGTAGATTACAAATGTATTGTCCATGTGTATCCGCTATGTGTCTCATGTGAGTCAGCTGCTCCTGCAAATATTTCCTGCAGATTTATATCAATTGTCTTTGATGATCACAGATTTGGTTATAATGATATATACGATCAGCCAAGTGCCGTGAGATTTACAAGCGGCTCATGAAAGACTGGCCATTAAAATAATGGTGGATGTGTTGCTTGGAAGAGAACTGCCAGCAGTAGCTCGATTTTTTGAGGAATTACTTCCACCAGCTGCAGCTCTGTTTTGTACCTAGGGTCATTGTCTGCATCATGGCAGGCCCACTCCTCTCATCAGTGCAATATGAGAGCTTCTTGATTAAAGAGTGGATTGGCGGTAGTAAATCAACAGTGCACATGAGCAAAACAGGTAATTGTGCTTGCAAGTTGTGTAACATTTGGTCTCAACCCCTGTACCCTAATTGTGGTAAAGCATGCCTTTTTGTCAAAATTGCAACTTACACCGAAAATGAGCGAGAGTGATGGGAAGGATCGCTCATTGCATTTCAACAGCGATGGGTCATTTTTTGAGACCTTTCAAAGGTTAGCTCAAAGCAAAAGTGAACTTGGGCTTGAAGATAAAGATTCAACTGAAAATGCTTCGACAACGGGAGCTACCCTAGGGGAGGAACATTCATGTGGAGCCTTTATAGAAAGTTCTTCGTTCCTCGGTCGACGACCTGGTTACATATTTACGAATGGCGTGACAGGCCTTGGTGAGATTCATGGCTCATCTTTAAGGTCCTATGTCCCAAGATGAAATTGTGAGCTCCTCGAAGGCTATTACAAGGACCAAGGTTTAGAGGGCTACGTTAAGAGGAAACAGGATGCAGCAAAAGCAAAGCCTGTGAGCATTAAGGCCAATAAGAGCATCGTTAAACTTCCAAATCGGGGACAAAGCAGCGAACCTACTGCCAAAAGGGCCAAGACAGGTAATTACATTTGCATTTACAAGCACATACTAATGTTGTGGATTATGATTTATGTTTTTAGAACTGCTGATGCTTTTGGCATATTTGAGAGATATAGCTGTGTGCATGTGACCCTTGTCTTTATGATGCCCATCTTGATCCTTTAGTCCTGATGCGTGAAGACTCTGCAGATGAGAAGCCAAAATATTTGCGTGAGATGGAGAAATTCAAATCTCAGTCCTGCTCAGGAGATACCAAGCATGATCGACCTCTAGTAAAATAGGTAGGGTGCTGCAATTTACCCATGCTCTAGCTAAGAAAAAAATACTGACTGAATTCCTAAAGCTTCTCCTCATTTGAGCAATGCCTGGATTTTTGAAGTCTTATAAAGTACGAACACCTGTAAACTTGCTCAATTGCATTCTTGGAGTGGTAGCCGCACACAGTGTTACAATTTGTTGAGTGCAACAGATTAAATGGATTACCATGCAGTTTCAAATGTAAAGATTGCGCTGAAAATAAAAGAGGAACCAAACTGGAAAGGCTTTATGAAACAATGGGTTCAACTAAGGCTGATAAAAAATACGCGATGGGCTATAACAACAGATTTTCAGGTCGTTTCTATCAAGCCCCTCCAGCCTTCAAATTAAAGAGCATTTGAGCCGCCTCCATGTCGTTGTCATATTCTTTTCCTTTTTGATCTAATTGGGCCTAAGTAAAAGAAGGACAGCATAAATTAATCAATCCTACTTACTTCCTAACAGCGCTTAAACCAAGCATGCAAGACAAATTTAGGTTCAGGGTTTACAGGGAATCATACTGATCAGAAGACATACAGAACAGCTCTCCTTCACAGAGATTCCAAAGAGGTGCAACAACATTGTTTTGTCACCTGCGCTGCCCTTATTGGTGAACAGCCACCTGTTCGGTCATAACCTTTGCTGCCCACTGGAGAGTAATTCCTTGGGAAACCCATGCTGGGGGACTGTGTTCTGCTGTACAATCCTCCACCATAACCAGTACCATGCTGGTACAGTCTGCTGATGTGACCCCCTCCACCTGGAAGGTGGAGGGAAGGTGCACCGTAGCTTACAGCGATCTTGCTCTGTGGGCTGCTGCCCACCATGGCATTCAGCGCATTGTTCAGCATGCGCATGTCAGAGCCAGAGGACACCTCCTGTTGTGACTACACGGAAAGCATGCCAGTTTTCTGATTAGTTGCGCGAAGACACTAGCAGTTAGTCTTGGAGATGTAATTGATAAAATGCATTATTAAGGAACTGATTATCTAGATGTGCAAATACATGATCAATAGAATAATCAGCCAGCAAGCGTGCAAGCAGGCAAGTGGTCTTCATTGTGCACTTTTCCTCAGCAAGTTCGAAAAGGATTCAAGACAGCCAGTGCATTTAATCAAGGGCGGAGAGAGCCACACTCACCCCCATGCGTCCAATCACCTCCTCCCCGTCTTGTGAGCAGTAGCTGCGTGACCGCTTTGCACCCACTCTCAACATATGGCCACTAGAAGCACTCAGTGCTGCACCGCCGCTGGCTGCTGGCCCAGCAGTCCCTCTCTGCTGCCCCCCTGCCACCTGGGAGCCAGAAGGCACCACTCCTCCTCCTGCTGGCCCAGCAGTCCCTCTCTGCTGCCCCCCTGCCACCTGGGTGCCAGAAGGCACCACTACTCCTCCTGCTGGCCAGGCACCGCCAGACATCACAGTTGGCAGATGCTGCTGTTGGAGAAACCTATTGTCGAAACCAGAACCCTGACCTCTGCTGCTAGGAGGCACCCATCCTGGCCAGGCACCTGTGGATAAACAAGGCTGCTGCTGCTGAAGCCTGTTTTCAAACCCAGCACCTTCAGCCCTGCTACCAGGAGGCACCTCTCCAGGCCAGGTACAGCCTGACTTCGCACCTGGCTGCTGTTGCTGCTGAAGACTGTTTTCAAACCCAGCACCTTCAGCCCTGCTACCAGGAGGCACCTCTCCAGGACAGGTACAGCCTGACTTCACACCTGGCTGCTGTTGCTGCTGAAGACTGTTTTCAAACCCAGCACCTTCAGCCCTGCTACCAGGAGGCACCTCTCCAGGCCAGGTACAGCCTGACTTCACACCTGGCTGCTGCTGCCTGTTATCTAAAGCAGCGCCCTGACTGCTGCCACCAGGAGGCAAACCTTCAGGCCATGCAACGATGTACTTCTCACCAGATTGCTGCTGCTGCCTGTTATCCATGCTAGGACTCTGAGTCCTGCCACCAGGGGGCACCCCTCCAGGCCATGCACCGCCGGGCGCAAATGGCAGCTGCTGCTTGTCCTCAAAAGTTGCAGGCGGCACACCCCCTGGCCAGGGCGCACCTTCCCATGAACGCTCATGACTGCTCTGTGGTCTTTCCTGGCTGAGGCTTTGCATGTTTGTTGGTCCTTGAGAGCCTGCATGGCTTTGGCTAGGCCTGGGCACTGAGGCTGTATTGCTCATCCCCCCACAAGGGGTATGATCAGCTGTAAAGGCATTATTACCAGCGGGCAACAAACCTACCCATCAGGAGTTAAAGAAAGATATTGGGTCATTAACCATTTTGGAGTCTAGTCAAGCAATGCAGTCCATACATGACCTGCCTGTATGTGCCAAAATTCTAATTCCACATTAAGAGTATGAGATCATCTTGCTAACACTGCACCAGGTTTGTGTGAAAAATAAAAAATGACACAGATTTGGAAGAGAAGAGAAGCTAGTAGAGATATTGTGTGGAACTTGAGTGGGCATTCTAGATAAGCACCTGAAACAAATGGGCTCCTGAATGGGTTTTGCACACCACTGTATGCATTTCTCATGGATGAGCCAGGATCCCCAGGCATCTCAGGTATTCTGTAAGCTTTAAAACCAGCGCTGTTGGTCTGCTGCGGCTGCAAAGGCAGCTTGGATCCAGTCTCAGATGTCCTGGCAGCGGCGACATTACCTAAATAAGCAGTAACAAGACATAAAACAACTTGCCAGTATAAATAAGCCACTGTGAGAAAGCACTAAGATCATTAGCATACAACTGACAACAGAATGTGAGTTTCGGACCCTCACCGTCCAGAAGTGCAGCTAAAAGCAAGCCTCGAAAACATGTGAGGTTAGCAAAAACAAATGCTAAGATCAAATCATACGAGGTGGCCTCAACAGAGCATGAAGCACCCTAACCTTACCCTGAGAATGCAATTCCCTATCCCAAATCCGATTATTAAGCACCCTAACCTGTCAGCTTGTAGCTACCAGAGGTGAGGCGCATGGCAGAGGGCTTCCCTGCAGCTCCTCCACAGAATGAGTTGGGCTTGGAACCTCCCCTTGCCAGCACCATAGAGGCAGGCGTGGACCCTGCTGCAGTTGCAATCATGACCCCAGCAGTCCCCGTACCCCCCATGTGATAATACTGCGGCTCATAGATGTCATGTGCTGCCACAGAAGCAGGGGTGGCACCGCCTCCTGATCCTCTCTGTGCAGCAGTTGAGTTCATGCCTCCAGTACTGGCAGCTGGACGCATGGCAGCCATTGCAGTGCTGCTTCTCTGAACAGTACCTGGGTCCCTGATACTGTCTCGACCCAAGACAGTGCCCGTCTTTACAGAGGTTGGCATTTGGGCACTTACGCCGACCTCGGACACTGCAGCTGACGTCGCCGGTGGGGGTCTGTTGTTGGGGAGAGCCTCTTTTTCAGAGACTTGGAATAATGGATGCTTGTGAGCTACTGCAAGGATTTGTCTGCATAGTGTGAAAGACAACGGGTCTTCACTGCACGGCTATGTATGTAGAATCACAAGCAGGTGCGCCATTACATAAACAACTGTGGTTAATGCTTCCATTATATCACTTTCTTTCTAAATCGAAACTCTCGCTGTCACTTAGGTCATTTGAGTAGTCAACGTTTTTGGCCACTTATTCAGTCCCTGATTCAGATAATGCCTTCAGCTAAGTCTCACTTGAGGACGGTCGCTGCTTTGAAGGCTGCCATCTGATGTGTGTCAACCATACCCAGATGCTGAGCAAGGACCTGACAAACAATTCCAGAAGCATCTTTAATCTTGAGAACAATAGGTTCCCCTAGCCTTTGAAGCTTACACGTTCCTTCAACAACTTAATGCAGCTGAATTTGATCTCATTGCTATGCACTTACCAGGGCACGTTCTGGCTCCTCCAGCAATAAGTCAGGCCTCAAGAGCATTTGAAAGACATTCACCTTCAAGGGAGTGGGCATGACTTAACATTCCAAACAAAATAGTTGAATGAATCCCTGAGTTAGATTTTAAAATAAAGCAAGAAAGAGCGTTGTTAAGTACTCCTAGAAAGGTATCTATCATCTTTACTTCATGAATGGAACATTGGAACTGCTTTTCAAGGACTGCAAGTTTCAAGCACAGCCACATGTACCACATGTGGATCAACTCACATGAGAATTGCAATGCGGCTCTTGGACCACCTCAGAAGGTTCCGGTATGCCATGCATAGCCATGATGGGAGCATGTGCTGTAACATTCGAAGTGGGACCCTGCTCATGCTTCGCACCACACTCCCCCATCATAAGGCTCACCCCAGGAGGCAATTTATCCAAAGACGGTACCTGGCCAACACCATTTTGATTCGAAGCAGGAGGCATGTTTTCTGCATCACTGTAACGTTTGTGCTGTGGACCTGTGGCACCCAGTACTGCGTCACCAGAGGCCAATTGAGGAGCAAGAGACTGAGCCATTGAATTATCCGCAGGCTCGTGAAGAGACATTAATCGACCTAAGAGTAGTGAAGGGACAGATATGTGATAAAGTACTAATGAAGCTGAGAGGCTGTCATTTAAACGGATGTCAGTGAAGATGGACAGTAATCTGATGTCAGTGAAGATGGACAGTAATCTGATGTCAATGAAGATGGACAATAATCTGATGTCAGTGAAGATGGATAGTAATCTGATCAATCAACGCTTACGACAAATATTGATTGTTAAAACAGACCTTTCAAACAGTCTGCCACATAAGCAATCACTCTGTACATTGGCCGGACAGTTCTCTCCCTATAGAGACCTACTTATAGATACATCTCATCAGTCAGAGTCCCCTACAGTCCGCACCTGCCAGGTCAGTACTGCCTATAGAGTTTGTCCTCTCCAGTCCGCACCTGCCAGGTCAGTACTGCCTATAGAGTTTGTCCTCTCCAGTCCGCACCTGCCAGGTCAGTACTGCCTATAGAGTTTGTCCTCTCCAGTCGCACCTGCCAGGTCAGTACTGCCTATAGAGTTTGTCCTCTCCAGTCCGCACCTGCCAGGTCAGTACTGCCTATAGAGTTTGTCCTCTCCAGACGCACCTGCCAGGTCAGCACTGCCTATAGAGTTTGTCCTCTCCAGTCGCTTCATGAAGAGTGGTGAGGGTGCAAGGCTACCAGGCAGGGAGGAGCACCCTGCTCCAGCTCCTAGTGCCCACAGCCCAGACCCTAATGAGGTGGCAGGCCCACCTAAGCTGCTGGTGGGTTTTAAATCTGACATCATGATCTGACCCAAGTCCTTCACAGATGAGGTAAAACAAAGGGCCATAGAGAGACAGCTTCTGAAGAATATCCACCAGTATTTGTTTCAGTATCCCATTATACTTACCTTACACACAGTTTCAAACAACACCCTCATTGTATGCACAACAGAGGCATCAGGAGATGAGTGAACAGGATCTGCTCCTGAGTCAATCATGCACTATCTGGATTGTGAAAGCAGAGCAATGACACCTGATGGAGTGCTTAATCATAAAAATCCAAATGGTTATTATGCTCATGTCTTACAACACAACAAGTTGAGGGTCAAGACACAGCTAATTTCTCCTTACAGGCGTGTCAGCAAAAGCCTGGATGTCTAGATGAGATGAACGATCACCAGCATTCAGTGCCTGAGCTGCAGCAGCAACAGGCACTTCCATGCCAGTCGGCATGTCAACCTGATCATTTGTCCATTTGTCTAATCCAGAGGGCTCTGGGAGATCATCACCCTGCAATATTAACCAAGGTTGCAAACACCATAGAATCTGTCTCTATAACCCCTAATAATCTGCTTAAAGATGCTTTAAGTAAAGAATCTTCATCTATTCACACTCATTGGTATCCTAAATCAAATCTAGAAGGTAATACTTAATGTTCATTATAAATATCATGTAGGGAATGGTATCCCCCCTGTAGAAACTACGTAACGATGTTACAAATGAATGATAAGTGAATGATTTTCAAGCAGGGCTGCGAGCAGTGCAAATGTACCTGTGGAGAATCAATCAGTCCTTCATCTTGGCCGAATGGTAAGCTGTCCATGCCACCAAGACCGTCATCAAAGTTTCTGAATTCATCCTCAGGCCTGTTATGACAACCATCACACCTGAATTAAAAGGAGAAGCAATCAATTAACTTGTGAAGTACTGTAATAGCACGAATAAATCTGAAGAAATTACATGCGCACACTGATGTTAGTCATCTTTTAATAAGAGCAAGTTCAAAGATGTGCTTGTTATTAATGTGAGAATGAAGCGACACAAAATGCTGCTGAAAAAATCATGGCAGCCTTTACGGACAATGTCTAAGAAAGTATTACCTGCAATTCCCTGAGCAATATACTCTTGCATCATAACATTCACAGTCTGCACAACAAAGGACCATACAAATTTTGAGACACACTCTCAAATGTTTTAAAAGAAAATTGAGCTGCCTACTAGATCTTTGGGGACACATCAAGATGCAAGGTAAAGAGATTTGGACTCTAGAGAGACTCAAAGCATAAGTATGAAATGTTGCCAAGGGGCTTAATTTCATACATTTCCACACTAACATTTCTTTAGACACTTTGACTTCTTGCACCGGCACCCTTTTTTGTGTCCCACGTCCCCGGATATGTCTTGATCTACCTGCAATTAAGAACAAAACAAGGCACTAAACCTCCTATTCTGCCTCAATTTGCAGTCTTAGGCACTAAGCCATTACTAACTTGTGAGGGCAAAAAACATTTTTACCTATGAAAACTCCTACACGACACTTCCCTACATTTCATTGAACTAACCTGTATGCCCCTCTAGATAAGATTATTTGTGAGAAACCATATATGGTATATACCTTGGGGGCAAAAGCACTAGGACACCTTTGTGTGACTTTCTGTCTCTCCACCATGACTACTCTGTGGTCTTTTTCCGTATTCATGCACTCCTTACAGGCACATTCGCTGCAGAAAACGCCTGTGGCAAGAATCAGATGGAACACAAACTTACTTATACCCACTCACAAGACTTTGTGCATCATTAGGATATAGCTTCAAATGCAACGATATTTCTTTTCATGAATGGAATGGACAATAGTAATGTTTGAACCAGAATCAGGTTGAGTCTACAATAGTGAATCACCTGCTGAAAAACAGACACAGTACAATTTTAGGCATTTAGCTTTTTTGCAATTGCAGCGCTTAGAGTTGCCAAGTGTTGGGCCTGGGTCTGGGAGTTGAGGTGCCATCTCCAAATGATGACGGAGATGACTTACAGGCTGTGAGGCTGAATGAGTAGAACAAAGTAGAGTGATCAAGAGCAGACCCTGTATAAACTATCAGAATGCACCAGAACAAGCGAACAGGCAAGTCAATGCACTATATTTGTCCTCAATTTAGATGTGAAGATGAGGTGTGCCTAAATAAATACCGTGGAAACCATTAGTCGGAGGCAGCTGAAGCTGCTGTGTCAATGGCGGATGAGGAACCGAAGAAACGGCATCCTAATAACAGCGAAGTGGTGACAATTAAAAATTTAAATAGAATAAGCAATGCTTGTTGTCACCTGCGACGTTCGACCAGCAACAGCCTGCTGAGCAACTTGAAAATGCTGCACAAAAGCGGACATACGCTGCACAAAATTCGCCATTTTGGTAACATCGGGGACCAGATTATTATTTGGACGGTCTTGAGCTGACATTGCTGAACCTTTTATGCACGGTACATGTTAAAACGGCTGACCAAGTAATCAACAACTTATATTAAATTTGCGCATCATAGGGAAAATAATCACACTCAATTGCTACCCTCTGCGCAAGCAATTGACCACGTGAGGTTGGAGTAACAGTCGACATATCGTTTGAATTAAAATTCACACTGATCAGAGTTGTTCCACACAAGTATTTTCGATTACTCTTATGCCTTCCTGCCTGAGTTTATGCAGCTGAATTTATACTTGATACATTGGGCATCACACTCTGTAATTCTGAGGCAGTTTTCTGGCTCAGAGTACGTCAACGAGGCAGATTCTTTCAACATGCTCTCTCGTATCAAATGTCAATATTTTGAATTATGCTGAATGGTGATATAAATATGACAATGAGGATTCTTAATAGGTACCTATAGGTATTCAACCGAACCTCAGGAGGTACTTACTGAACAAGTGCATAGTAAACAGACAATCGAGTTTTAGCAATCCTTCATTTGAAAGCGGACAGGCTGTTGATGTACATAGTGTCCAAAAATCCAGAGAAATATGCTACACTGAGGATCAGCGCAGCCGGACCAATGAAAAGGGCAACAGCCCAACCTATCAGGCCTCGGTCACTCCTCTGCATGCCCAAATGGAATCTTTGTAACATCCATGAAATTTGCAGATTTAATCAAGAATCCATTCAGGCCATAGGCATCATGAACCATATATATTGATAATTGCGACACATGCAGATCACGAGAAATACGCTTGAATGCAATTGATCCCAGGATTATTCAAACTGTTTGCAGAGCTCACTTTTGACACTTCTTCCATGTACTCTTTCCTCTTAGCGATCCTCTTCTGCACCTCACTAACTTGACGTTGTTGTGATGCAGTCCTTTTGTATTGTTCTTCTAGCTTGTCGCCTGAATGTAAGCAGCATTCAGCATGTAGGTGCAAATGTGAACACTAGTATCTACATCAATAAATCTTAGGCTTATAGTTAGCCTTAAGGTATTGTCACAAAATCTGTCCTCCCACCTACCTACAATAATAACATCTGCTTGTCAGGTCTTTATTAAGGAACTTAAAAAGAAAAGGATTCTAACAATGCTACAACCAACCACAACAATCATACTGACCTATCGTACTTTTCTCCTTTATGTCTTCTGAGGACCCTGATTCAGTGCTGAAGTCCCCTGCTGAACGAACTGATCTACTCTCGTCTGCAAAGACGTGTTAGGGTACGGAAGCTCTGACATGAATTTAAATCAGACAATGTAAGAATCGACTCATTTGGATCCTAGTCAACGTGTGATGCCTACAAATTTGTCCTTTACACCGCACCTGCATAGTTTATATTATTGCCTGCCTGCTCAGGTCTGGCAGAGTATAAGGCAGCTTTAGAAAGCTCGATGGCAACCTCCTTATTTCTCATGGCTTGCAACGTGTCTTTAAAGAAGCGCAATGAGGGACGATCCCCCATCGACCACATTTCTCCCTGCCTGCATACAGCATGAAGAGACTAGTGAGGTTTTGACATTCAAAAGCAGCCGAGATTCAATATTGTAATGTCAAGTCGAGAGGTCCCTGGAGCCTCCTGACCAGCAGGTCCCTGGAGCTCAGCTGCAGTATATAATTGTATGGTCTTCATCAAGTTCTTCTTGGAGACCTGATCAGTCTCTATTTTTCATCATCATCATTATAACCTCCACTCCAAGGTATGTCACCCCACCTTATGGGATCACTGATTGAGAGAATCTTCTGACCAGGCACGATGCCTGCCTGAGTAGCAGCAGGGTAGCAGAAGGTAGCTGAGAGCTGAGAGACAAGATCAAAAAGGAGCTGGCCCCGCTCAATGACTTAAATAACTACGACTACAGAGACAATATGCCCCGGCTCAGGTTCTGCAATAATCACCATGACAGCCAACGAAAGAACTGCTGATACCAGGCGTATCTGATACCAGGCGTATCTGATACCAGGCGCATTTAGCCTACTTATGTAAATTTTCCATCAAAATCTAGGTTGCTTGGGATGTCTTCATGGATGACCTCTTCATTCACTGAGCAATCTACAGCTTAGCAGCATGCCACCCATACTGCTGCACTGGCATCGTCCTACATATTTGCATTGCTACTATCCTAGTGCAGCAAGCAACCTCGTCATAGTTCAAGTGGTATCTAGTTTCATGTCTCACCATATTTCAACTGCTAAGTGGTATCTAGTTACATGTCTCACCATATTTCAACTGCTAAGTGGTATCTAGTTTCATGTCTCACCATATTTTAACTGCTAAGGCCTAAGTGGTATCTAGTTTCATGTCTCACCATATTTCAACTGCTAAGTGCCAACCAGCCCACCTTATCTGCTTGGCTGCCCTCTAAGACACCCACAATAATGAGGGCTTGCCCCTTGCCCTCTGGAAGGACCTCCAGCAACAAGCTTCTTTGCAACTCATTAGCTTTGAGATCAAACCTATTTGTGTAGGTAGCATATAAGTGATGAATTTGTAGCTGAATTAGATGGTCATTATTTGCAGATTGTGTTCCTATGCTCTTAGAGCGTATGTCTCCACTTTGCATTACCAACAAATGCAGTGCAGTTACTGTGTTTCTGTAAGAGAGGAAAGAATCACTAGGATGGACCCTCTGTTACATACCTACATTAAGGTCGTGGATGCCTCCTCAGTCGTGCCATTTTGAGCCTCTCCTACTGAAGCTGGAGTAACCAATGGTACACAGTTAATCGCACTTGCATTTTGTGGCCTCTGCAAATTGTTAGTGTGTCTCAAATGAAGACTGTGTGTGCTGAAGGGTTTCGAAAGACTAGGATTCCTGAAACATGAGAGCATAAGCATAAGCTATTCAAGGAATGTGGAAGCTGTTACATAGAGCATAGTAATCAGAACAGTGACACTGTAGGTCAGCATGTGACAGTTCATCTTCTAAAATGCATCTGCTTTTTGATTCAATGTATTCAGGTATAAACGTACAGTTGTTTAACTGTAATTGCCAAGAATCTTATTTACGAACCTTGAAGAATGAGTCCCAACCACATTCACTCTCGGCAATGGTATATTTACAGTTTTAAATAGATTTGAGAGCATCATGTCCACCTTTCATTCGTGTCTCCGCATTATTCATGCGTATCGTGGGATCTGAGTAAGGTAGCTAAGTAGCTAAACCCAACTAACGACCACACAGCAACACGCTCATCTTGATTATTTGCTTCATCAATAAATGTACGTGTCAAGTTTTAGGGTCTCATCGAGTCGTCGGGGCTCGTGGAATTACAGGCAGAGGAGGACCACAGTAGCTCTGAATGCCAATGCTGCGGAGAAATTATCTGATAACTCCACGTAAGTTTCAGCTTGAAATATCCTGTATTTTTCGAAGCTGTACCTATGGCATTATTAATTGAGACCTTAGTGGCCTCAGATGTATCATTACCATGGACTCTGATCATGTTTTCCATATTACAAACCATTCCCAACTGTGCTCCTAGTCGGATCAAATTGGTACACATTCTGATGATTAGCATTATGCTTGCTGCAAAGCACCTTCTTTGCCTCCCATAATCTTTCTTTGTCTTGGAGCAAATCTTACATGCTTTTATGGTATGCATCCTTATACACACAGAAACCAGATCCCTGTTCCCAGCAGTGCGTCTCAGCAGACAGCTCAGTCAGCAGCAGCCATCCAAGCTGCTTACAAAGATGGCATGAGAAGGCAGCATGTGGAGCTGCTATTGCCCTTGATAGGAGCTACAGATCTGGATGACTGGTGGGCAGCTACTCAGGCTCAGGCTACAATGTTAGGGCAGCATTCATGTCGCTCCCTGCTGTTGCATATGGAATTGTGGCTGCTCCAATGTTAGGTCTGCATTCTTCTTACTTGTCAATACTTCATGATTAAGGGCTGCTACCGATTCCTGTAGATTTGAGTAACATCCCTTTCTCTTCTATGATTTCATTTTAAACCCCATTTTAAACCCCATAGGCCTGGAGGGATCCGCCAGCAGTTCAAGGCAGCACAGCCATTAGTGGAATATATTTTGAGGACGGTCAAACAGGTATTAATATGATGGGAAATGATCAGAATTAAGCAGAAAACAGCAGGTCTAACAAAATGTGATGATGAGGGACAGGTCTGTAGCAAAGCAGTGTTGTTTACAGGGAAACTGCACTTGTCAAAACACATCCTGGCTTCATAGACAAGTGCCAATTACAGGACATTTGTTTTTATGATGCTGTTTGAAGTCAGAAGGCCTTCAAGGTCCACTTGCCACAGCAATCTGGGATCAAGGCGATGCCGTGGCTGCATGGACTAACACCAGGCTGGCTGCCGTGCTCTTCCCAACAGCAGCAACCATGGACAAAGTAGGTATTATGAAAGACTAGGATTATTAGGTAACACAACAGCACTACAGTGTGATTGTATCGCATGCCTATGTCCTCATAACCTGTCAGCAGGCACGACAGTAAGGCGCAACCTGCTGCAATATATTATTTCTTACTTGCGCTACTGCAGTTCTGATGCCTTGCCGTGCTCTGCATTGGAGAGGGTCGTCATTCCAAACAATGCTGTAAGAGCCGATTGTGCTGCTGATTAAACAGTGTTGATGATGATCATGATCCTAGTGTGATACCCTCTGTGGCACTTGGTACCATCACTGCTATTTCTGGCATGCAGCTGAAGGCATTGGTAAAAAAGGATGGGGGGCCTGAGCTGCTCATTGTGATCAATCCACAATGGGAGACTAAAGGGCTGATGTTTGGACAATCAGGTGAGATCACCACCCTCTCATACTACTTACATAGGTATGTCAGGATGACAATCAGGTGAGATCACCACCCTCTCATACTACTTACATAGGTATGGCAGGATGACAAGGATAATGAAAAGTGGCGGGGTAGTGCGCATGTCTTGCTAATGTACTTTCTATTCTTTCTGTTCTCATCTTCAGAACCGCTGTTCCAGAATAAGGGGGTTCCATTGTCAGTTTATCTGTCAGTTTGTCAGTTAATCATCTTATCAGGAAACCAACATCTAGAGCTTTGTCTTTAGAGTCCCTGAGCTGTGTTATTGTGACTCTTTTGGTTGCAGACTTTGGATTTGGGCCATGGAGGGCTGAAAGTGAGGCCCTAGTAGCGAGCTTGGAGCCATCATATCAGTTCAAGCAGTTGAGAGTTTATGGGGATGATGTACGGCTCTTGAAAGCGCATCCTGGGTTATGGCAGGCAAGAGCATTGAGTTGATGATCTTTGTCCAGAACTAAGCAGTATCATCAAAAGGACATGTTGCGCTTCAGGGATGATCGGAACTCCCTTGCCAAGGCAGTTTTCATGTGACCCGGATGTAGTGCCAATGATGAGCATCGTATTTGTAGCAGGGTGTGAAATGTGCTTTCCTTTGATCTTTGCTGTTATTTCAGCAGCAGTTAGGATCTCTTCACATTTCTGGTCAGATGGTCCCTTTGCACCCTTCCTTTCAGGTTCATGTGTTGGGGAGGGAAGGGAAGTCTGAGTTGATTGGTGTTCAAGATATGAAGCCAACGTATCAGCAGGTACAGTAACTAATAGCGTCATGATTAACGAACATGTCTTGAAAATAGTGTCTTTATTCTTCACATATTGTCAGCACTGGTGCCCAGCTTGTACTGTTGATAGGAGCAGCAGGTCGTGCATTCTGCATTGACAGGAAAACAAAATAAAATTGAAGGATGTTGCTATACATCACATCCTCAATCAGTAGATGATTTGTTGCTCTGCCATTATGGGCTGGCTGTCATTGAAGGATGTTGCTATACATAACATCCTCAATCAGTAGATGATTTGTTGCTCTGCCATTATGGGCTGGCTGTCATTGAAGGTGTTGTGTTCACATTGTCATTGAAGGTGTGTTCACATTGATTGAGCCCCAGATGCTTCTATATGTCCTCATTGCCATCTGAAGCTTCTATATATCCTTGCTATCGGAATGTAGGTGGAAGCCCTGTTGAGAGCCAGGCCTAGTAGTAGAATGAACATGGGCCTGTTTGATAGGTTGAAGGACGAGTATCAATGGAACCAGGATAGCTTGAAAGGACCCCCCACATGACAAGATAACCACTAATTTAAGCAGTGTTTCTTATCATTGCATATAATTGCTATGATATTGTTGCCGGACAAACAGAACTTTCATGTCTCCCAGTAAGTAGAAGCTGCCGATGTATTTCTGCCAGTTTCCTAACAATGAGAAGCATGTCACCGATCTTCCACAATCATGTGGTAAGATGTGTTGATGATTTCTTTATGTGAAGTTCTTGTTCTTTGTATCTAACAAGGATGACTCCGAGTCAGATAACATTTTGAGGTTTTTTCAATGTTTTTTATGTTCACTCTTTGCTGCCACCGCCTCGCCATACCCATGCGGCCTTTGAATCATTATTGAAGCAGTATGTGTCACAATGAGGTGTACCTGCTTGTTTTGATCACACTTCACAATTGAACATATTGATACTCTGACGTTATTGTGTTTTGATCTTGTTTATTATTGTGCACATGGCCGTGGTTGTGTTATGTGTAACGCGGACAGGGATCATTATAGTCAGAATCACAGCTTTTCCTCAAACATGCTTCATCTATACTTTAACTCCATAACTTCAAAAGACTTTCCATGTTACTGCTGCGTGATATTTTTGTCATCATGTCATGCAAGCAGTACAACTTCACAAGCAAGTTCACAATCCATTATTATAATCATTATAGCTGATATAAAGGCTATTATGAACATATACTATCATCTACGACTCCCTAAAATTACTGGCATTTAGAAATCTGATACGACTCTGCAGAAGCAAGCTCTCCTATAATTACAAGAGCCTTGTCATGAACATTATCAGCACATCATGGTGTCTCCCATAACAATAGAGATCTACTCTCCTGATGACAGCTACAAAGACTGCTACAGCCTGGGCTCATGTGTCTCCCATAACAATAGAGATCTACTCTCCTGATGACAGCTACAAAGACTGCTACAGCCTGGGCTCATGTGTCTCCCATAACAATAGAGATCTACTCTCCTGATGACAGCTACAAAGACTGCTACAGCCTGGGCTCATGTGTCTCCCATAACAATAGAGATCTACTCTCCTAACTCTCCTGATGACAGCTACAAAGACTGCAGCTATTTCAACAGATTAGTGATCCTTCTGCTACTTATTATCAACTACTTTGGCGGCCTCATCAATAACCTCTGCTGCATCAACCTCCTCCACTTCTGCGACATCTTCTCTAATTGTACGACAGGGGGTAGGATCTGAGATGACATCCACACGACATCCATCCTCGCCACCCTTCCTCCTCATTTTACTTTCAGTCTTTGCTGCATGGTACCCTGCCCTCTTCCTTGGAGGCAAGACATCATCAAGCACTGCCTTCCAATCCTGCCTACTAATGCACACAATAACATGAAGCAATAAAGAGAACATCTGGGTTATTATTTACTCTGCCAGAAAAGGAAGCTCATGATAGGATCAAACAAAATAAACCCATGCTGATGTGCTGCTCCCTGATCAAGATCTCCCACACCCTCAGAAGGTGTCTTGGACGCACAATAAGGGCAAACCCAGAGGCATCAGGCGGGACAGATCACTGCTTATCATAAGTTGGTTCATCACCTGTTGAACATTTCCACCATGATCTGAACCACATGGTTCACTGTCAACACAGCCCGGCTCTCCAGCTCTACAAACTTCTTTATGGGAAGCCTGGCCGTAGAGATGCCTGCCTCCTGAGCCCTCTGTTGACATAGTCCTTTATACCTGCTGACATGACGGAACAACCACTCCAATCATCATGCTTCAATATGGCGTACTAGGGATAGAGAGTAGACATGGAGTCATGTGCCTGGCATGACGGAACAACCAATCCGATCATCATGCTTCAACATGGCATACTAGGGATAGAGAGCAGGCATGGTGTCATGGGATGAGCTACCCGTTGTAGGAATCAAATACATAATCAAAAACGGGATATCCTAATACATCATCAGCTGATTGCACATGACTAGTAGGCAACAGAGGATAGGAGGCCTGCTGTCAGGTATCTTTCTAATAAGCCAATGCTTAATAAGTATTAAACCGAAGTATTAAACCCCAGCTCTGTATCTGAGAACCTGTCTGTTGTGATCCACTAAGCTCCCTATGATTTATCTGAGAACCTGTCTGTTGTGATCCACTAAGCTCCCTATGATGTATCTGACTACCTGCCTGTTGTGATCCACTAAGCCCCCAATGACGTAAATACTGCTGGCATCAAGCACATCCAGCTCAGTCTCTGAGTCAGCAGTCAGGTACACTAGCTTGTCCTTGCGCTGAGAGAAATGATGAAGCAGACTATCCTGAGTCTTTGTAACCACCCAGTTAGGTAAACCTTAGTAGGAGACATGAATGGATATCAGCACCATGTAAGTAGATTATCTTCTGTGATCCCATTGTTAATGTACTGCTTGCATACAGCCCCCTTACATAACGGTACTAGCAATAACAAGTGAATAAGCTACTATGCATTCTGACATTCACACACCATTGATTTGCCTCTCAGCTGCCTCCTTCACGTCCCCCTTGAATCCCACCAGGTGCAGGTGGCAAGGGTTCGCCACCCTTCCATTAGCTGAGTAGGAGTAGCAGAGCTGCATGCATACAAGCAACATGTAGATGTTGGTTGTAGCGGAGAGCATTGTCATGATGAAAGAAGCAGTCATTACATGACCACTTCGTACAACTCCAACTCCTGGCAAACTAATGTACATAAAGGTAGTTATCATGATGTTATCATGGAGATGATGATTCCTCAGAGATAAAATGCCTTGGAAATCACAAGCAATAACAGGAACTATGAGCATTGTATATACAAATATATAAACTGAGAGCCCTAATAGTCTATAATGCCAAAGTCAAGTAGCAGCTGCTGACTGTGCTGACTCATCAATTATCGCCAATCTCTGAAGAGCAGGGTACACCTCACCTGCTGACACAGGTGCTTCAGCTCACTACCGCTCATGAGGCCCTCAAAATCTAGATCAATAACAAGGTCTGGACCATGCTGCTGCGCATGCTCCAACTTTGAACGCTTTGAAGCATGCTGTCCCCGCCGCTCTTGGAGCAATGCCTGACACAACATGCATGACATACATCCGCTTTAAATCGTACTGCAGCGCAGTATTTTTGCCTCAAGAGCTTTGAGCACTTATGCTATATGCATGTTCAGCATGCACAGCACATTGCGTGATGAAACATAAGTGGTGTTGTTTGCCTGAGTAGGTAGCAGAGAAGAAATTTCAACACATATGACGGTCATTCACTTGAGCCTGTTTTTTCAAATTCTCTCTCTCCTCCTCTGTCAGCAGTTGAAGTTTATGCATCTGCTCTTTTCTTCTAAGCTCTTGCTTCTCCTTCCTGGCCTCTTTCTCTTTGGCTTTTCTCTGTTCCTTCACTTCTTGCATTCTGATGTGATAGGTACTAAAGCAGTCATCTCATATAGAATATGTCTCTCATTCTGTAACTCTGAGAACCACAGAATTAACTTAGCACACAAAAAATCATGCCACCTTTTCAACTTGAGAAGTTTTTTCCGCTGCCTGTTAGAGATTGAGGCATCCTCCTCACAACCTTCCTCCTACATGACAATTGCTGAGAGGTTATTCACAATTATATCAAACTAAATCTTCATCAATGGATTTATACCTCTGCCTCTGCAGGTTCAGGAACACACGAGGCATCATTCATGTGCTGCTGTGGCAAAGCAAAAATAATGTTGTGTGATAATGCTTTTATATTACAGGTAACGTCTGAATACCTAATACAACTGCTCAGGATGCTTTCTTCAGAAGCACAGGAAATAAATCACACTCTAACTATCGCCGTACAAAGCCTTGCGAATTCCTCCACCCTGACTTTGCTCTCGCGCTGGAAATTCAAGTAGGAATTTATTTTCACTCGATTTCTAATTTATTTTTAACTTAGACGCTGACTTCTGTGCCCTTTCTTTTTGTTAGGATGACCCGTGGAAATCAAAGAGATTTGGACAGGGCTAAGGCTGCTGCCCGCGCCGAGAAGGTGCAGAGGAACAAATGTCAACTGCATTTTACTCTTCTTTTAACCTGAATCTCAAGATCCATTCAATTTGCTGTAGAATGGTAAAAAGAGCTTGAGTGACATAGATGGGTTATCAAAGGAGCAGCGCCTTGCACGCGATGCAAAGGTAAGAAGTTGCTTCAATTTCTCATTTCGTCCCGCCTCTAGGAAGCTGGAAAAACAGATTTCAATGTTTCATTGTGCCAATGCATTACACTGTTAGACTCATACAGACTATGATATCAAATTTGATATACAGTCGTTAGTCTCATACAGATTATGATATCAAATCTGCTGAGTAAGGAAGAGAATTCATAATTTGTTCTTCAGCTGCTCACCCCGCCTTCTGTGCAGGTGTCATACCTTAGACCAAATGCAAAATGAATTAGGAAATTTAACGCAAGAGGAAAATATCATTGTCTTTTGTGTCCTTTGAGCAATGTCCATGCCCATGTGCTTGCAGGCCCTGCAGGAAAAACTGGCAAGAAAAGCAGCAGAAAAAGCAGCGGCAGAAGGGAAATAGTGAGGGGAGATGGTAGCTCCTCCACATTATTATGTATACTTCTTAGCAACGTTCCGCAATGACAGAATGAAGTTACACCTCTTATGTGTTCACCTCGTGCCCTTCATCAGACCTCCCTCCTTTGATTATCCATTTATTTTCATACAAAACTTTGAAGGAAGACTCTTAATGTGCTCAGACATATGGCTGTTCACACATCTCCACAATATTTATAAAATAATGTTCAACCCATACAAGCCTCAAACTCATTCTTGGATGTAAAAGCAAACAAGAGTGTTTCCATTTTTTGAAGTGAAAAAATTGAACGTGGCTTTGAATTCGTCAGCGGCTTCGTCAGGCACTTATTAAGCAGGGTCTTGGATGGAGCAGGCGGACAGCACAGGTGATATTGGACAGTTCGAAGAATTTTCTGAATTATATGAAGGTGAGAAAGACATTGGAGAATGTGTTACGCAGTAGGTACGTAGTATACAGTCGAAGTAATAGAAGCTTCGACTTCAAAAATGTACGGTGTAGATATAGCATCATTTGTGACGTTATAAATTATTATATGATGTTAGAAAATATCATATGCATTAAATAAAAACGCGACGATTGTCTGCGGTGCGGTGGAACGTTAAAAGTCGAAACGCTCTCTTCTCCTAAGCTACCCGTAGCCTGTGCATTATCTTCTTCTCAACTATCAGTCCCTCATTGAACAATGACTCGTGGTAATCAACGTGAAACTGATAGGGCAAGAGCTCAGGCCAGAAATGAAAAAGTAAGTTGTCAATGTGTGCAACATAGATTGATGGTTATAAGGATCCTCAAAATCTAAGAAACATTTTTTCAAATTAATGATGCATAATTTTTATTGCATGCTTTGTGACCGCTAGTCGCGCCTCGCTGTCATCATCATTGTTTTTTGCAAAAGAAGTAATAAAAGTAACTTATGTGTTGCTCAGCATTCTAAAGCCACGCAAAAGGACAAAGACGGGCTGAACAAGGACCAGCGACGAGAGCGGGACGCAAAGGCTATGCAAGGTAAATAATATTGCACAGACCTCTACTGTTATTGGTTATGAGATAATTTTCAAGAGCAAGCATTATGCTTTGCTCGAGTGGCACTTTGGAACGAGTATTATGGTCAGTAATAAGTTGCTGCAGATTAAGTTCATAACCATCAGGACAGGGTCATTATCATCTCCACCCGCCTGTGAAACTCATCCCTGTTAACCTTTTGCATTACATGTCTGCTCTAAATTCAGACAAAATTGCGAGAAAAGCTGCAGCAACGGAGTCAGCAAAGTAAAGGCATCTTCATCACCAGACATTTACCTCTCAATAAGTCAACGTTAACAGAGTCTTAGATTACATGAATGCTGCTGGAATTACTGGAATAAGCTGGTCTTGCTGGATATATGTAGCTTATATGTTACAACTAAGTTTCTTGAATGAGTACTCAACAATTTGAGTCATGCACCTTGTAAGCACAGAAGGCCACCTATTTTTTATTCAAGCTCCCTGTAGATGGCTTGATATGCAAGTCCTGACTATCCTGACTGATTTGCTTTTACATTTTGAATTTTAAAATTTACATGCTATAGAGCTCCATTCATGTAACAAAGCCCCACAAAACCCACCAGAATTAGGAAGGATACCTTGCTACTAGCTGTAAAGGACGTTTTGCCGCTATTTTTGGCTTCATCATCCTCTTGACCCCTCCTTCATCAATTGCATGGCCCCCCTGCCTGAGCAGCGGCATGACTTTCCATTTCCTGGTCCAGCATTTGATCTACCATGTTCACAATCTCTGCTCCCACTGCTGCTGCTGCTGCATCCTCTTGCGTCATCCGAGGTCTCTTCAGCAGCTGTTCCTCGTCTGGACTGATACTCAGCGGCGGAAGGCTGGGACCTTGCTGCCACATCGCAAAGCTGGGGCCACTGTCCATGAGACCGCCTCCTCCTGCCTCCTGCCGAACCACGCGCTGCTGATCCACTTCAAAGGAGGATAAGTTCACACTGCTGACCATGCGGCGAGTGTAAGCTGCTGAGACAAGGGCTGAGGCCTCAGGGCATGAGATCACCTGGTACAATGTGAAGTGGAATAAGCATGATGTCATGAAGCAGGGGTCGCAATTGATAGCGCTAAGTATACCGCCTTATAGATTGAATGATATTACACTTTAAACACGACTCTATAAAACACTCTAGCTCACAACAACCATGTCCTTATTCCTACCAGCTGCATCTGCCTTAGCTGTTGTAGCAGCAGCAGGTCCATGTCATGAAGCTGCAGACACTTGCTCAGCATATCCACCACCAAGCTCTGGCGGTCAGGGAGGGAGTAGCAGGCCCACTTGCTGAGCGCCTGAAAGGCGTCTAGGGCACCAGGAAGCTAAGCAGATGATGAAGAGGGTGAGGGTTTATTAGAGCACCAGCAGGGCGGAGCTAAGCAGATGATGAAGAGGGTGAGGGTTTAGGGCAATAGGGAGCTAAGCAGATGATGAAGAGGGTGAGGGAGACAACGAACATATTTTATACGTTACACCTCACGCCTCTTTGCAGCCTGTCAGCCACCCACTTGCTTCAAATGCAGTCATACAGTGTCAATGGTTTAGGGTTTATGCAGTCATACAGTGTCAATGGTTTAGGGTTTATGCAGTCATACAGTGTCTATGGTTTTAAGCCAGCCTCATGTCTTAGTACCTTGAGGTGTCTGTTGGAAAGCAATTCCACCACATCATCTGCATCTAGCTGCATCCATTCTTCAACACCAGGACCCTCCAACACCTACAATAATGGTGGACACAATCCAAAACTATAACAGCTTTTCATAGTAATAGCAAGTATCACAAGGACCATTAGGACTTCCAGTAAGTTTGTTTGTTTGTTAACGGTCTGTTGCAGCAGCACTGCCATCTAGTAAGTGTTCCTATTAATCAAAAATCTTACATCAGGCGCTACAGGCGCCAGACCAGGACAGACACACAGAGCATGCACCTCCCAGTCAAGAGGCCCTCACGAAGTACACCTATTCTGAACACACAGAGCATGCACCTCCCAGTCAAGAGGCCCTCACGAAGTACACCTATTCTGAACACAAGACCGTACCTGTGTGCCACAAGATTACCTGAACACACTATGACCATTCACACTACGACCACTCACAAGATTAACTGAACACACTATGACCACTATTCACACTATGACCATTCACACTATGACCACTCACAAGATTACCTGAACACACTATGACCATTCACACACTCACCAGTTTCAGATTAGCTAGGCTGTACAAAAAGGCTTCTTCCTCCAGTGCTGGCAGCGCTATTATCTGCCCCAACCGCATTAAACGCAAGCAGTTTGAGGGTCTGATACTCAGTTTCAGCAGCCACAAACATCCAAGATGGAAAGCCTTCACCTGAACAGTGAAGATGTGTTGAAATTCAAAGAGTTGCAGATATGTAAACACCAAGGTGATCTGCATTGGCATACTCAGGCACTTTGCAAAGCTACAGAAGAAACCTTCAAGAGCATGGGGAGGGACGCGTCAACCTTGCACTACAAATTCATGATGCCAGACACAACAACTGATGCAGGGCCAAGGCTGTAGTCATGGCACCCTTCTTTACTCTACTGTGATAAGTACATGCTACAGTCATACATATGCAGCCAGGCAGTGGCGCTACAGTCATACATATGCAGCCAGGCAGTGGCGCTACAGTCATACATATGCAGCCAGGCAGTGGCGCTTTTTCCTGATACGCAACCTACTGTGATACCTTATCCATAGACGAGCCCATGTGCATGGCACCTAACAACCCAGCAGGGTCACGGAGCTCATGTGAAGTCCCAAAGACCGCCTCCCTCAAGGCTGTCACAGCCTCAAGCCCAGACGAGGTCTGATCAGCATCGTCATGGTCAAAGAAGCAACTACCATCCAGTACCTGTTGGGACAGCATGGGCAGATGAATGTCAGTTGGGGCAGCAAGGGCAGATGAATGTCAGTTGGGACAGCAAGGGCAGATGAATGTCAGTTTAGACAGCATGGGCAGATGAATGTCAGTTGTCATTAATCAACAGGATCATGATATGGATCTGGAAGCTACAACTTATTAACAGGTAACAGCCTAGCTGGGAAGGACCAGCAGCAGCAGCAGCAGCAGTATCACCACCTCCTAAAGATGTCAGCATCAGGAACCCTACCCATTTATGATGTATGCAGCCTCCCTTTTTATCTGTTCTGTAATTTTGTCCTCTACATAGCCTTAGAACTGAGAATTTAGAAAATACTTTCTCCAATCTCAACAGACAGACTGGTACTGATATGTTCACTATGATATTACAGACTGGTACTGCTATGTTCACTATGATATTACAGACTGGTACTGATATGTTCACTATGATATTATAGCTCACTTTGAGCACTTCCTTGATGGCATGTGCTTCTGCAGCTGTAAGACGATGATCTCTCTTTTCAGCTGGTGCGCTGCTGCTGCTGTCCAGTGGCAATCGTTGCATCAGAACCTTTGCCATCCCTGAAGATGAAGTAGTCTGACCGTCATGATGTTGGTCTTCAGAAGTTTAAGGAGGCAGAGTTGTGGATGATCATAGCCTCTGCCCTAGTTTAGGGTTTAGGGTTTAGGGCAATCGGATGATCATAGCCTCTGCCCTAGTTTAGGGTTTAGGGTTTAGGGCAATCGGATGATCATAGCCTCTGCCCTAGTTTAGGGTTTAGGGTTTAGGGTTTAGGGCAATCGGATGATCATAGCCTCTGCCCAATGTAGGCAATCAGAGGCATCACCATTAAAACATAATAATCTCCTCAGTTCTCAAACCTAGAGAGTACACAATAATGCCATATTACTTTGTGATGATGTACTGATCCTGTAGACTTACGTTTCATGATCTTCTTGGTTACAGTGGTAGTCATGACCGCCATGTTGGGGATGTCCAGGCGCTGAATGACCTGCACCAGAAACCCACTAACATTGACAGATCTGTGCATGGCAATTAACACACATGTACCGAGGTTGCATTGAGCAGGGATTGCCTGCAAGGGTGCATGTGAGCATGAATGATTACACATTCAGCTGTGATTGTCCATGCAGGGTGCATGTGAGCATGAATGATTACACACTCAGCTGTGATTGTCCATGCAGGGTGCATGTGAGCATGAATGATTACACACTCAGCTGTGATTGTCCATGCAGGGTGCATGTGAGCATGAATGATTACACACTCAGCTGTGAAGGTCCATGCAAATGTAGATATTTAACACTGTGAACCAACTTCACTCTCATGCCCAGGCCTGTCTGGGCATGTTTTAAAATACATGTTTGACCTAAGAACATACCTGCACCATCTCCCTCATTTGTTGAATTATTAGCACATGGTGCACAACTGTGAGGATACTGTTTAACTTGGGTAAAAAGAGGTGTGGCATGGTCTCTATCAGAGATTGGAGGCCATGTAGGTTGGTGGGAGCAGCAAGCAAGGGAGTTGGCTTAGTCTGAGGGGGCAACGTTGACATATTATGCATATTAGTTAATGGCTGAGGAGACGTTGATGCATGAATCGCTGCCTCAACTGCTGGCCTATCCTCTTCTGAAGATGGCACGCGCATAGGGGGGCGGGGAGGAGGAGGTGGCATGCGCTCTCCTCCTGCTGTGTTGGTGCTTACATTCTGACTGGTGGTCAAACCAGCAGCTCTGACTTGGGACAGTTTCTGACTTTGAAAAGATATGCCAAACTCTGGACTAGACAAGTCTAAGCCCATAATTGGAGCTTTTTCTGTACCTGATTTCATAGGTGAGGCTTCAACTTGTAGAATGTATGCAAGTCGCAGAGCATGTCTTGATGCGCTATAGGAAACAATTTATATCTTATTACACACGTCATGAGGAGGACATTATTGTTACCTCTTAAAAAGTAAGTAACGCATTAGACATAAGGCTTGTGTGACAAAATCGTAAACCTGAAACCTACATGGGGATGGAACGGTGAGTAGCAATAGTGCTTGTCTATTACAACACTATAACACAGCTACTTGATAATCTTCAGCTCACTCTAGTATTTGTTGAAAACTCTTCAAATCTTAAACCCCACACCGGTACTTTTCCTATCCATCAGTTGAAAAGGGCTTCGGGCCTACAACGTACTCTTTGGTGATGGTTAATACTCGATTTTCTTTGATAAATGGGCATCACCAATCGTCGCTTCATGCTTTCGGAGGTAAGCAGGAGTGCTCGAACATGTGAAAGCAAAAAATGCATTTGCTCATAAAAAAAATTAAAATTCCGAATCGTTGTCTGATCTCTCAGGGCGAACAAACCCGAGATCTAACGGCAAGTATTGCATGCATAGATTGGACGAGGTTATCAGAGCTCGAGTCACTAAGACGGAGCTACAGGTAAGCAATTTCACACGTTTTTTATAAAGCTTAATTGTCTACCTATTCGGTGTCCAAGCATTGGAAACTTGTCCGACCCTTTATTCTATGTTACAGGTGTCTGATGAAGAGGCTGAGCTTCAGCGATTGCTGGAGGAGAACAATCGCCTGAGGAAGGTATCTGATGTTACATAGTGTGCCAAAACTCATCCATGCAGCTCGCATGATAAGTTAACGAACTTAGTTTGTTTTCTGCTGATCCTTGTCGATGCTACAGCAATACTATCACAACATTCATAGCAAGAAGTCCATACTTAGAGCTTCATTATGTTTGCCTTTGAACTCAGGCCATGGCCGATGCTGCACTGAAGCTTGAGCCTGAGAAGCGCAAGAAGTTCGCTGAAGAGTACCAACAAATTGCAGCTTCAGCTACACAGCTTGGCCTCGATGTAGATCAACAACTTTTGAAGGTAATATGAATCAGAGCATGCATTTTCATCATTGTCGCTACCAGAGTGTTGACCTGCCTTGGCCTCGAGAGGCCTTGTTTAGTACCTGATGAGTCATAACAGAAGGACACCTTCCTGGATTGTCTTGCTTTTCATGGCCTGGTGCTTGACGCCTCTGAGCCCTATCTCTCCATCAGGAGGCCTCTCATGAGTCTGCACCTGGTCATGGACAGTCCCAGCCAGTGCAGGCGCCCCAACCGCCTCAAGCAGATGTCAGCCTGAGTGCGTCTATCCCTGCCTCCGATGTTAGGATTCCAGGTCAGAAGCCAACAAGCATAGTAATTCATACGTTCGACTATTTGTTTTATGCACATATTCTGACATGTACAATCGCAATGCCCTGATTTACCGCATTTAACTATCTTATAAAATCCGCATAGATAGGTAGAAGCATGGAAGGTGACGAGCAATTCAAGAATGTATAAGATTTTAACAAAGATTTGCACTTTTTGTGGCATTTTTCTGGAGCAGGAAGCAGGCGCGGTGGATTGGCGGTGCCTCCTCCAGCTCCCAGCTCATTTTCCCCGGTAGCCTCTCCCCCATCTCCACCCATTTCCTCCTTGAACCTGGAGGATCCACCACGGCTGTCTCCTGGAAGCTTGGGCGTCAGTGCAAGTGCCTCCAGTACACAGGCAGGGCCCTCTAGCCTTGACGAGATAGATAGCAAGGGGTACCTTCTGGATATTCTCAACCTGTCTGTGGATCTAGATCCCGATGATGATGATGATCAGGTATTCATGTATTGGGGTGTACAGTCCAGATGCATAGGAGGTTACCAAGATCTGAATCCCAAAGCTCAGGGAGTGTCCTGTGGGCTTGAGAAATATTGCTGCAACTGTCTTGCATCCTCCCATGGAGAGTTGCACCTTCCTTAGTTTTTGTGTTCTATTACCTCCCCCCCCCCCGCAGGCAGTTTCAGTTCCGGAGTCATCATCAGGGCAAGTAACCCGCAGTGCTGCTCAGGTTTCTACCTCTCTTTCTTCGGATCCCAGTGTCATGCATAAAAAGCAAGAGAAGGAAACACCGGTGAAGAAGCCTTCTGTTCGTGCCGTGACTGAGGTGATTGACATTGACTTGAGGTGTTCATGACTGAAGTGATTGATATTGACTTCAGGTGTTCATGACTGAGGTGGCTGAGGTGATGGACATGGACTGATAGTGATCCATAGGTGGTGCAATGCACAAGCAGCTTTCGATGCTTAGAAATTCCTCTATTTTAGGATTGCGCTCTAACCTCGTTCATTGCCGCGTTTGTTCGTTGTGTTTTCTCTGGATGCCTGTCTAGAGAACTTGCAATGAAATGTGCTTTGTAACTGCAGATCCTGTCAGAGAGGGAAGCAGCTAGGAAAATGGTGACCAGTCATGTGCCAGATGAGGTGGTGGCTAACAAGCACCACTGGATGGTGGTATTGGTTCCGGAGAGGCCTGTAGCCGGAGAGGAGCTAGTTATTTACTTCAACCGGAATGCAAGTGATGTCCTCAGGTACAGTGAATTGCTTTCGGCAACACTGCATGTTCTTGAACACCGCAGAGTACAGGGTGAATATTAATATCTGAGGCCGATACACGGGTAACTGAAGCTGAACCAGCACCGTAGGAATGTTTGTCTTCTTGTCTTGGGAAAGAGATGTGAAGTACCGTATGTAACATGAAGGGATACTATTTCTATTGATGCATGTCATAATATCTGCTGGTAGCATCAGTGCTGCGAAGAAGGGTATGGTGTTGTACGCCCCTATCAATAAGATCTCCATATGCAGCACTGTAATTATTCATAGTCAGTGATTTGAATCTTCTCACTCTTCTGAGGGGCCGAATTGAGCAGCAAATGTTTTTTGCATAAAAGGCATAACATGTGTATTGCAAGGAGAATGATCCTACTCCTCCAGCTGCATCTTATTTTCACCCACAGCACATGTTCCAACTGGGCTGTTGATGATCTTGTAATTGAGCTGGGTCTTCATCTCTTCAAGTAGCCCTCTGGCCCTACTTCACCTAACCTTCTGTCTTGACTCTTGTGCACACTTTTTACCAGGGGCCGTCCGTCTATCAACATGCTGTATGGCTTCAATAAGTGGGAGCTGAAGTCAGAAGGTTGTGATAGACTGAACCTGTCACCCTCCAGTATTTCACGCAACCAAGGCTCAGATTTCTGGAGCTGCAGGATCAAGGTGAAATCTCCAGTACCCAGGTCATTTTTGCCTTGATTGTGAAGACCTGTTAGAACCCTCAATCTGTTACTGTTGATCTTGTTCAAATGTATTTGCGATTTGGTCTTTGGTGCAGGTTCCCCTAGAGAGCTATGAACTTAACTTTGTTTTTAATGATGGAGAGAATGCCTATGAGAACAATACTGGAAAGGACTTTACTTTCCCTGTGCAAGGTAAGCTCTGTGTGTCAAGAATCTACCAAAAAAAGGAAGGAAAGAAAACAGTAAGCAACATGGAAAAACAGAGTTCTCCATTATTTTGATTTTACTTTGAAGTACTAGACAAGTGAGTGATCCTTACCTCAAGCGCCTCCCCAAAGAAACACTAATATGGATGACAAGGGCTTCTTTCCTGGTTCTCGTTTGACTATTCAACACTCATCTGTTCTCACAGGAGGTATCAGCTATGATGATTGGATTGACAGTGCTGGTGATAGGGCTGCTAAAGCTGCTGCAATCAAGGCAGCAGCAGAGAAGGCTGCTGCTGAGGAGACAGAGCGTCAGCGACAGGAAGCACTCCTTCAGCAGGAGAAGGAGAAGGCTCAGAAGAAAGCAGCAGGTGAGAGAGGGGGAGACTATTTCCCAGGGTTGCCTTCACAACTTTAAGTGTCAATACTGACTTAATTTTGTCTTGGTCTGGCTCTCCATTCAGATGTTAAGAATGGCTATGAAGGCCTGCAGAAAAATGGTGTGAGCATCATGCATGTTGGAAGTGACCCCGCAAAGCCTGTACTGTGGAAGGTATCACCTGCAGAACCTGTTGCTGGAACCAAGGTGAGCTTAGATTTGATCAAGCTGGTGTCTAAATGACTGAGTTAGTTGCAAGGATATAGCTAGGTATTTGGATTTGTGGTGAGTAATTGTTGAAATGGCGCACAAACAAATGTGAGTTAGGCCTCCATGCATACTCACTCGCTTTGATCACCCTTTTTTGCAGGCTAAGCTGTTGTACAACCGTACAGCCAGCCCCCTGAGCAAGCTGCAGATCCCTCAAGACCAAACCCTGAACTTGAGATATGGATGCAATGGCTGGCAGAAGCCAGTGGTGGTGCAGATGCAACATGACGCAATTCAGGTTAGGCATCATCCTTATTCTGGGCTTAAAAGGACCTGCCATTGACCAATACCCCCATTTATATAACAATCAGTGCAGCTGTGTTGCGTCTTTAGTTTGAGATAGGAAAGAAGTTAGAATGAGGAGCACACGTGTGTGTCCCTGCATGGATAAGGTGGCATAAATAGGATTGCACCCCCTGTGTTTGTCTGCGAGCTTTACTGAATGTGCACTGAATGTACATCCTTATTCATACTCATTGCCAGGCTGAGGATGCTGAGTGGTGGATGGCTGAGCTGGATGTGCCTTTTGAGGCAGCGGCCATCAACTTCGTGATCAACTACTTTGAGCACTACGACAACAACAACCGCCAGGACCACAAGATCATGGTACGCATATTGTCACCACTTTGTCAAAGACAGAGAGTGCTGCACATACTACTACTGGTACTTCATGATATGACATAGAGTGCTGCACATACTACTACTGGTACTTCATGATACGGCTCATAAAAGAAATGTCAAGCCTTCTGCACGTTGGGACATAATATGTCAAGTGTTCAAAATGGATGGAATGAAATAATGGATCTCAATATCTCACCATCTCTGATGGCAAATACATAATTTACTGTGCAAGTTCAGATTCTGCATGAGCCCTGAAACCTGAAATGTGAATGCACCATGCAGATTCAGCTCCCAAAGGATTACACACTGGACAGCTGGGCTCAAGCCCTAGAGGAGAGGTTCTTCCAGGACTTCCATGAGGAGCGGAAGGAGGCTGAGGAAGAGGCAAAGAGGAAGGAAGCAGCAAGAAAGGCTGAGAGGAGGAAAGCTCAGGCTCTGGTCAGAGAAGTTGAGAGGAGAAAGGTGAGCTAATAAGCTGCATGCAGGAGGGCAGGTGAACAGATGAGGAGTGGGAAATGGGATCCTGATCTCTCAGCGATCAGGAGTAGATCATTTCTATTGAAGTCGGCAAACAAATCAATACAACCAATGAATGTGCTTAGATTTGTATTTTAAAGCTTGTGGCTGAGATTTTATGGCCTTCACATGTCCATGCTCATTATTTCAATGTATTACTCTTGTCACATTACTCCCTTTTCACCTATCAGGTCCGTCATGTGTTATACACGGAGCCTGCTGTGGTGACTGCGGGTGAGGAGGTCACTGTATATTACAATCCCAGGGACACCTCCCTCAACGGGCGCCAGCGAATCTTCATTCAGGGTGGATGGAACAGGTATTGTTGTAAGCGCCCACTCACTGTTGTCGAGGCTCGTTCTCATCTCAGGGTATCTCATTCTGAAGGCAGCAACCTCACTACTTCAATGGAGCGTTAGTGTTCTCAGGCATCTATCTTAGTTTACTTTTTCCCCTATTTTTATGAATGGACATGCTTAGTGCTAACATGCACTTTGTACTACTTGCATACTTAGAAAGATTCGTGCTCATGTGCAAGCTTATGAATTTCTCCTTACAGATGGAGCCATCCTCGTCCATTTGGTCCTTTGGAGATGGAAGCCCCAGCTGCAGGAGGCTCACACTTCAAGGTAGGGTTGAGCTAAAACCTATTTGTACTGATTAGTTGTTCCCTACCTGAAGAATGCCTGGAAGCATGGTTTCATCTCATCATGACGTCTCCTTGGAATGTTAGGAAAACCATGCAGACAGATCGTGCAATGCATGTCATCGCTAAGATGGTCAGGTATACAATGTCCTCCTCCTAACCTGGATAAGCAGGCTGTTGTCAAGGTGCCGTTGGATGCCTACAAGATGGACTTTGTTTTCTCTGACGTGGAGGGAGGCGATGGTACATATGACAGCAGGGGAGGATATGACTACCACTTGCCAGTAGAAAATTCACTGGTAGGATCAAGTAGTTGTACAGCAGCTTATGATAAGAATGCTGACATCTTGCAGAGTAATGATCAAGTTGTTGTACAGCAGTTTATGATAAGAATGCTGACATCTTGCAGAGTAATAATCAGGTTGTTGTACAGTAGTTAATGATAAGAATGCTCACATCTTGCAGAGTAATAATCAGGTTGTTGTACAGTAGTTTATGATAAGAATGCTGACATCTTGCAGAGTAATAATCAAGTCGTTGTACAGTAGTTTATGATAAGAATGCTGACATCTTGCAGAGTAATGATCAAGTCGTTGTACAGTAGTTTATGATAAGAATGCTGACATCTTGCAGAGTAATAATCAAGTTGTTGTACAGTAGTTTGTGATAAGAATGCTCACATCTTGCAGAGTAATAATCAAGTTGTTGTACAGTAGTTTATGATAAGAATGCTGACATCTTGCAGAGTAATAATCAAGTCGTTGTACAGTAGTTTATGATAAGAATGCTGACATCTTGCAGAGTAATGATCCTTCATATGACATTTTATTTCTGATTACTATTGATTAGGAAGCTGCAAGCTTGTGCTCTCATGTATCAGGTACCTGAGCCAGGCCTCTACATTGCCCATATTGCTGTGGAGATGGCCCCTATAGCTAAGGTAAGACTTACTACTCACTCACTGATCATTTTCCAAGCACATTCATAACATCCTATGGTTTACAAAAACAGGTTGGAGGCCTAGGTGATGTGGTCACTGCTTTAGGGCGCGCTGTGCAAGATCAGGGTCACAAAGTGGAAGTCCTCTTACCCAAGTAAGATTTACAGCACAGATCTAGTTCTTTTAACCGGGAAGTAGAGGATGATCTCCCTACACCCTAAACCCTAATGGGATAATAAATCAGTGTTTCGTGATTCCTCAGGAAGGACAGAAGATTGATGTCTCATGTTGCCTGTTTATTGATTTATCCTAGGTACCAGTTCTTCAACTCGAGCCCTGTTCTGGCTGGACAGCTGAAGTACGAGACTGAATTTGACTGGGGTGGGACCCGGGTCTATGTGACCACTGGAGTGGTGGAAGGCCTCAGAGTGTTCTTCATTGAGCCCAGGAATGGTTTCTTTGACACGCCCACTGTCTATGGGAGATATGATGACGAGGTGTGGCCAATTCATTATGTGTCATTTCTCATGGCTGAGGTCTCCGTACTGCACCCCAGCAAAAAGTTTATTCAGATGTCCTTTTAATTCCCTGAAAACAGAAGCACTAAGCATAAGCATAAGACTGCAAATAGCCGGTATGAATCTTACGTAGGCCTGCATGTGTATGAACATTAAAAGCTTCATGTCTTTTTGAACAGATTTGTCCCTTCAGCTTTTGGAAGTGTATTAAAAGCTGTAGTCATATTTTCTTGTAAAATGTCCTCAGACCCCAGTTCTCAGACCTCAGTCATGCACATGCTTCTGTCCTCAGACCCCAGTCATGCACATCCTTCTGTCCTCAGACCCCAGTCATGCACATCCTTCTGTCCTCAGACCTCAGTCATGCACATGCTTCTGTCCTCAGACCTCAGTCATGCACATGCTTCTGTCCTCAGACCTCAGTCATGCACATCCTTCTGTCCTCAGACCCCAGTCATGCACATCCTTCTGTCCTCAGACCCCAGTCATGCACATCCTTCTGTCCTCAGACCCCAGTCATGCACATGCTTCTGTCCTCAGAAC
>BEGY01000107.1:11954-45769 GCA_002335675.1 Chlamydomonas eustigma | reverse complement strand
CCCAGTCATGCACATCCTTCTGTCCTCAGACCCCAGTCATGCACATCCTTCTGTCCTCAGACCCCAGTCATGCACATGCTTCTGTCCTCAGAACCCAGTCATGCACATGCTTCTGTCCTCAGAACCCAGTCATGCACATGCTTCTGTCCTCAGAACCCAGTCATGCACATGCTTCTGTCCTCAGAACCCAGTCATGCACATGCTTCTGTCCTCAGAACCCAGTCATGCACATGCTTCTGTCCTCAGACCCCAGTCATGCACATGCTTCTGTCCTCAGACCCCAGTCATGCACATGCTTCTGTCCTCAGACCCCAGTCATGCACATGCTTCTGTCCTCAGACCCCAGTCATGCACATGCTTCTGTCCTCAGACCCCAGTCATGCACATGGGTTTGTCTTTGCCGTCACACTCAGCTACGACTCCGTTCTCTACAGGTACGATTTGACTTTTTCTGCAAGGCGGCATTGGAATTCTTGCTCAGAACCAACAGGCAGCCAGACATATTGCACTGCCATGACTGGTCTACTGCACATGTAGCCAAGGTAAGGGGATGCTGTCTAGATAGGTGGTCTACTGCACATGTAGCTAAGGTAAGGTGATGCCTGTCTAGATAGGTGGTCTACCAGCAAACAAAATATCCTGCAGTGACTGCTTGTTAGAACACTGAGCAAGTGTTTGAATCTTGCTTCATGATGGTGATCTTTTAAAATTTCGAATCATGGTGAACTGCCTGTAGAGGGGACCAGTTTAGGAGTCATGAAGTGATCCATTACTCACATGTTGTTTGTATTGATCTGGTTGCCAATAGATTGTCTCAATTGCTTGTTGCCTCTTCTGCAGACTTACTGGGATGACTACCATCCCTATGGCTTGTGGAACCCAAAAGTAGTCTTCACCATCCACAACCTCAACTATGGCAAGAGGAAAATCTCAGAGGCTGCTTACTACTGCCAGAGGTTCACAACAGTCTCGCCAACATATGCATACGAAACAGGTACGTGTTTCCTTATCATTGCCGTTTTAGGTGATGTTAATGTTTAGGCGGTATCCTCTTCACTCCAAGTTCAGCTGCCTTCATTTACTAAAAATGTTACCTTAACAAAGACAGGCATGTCCATAGGCACTCTGTATTGTTATGTACGAAAGGGAAGTGACTATTACAGATTTTTAGATAGGAAACCTTTCATGCTTGACACCCTAAACCCTAATTGGGATCATCTTCCTGCTTATCAGGTGGTAACCCCACCATTTCCTCACAGACACACAAGTTCCTAGGCATCCGCAATGGTATTGATCCTGAGCTGTGGGACCCAGAGAACAACCAGTGGCTTCCCACCAGCTTCACGGCCCAGAATGTGGTGGAAGGCAAGGCAGCTGCAAGAAAAGTGGGTAGGAGCAGGGAGTGGATAGCTCGTTCTCAGTGGGATGCTTAAAAAGCTGAAACCACAATACAGTATTGATTGGGGTTGACCTTCCCACAGATCAAAGCTAAGAGCTGTACTGAGTTTTAGTGTGGAAGTCATATGAGTCAAGGATGTGAGCTTCTGTTGCTTGCTTGTGTCTTGTAGGCCCTTAGGGAGCGTATTGGGCTGGGTGGCTGGGGCGATAAGTTCATTGTAGGAGTTGTGAGTAGGTTGACGGGACAGAAGGGGGTACCACTCATCAAGCATGCAGCTTTCAGGACAGTGGAGCGGGGGGGGCAGTTTGTACTGCTTGGGTCGGCACCAGACCCCAAAGTACAGGTATGAACCTTAACTAAGCTGTACTAAATCAAACTAGTGCTTCATGTGGCCCTTGAATTAGGTCAAAAGTGCATTCTTGTAACCCCCATCTTACTTCACGGCCAAGGTCCTACGACCCACTGAAGCGTTCTATTTTATTGCTGTTTGCATCCTCAGGCTGAGTTTGACCAGTTGGCAAGATCATACAATGGGGATGTGGCTCGATTCTGCTTCAAGTACGACGAGCCATTGAGTCACCTCATCTATGCTGCCTGTGACATGATTGTGGTACCCTCTATGTTTGAGCCATGCGGCCTGACGCAGATGATTGCCATGCGATATGGTGCAGGTATGGACTAGGGTGCAAGTGTGGACTATGCTCACGTCATTCTTGTCTCATATCACATCACTGCAATCCCCAAGCTGGTGTTTCAATTCTCGTAGCTCTACAGAATAAGGTCCTACCTGCCTTTCATTTTAAGTTGAGTTGAGTCTCAAATCAGGTACCTCAGTGCTGTCCTTAGTATTTACTGTACATTTGCTTGTACTACAGAAGAGTTTTTTACTTGCCTGACATTACGAGTTGCGTATTGTCAGTATTTCTACAACATTTCCCACATAATTTCCACCTTGTACACCAATTGCAGTCCCAGTTGTACGTCACACTGGCGGGCTGAAGGACACAGTCTTCGATGTGGACTTTGATAAGGCAAGGGCAGCCTGGGATGTTTATGGATCCTCTGACTGGCAGAGGGATGGGCTAGACGCTACCAATGGGTTTGCATTTGAGGTGAGCCAGGGATGTAGCTGAGGTGCAGCTGTGTGGTTGGGCTGAGTGTCTAAGCAACGCCCTTTTGTCCAGTGCTTCAATGTGTGCTTTACTTTTTTATTTGATGTTGCTTATAAAGTGGGATTGCCTTGTCATTGTGGTAGTCCCATTCTCAGTCTCGTCACTGATGTCTTCTTGGTCTCGTTGTTCTGCTTCGCCAATTCAGGCCTTGCTATTAAAGACAAATCTTCATGGTTTCGCATGCAACTCATGGTTTAGCATGCAACTCATGGTTTCTATCTCCTATAGGGTACCGACCCCGGCTCCCTGGATTACGCTCTCAATCGGGCCATAGATGCATGGTACAATGACCGTGCTTGGTTCCAGACTTTGCAGAAGAGAGTCATGGAGCAGGTTTGTGCATCTGAGAATTCTGCCCATGGCTCCTTCATTATGAATTGATCATTTATTTATCAAGCGCTCCAAGGTTTGTGGAGTTAGTATCATCTACGCCGCCCATGGTACTCATGGTACTCTCAGAAACATTTCTGCGCAGAAACACCTTTCTCAAGTCCTTGTCCTTGTCATATGGTTTCTACAGCAACTAATCTGTAACTAGCTCAAAGAAATACTTCCAAAACATGGACTGCTGATCCTTAATTGCTTCTCTTGCAACATTAGGATTGGAGTTGGAACCGCCCTGCCCTGGACTACATTGAGTTATACCATGCATCTAGGAAGGCATAGGAGGTAGCCGAGTCTGGGAGACCAGCTGTAGAGACTAACAGGTAGGAGATGGGAGCTTACTAGCTGGTCAACTGCTACAGCTGGATTAGCAGATGTTTCGGCTGTTAGACCCCCTTTAGCCCTTAGCATTTGGAAGAGGGCCTAGCAGCTAATGTAAAAGTTCCAACCTCACATATTGAAGGTGCTGGGAGGCAGCTTCAAAACAGGCATGTACTTCAACATCATTTTTCTTCAAAGTTTTATCCATATTTCACTTTTCTGACCATCACGAGGTTGCAAGATATTGTAAGACATAATTAGCAACTCATTTTAGGCACCTTTCAGGGCTGCCAGCTGTCATGAAGTTGTGAAGATCGTTTTGTACTGGAACACATGATTTCAGTAGTTTACCTAGGTTCATTTTTAGGATTGTTTTTTATTTTGATCAGTGTATCTTTGTAAGAATTCCTAGGACAGCGATTCTGTTTCGGTCCTAAGTGATTGTATCCGTACCTGTTGAAGAGTGTACCTGCACGCCTCCACTTTTATAAATGCTCATAGATCCAGATAATAGAATCTGGACCTCATGCCACAGTTTCTATTAACGAAATTGTACATCGATGAGCGATGCATCTGCTAAAAGTGAAGTAGCTGCAGAGAGAGGTTCAAAAAAGGTATTTGATCACGCACTCTACGCATCGAGGAATTCCTGCCTCATTCTTTGCATATGATATACTGTGAAGGATGAGCGGGCAAGCTGGACGATTTACGATGTGTTTTTCTGGAGAGACGCTCCAGATTGGTATCGAAAGACCTTTCTTTCAGCAGGTTTTGGGCTATGTTACTGCACATTAAAGCAATATTTGAACAGGTGGGATTCTTTTTACCTTCCAGCTAGACATTCTGTACCTGTATTACCTTGTCAGATTGGGCCTCACCTGTTTTTCAAGGATTGCATGTATCCATGGTTCAATAAAGAAGTAATCAAGTGGTTATACCTCGAAAGCCCAATTTTCTGACTGCGTAGACATGAGCTAGAGGTCTTCATGCCGCCAAGATCCAAAATCCTTCCTCAGACCATGCAGGAAGGATACAGGAATTCCCAGGTGCAAAATTAGTAGATCAAGAGATCTTGTTTGCCACAGACCGTGTAACAGTACAGCTGTAATCACTGATTGCACCTGTTGAAAGTAATTTGAAAGAATCACCACATTTTGAAAAATCTGACATCATTCTTTTGCTTTTACCTCCCCTATTAATAGATGCTCAAGTATGGATTCCTTAAAGTTGGATCTGAAGTGACTACTATTGCAGGAGCTGCAGGTACTACTCAGAATGAGGTACATCCACATCCACACTAAATATGACACGGACCGCATCCACACTAAATATGAATTGGACCACATCCACACTAAATATGAATAGGTCTACATCCACACTCAATTATGAGTAGGACCACAGCCACATTCAATGTGAATAGGACCACATCCACACTACATATGAGCACGTTCACATCCACGCTAGTTAAGACTGGAAGAAGAGACTCTTTCATGCATGTCACTCCTGTGCCATGCATCTTACCTTCTCGTCAGTCTTACCTGTTCTGTGTTCAGCCCAGAGCTTTTCTTGACAGCTACTTCTAACTTACTCATGGTACGAGTATGATGCTACCACTAACTCATGGTACGGTATGATGCTACCTTGTGTAGCCACTTACTATGCTGGTGCGTACTACCTGGGTCGTTACCGGGGTAACGTTCACACTTGGGAGAACTTTGCTGCCAGCGGTTCAGTGGCAGGGCTGGGAGTGGCGTTGTGGTTGCTGAGACCCTTCAAGACACGGCCTGCTGCCTTTGGGATGGTGCTGGGCGGGATATTGGGGGGAGCAGGGGCTGCTGTGCAGCAGGTGATACTTGAGTGATTACATCATCAAGGGCTATTAGGGTTGTTAGGGTTATAAGGAATGAACATGAAGGTGGCATGATGTACTGCCAGGAGGATTCTTCCCAGTTGGCAGTTGTAGGTACGAGCAGGCCATAGCTGTCATCGCATGCAAAAGTGTATATGCTGTCAATAGTCATATCCTCTTACGCTGGACTGGCATTTAACTTTTCTTTTCGTGTGCAGTCCTTTGGGGAGCCGTTCTGGGATGAGAGCCATGACTTTGAGGGCTGGTTCCTTGTAAGAACTACTTACTGCAGTCACACTTCGTGATCAATAACAATCACGAAGGGATAATTAAGGCAGCACTGCATGATGACTAAATGCACATGACCATGAAACACAAATACGTGCATACAACAATTAACTTCAGAGCTTAGCACAGCTGACAGAGCTGCGAATTACCTACTGTAGCTGACTGTGTTCAGCTATATTCCTGATTGCATTGCAGGGGAAAGTCATCAACCTCAAGGAGCCCTTACAGGCTGCTGCATCCAGCGAAAGTAGTCCTGCAGTGTGTGCTACTGAATCTGTGAATGCAACAACTGGTTTGTCTTCACCAGGCAGCCTGATGGCATCTTCCACAGCAGTGGTGGTAGCAGGACTTGCCTCATCAACTGTCTCGACAAATACTCCTGATAAGCATAATGGCAGCCTTCCATTTAGGAATGGCCATGCTCATGCCCCAGATATGCTTTCGGATGCAAAACAGCATAATGAGGCAGCTGTTGCATCTGTAGTCCCCCCTAGATCATGGTGGCGTCTGTGGCCATGATATTGTGCTTTAAGACCCAGATAAGATCAATTTAGGAAGCTTCCATGTTCTTGTTATTCATGAAATAATCTTGAATTGACTCGCCCCAGTTAAGCTGAGCCCAGCACTTCAGTTAAATTTGCAGCAGGGCAAAACGTTATTAGACATAAGATTCTCTACAAATATAAGTTTAGAAGGCATTCGTATTGGATCTTAAGCTGTTAGCATCATTCTTACATGGTATAAATTTCCAGTCGACTGCTAATGAACTTGATGTTCCCAAGCAGAAAAAGCAACTAGGAAACTGCCAATCTCAGTGGCCATGAACATGCACACAATCAAAGACTTCAAATGGAAAGCCTTCCAGCTCTCTTCCAGTCATTTAGAAACTAACAACTATGCTCTCAGGGTTCCGCGCTCAAAATGCAATGCCTGACACAATGTACTTAATCAGTTAGTTATTGAAGTGTGCGTCACAAAAATATTTTCATTATTGCTTTAGGTGCATGGCTAAACATAGCTTAATAAAGCTTTCTGTGTGGAGGCTAATTTGTCAGCGTGACAGCATATCACCAACAACTAGGGCTGAAGATACTCTATCCAACAAGTTCTGTAGGGCATCATGAAAGTACCGAGCTGTTCTAGAGAGTTATATCAGCAATGATCTCTTTTTGAAAGCTGATCGCTGTCCGAAAACCCCTTTCACATGGAATCACCATGCAGTGGATTGCTTCACCCCTTTCACATGGATTCACCATGCAGTGGATTGCTTCACCCCTTTCACATGGAATCACCATGCAGTGGATTGCTTCACCCCTTTCACATGGAATCACCATGCAGTGGATTGCTTCACCCCTTTCACATGGATTCACCATGCAGTGGATTGCTTCACCCCTTTCACATGGAATCACCATGCAGTGGATTGCTTCACCCCTTTCACATGGATTCACCATGCAGTGGATTGCTTCACCTCCTCACATACAGCAAGAGATCATGCTGTGGATGTTTTCTTGGCTATAACGTTGCGTACTTTGCTGAGCGCCACCTTGACCTTCCCGCTGAAAGTGCCGGGATTTGAAGGGTCAGCGTCAGCTGCTGAGCTCTGGTCTATGCTCACATTGGCATTGTTCAGCAGTTGGGCCTCGAAGCCTCTGAGCTCATGGATCCTGTGAGTCAGGTGCATTGCAACTTAGGATTCAGGTGCATTGCAACTTAGGGTTCAGGTACATTGCAACTTAGGGGTCAAATTCATGATTGATGTGGATTCATAGCAAGATCTACTAGTCCTGAAAACCATGATTCTTTCTGAAATAAGTCCTGATGAGGATGAGGCAATGTGAGGAGTAGGAAGTTGATCTCAAGTGAGGACTTCAGTCATTACAAAAACTACTGGAGAGTGAGGCGGAACAGTCTCAATCCTTGGTTAAAAGAATGAGCCACAGTGTATACAATGTTCTGTTCAGAGCAGCTTCACACTCTTCTATAATGCTTTTTTAAGCAAGTCTCTTCTAATACAGATCAGTGTTCAGCTCATCTATCAGCTGCCTAGACATGTGGTCCAACAATTGATATAACGCACTCGGTCATTTTAGTCATGGGCTGCACACGCTATCATGTGCCTCCAAGCATGTTTTAGTCATTGGCTGCACACGCTATCATGTGCCTCCAAGCATGTTTTAGTTATTGGCTGCACACGCTATCATGTGCCTCCAAGCATGTTTTAGTCATGGGCTGCACACGCTATCATTTGCCTCCAAGCATGTTTTTACTAGACATGGAATTTCGTTGCCCCGAATGGACATGGAATCATGTGCCTCCAAGCACATTTAATAGGCTTATATATAGTTATATTGCCTCAAAGCATGTCCCACCTATTAGCATGCGATACAAGTTCATACCTATTAGCATGTCATGCAAGTTCATACCTGTCAGCTGGAGATACATACTCATGGTAGCAGGTCCACACAATGGTGGCCAATACTCCGAGGCACAGGATAGCAGTCAGGAATATGGAGAAGACTGTGCCGTAATATCTTGAAGCTGCAAGCATGAAAAACTTGCTTTATCAGCGTAGATCCAAATGCTTGATTAGGGTGTCCTCTATTTCTGCCCTTGTGCATGAGGTTCAAGGTAAGGTAAGCCTGTTGTCTGGAAGATTTGACTAGTGATTCAGATGTAAAAAATGCCCTTCCTGATTCACTTAGCACACACAAAGAGATGCGCAGATTGGGGAGCATGCCTGACGACACAACTTAAATGTTGTGCAGTACAGATGTACTCACAGTCGTAATACTGGAACATCTGGACGCTGACATTTACTTTAGAGGCTCCATTGTTAGCAACTACCAGGCAGCTACCAGAAGACAAAAAGGGGCAAGAATAAGAATGCCATCAAGGTAATTAGAATGGAATCGAGGAGAAGAGCTTGACAGTTTTCATTACTACACATTGCAAGTATTTCCTAGAATCTCAGTGGGAGCTGTAACTCTAAGCACCACAAACATAAAAGCGAAAATGCAAATGACAAAACAGCGGCACCCATTAAAGGAGTCCCGAACTAACTCTGACTGCAAAATGTGACACTGCAGGCAAAGATCTCACAAGAAATGAGTTGCATGTAGTTGCATGTAGTTGCATGTAGTTGCATGTAGTTGCAAGTAGTTGCATGTAGTTGCATGTAGTTGCATGTAGTTGCATGTAGTTGCATGTAGTTTCATGTAGTTTCATGTAGTTTCATGTAGTTTCATGTAGTTGCATGTAGTTGCAAGTAGTTTCATGTAGTTTCATGTAGTTGCATGTAGTTTCATGTAGTTTCATGTAGTTTCATGTAGTTGCATGTAGTTGCATGTAGTTTCAAAATCTTGCCGCCGCACTTCGTGACTGGATTGCATGCTCACTCACATCTCTGCAGGGAACGCAATACCAGCTAGAGTCACAGAATTGTTCTTTTGAGTGTCAGTAAGTGAGGCGTAGATAATTGGGCAGCTCTTAATGTTCCCAAGGTTAGCCAGCGCACAATTCTGGTGCATAATTCACAAAGTAAACCATCAGGGAGCAAATACTTACATGACACAGTGCTATACATCACAAACCGGCAGTGCAATCTGTTACATGGTATTTCTCAGACTATCAGAGCAGCACCAGTAGAAATGCTCAAATGTGGTTGCATGTGCAAATGCGGACAGTGCAAATCATATCTTTTACATGTCATGGGTTCGTTCACATGCACATCATTTGAGTACAAATGATTTGCACCGACATGGACCTCTGGAAACCTCTCAAACATTGTTTTTCCCTAGTTGCATCACATGCTCTCATGAAAGACATCCTCACATTCACGTCAAAAGCCCTCATGAGCTGCACTGAGAGAGTATTGGAAGCGTTGTACACATACATGGTCCCTTGGATGGAGCTCCATCCACACCAATACCACATGGTCTGGCCAGCTGCTCAATGACAGCATAGAGGTGGCTTTGAGACTACATGCTTATTCACTCCTAACTGGTGAGAAAGCCTTCATTAAGTAAGCAATGATGCCATGCAAAAAGATCTGTGTCCATTCTCGAGACAACTTTGAATCAGCTCAGTCCTTTTTCAGGATGCTTACCAAGTGAGAAGTTGTATGGAACGCAGGTTCCTACACCTGAATGGAGGAAGGGCGCAGAACTTGAGGCTATGGAGAAATCTATGATACATCAACAGCAATATACACTTGCTTGTGCAAGGTTGGTCTCTCCAGGGATTGACGTCGATAACAGTTAAAGTACTTGGAGCAATAACGGCGCTCGTCAAGTTCCATTTTGGCGTCGCAGATGTATGTCTCAATAAGCATATGGCCAATCCCATGTAAATGAGATACATGACATTTGCAATTGATCGCATGCTGCTGAATTGTAGACAACTTTAGAGTTTCAACTTGACTAGGCTTCAGAAACTTATTAAGATCCTAATATTTAAAAGAAGGTTTCAACACGTCGAGGCGCAAAGCGTCGAAGCGTAGCTTCCGTCAGTTTCAAGCTTCTCCTACTTTCCAACTTTTGAGATTTATTCATTTGAAGTAAGGCAGATACGCAGGAGCTTCGTCTATCAATCTTACAACACAAAGTGACTCTCTTGTGAGACTGGTCAATTGACGTACATTATTTGTGTAGCTGGAGCACCAACAATTAAATATGATATGTCAAAATAACTTTATTACCGGTGGGCTTCTTCTTCCTGCATGAGCCAACTCTCTAACTGGGAGGGCTCCTGCAGATCTTCTAAGTATGATTGAATCAGAGTTTGCTAAATTGTAACTCTTGCACCTCTGCAATCCTGCATATTTCAATCCTCCAGCAGAGATGCCAACATCTATAATTGAGACTGAGGCTACAGATCTGTTACCAAAACCTCTTCCTTTTCTGCTTATCTTTGAAGATCTCATCTTGTGTTTATCCGATTTCCTGAACAGCAACACATGGAAAATTACGACAGTAAGCTCTCCAAACAAGTGTGCACGGCATCCACTTCTTGCACATTCTCAGGATTATTTCAGATTATTAAGTTTAGGTCCCACTCTACAATTCAGAGCGCAGAAGGAACTTCATTCAGCATGTCAGATGATGCAGACAGACAATTAAATCATGCCTGAACTCACTCAATTCAACCATACCTGCTAGAGTTTGAAGCCAGAGGGTAAACAAGCATCAGATGATTGCCTCGCTGACCTATCTTGACCTCCTGAGAGGTCAAACAGCATATGAGGTGGAGTCAAGGAAGGATTGAGACGATGTGTACAAAAGATGTGAAAACATACTCAGTGCTGATGAGATGTTCGAGATGTACAAACCTGTCAAAGGCACTTGACAGTATTAGGGTTTAGGGTTTAGTGTCAAAGACACTTGACAGTATTAGGGTTTAGGGTTTAGTGTCAAAGACATTTGACGGTATTAGGCCAAGTTTAGGCTCAATGGATTGAAGGTAGAACATGAAAATTTACGTGTGTCCAAATGATTAAAATAATCAAATTCAGTAGAATTATGACGCCTGCACGTCAAGAAAAGGTGTGAACGTCCCACTTGACTCTCTGACGTTTGTGTTCCTCCTGCACTGGATGTAATATAGTGCTGCACCTACGTCGCTTCACGGCTCACCTCAGTCTTCTGGAATCCATACTTGGTGTAGAAGGAAATGGCACTGGGGTTGTATTCTGCCACATGGAGCCACATCATCCTGGCTCTGTGTGCACAGAGATCCATCATTGTGTGAAGATCTATCATTGTGTGAAGAGGCTGAATAAGGGGATGCAGAGTGCTACTAATTACTATACAACTATTAGCAGAGTGCTACTAATTACTATACAACTATTAGCAGAGTGCTACTAATTACTATACAACTATTATTTCACAGCGGTGGCTGCGCTGAGCTTGTCAAGTAGGACGTCTCATCCTCACAGTTAAGTCATCACATTTAAAAACATCCTCACAGGAAAGTCACCACATACAAGATTACAAACAAGAGGAGACTAGAAGCTTTATAGCTAAATCCTGAGCTCTTAACTCTTAACACAATCAGGTACCAAGGAGGAATGTCAACTCCTAGAATCAAGATATTGTTCAATCAGATACATTGTTCAACACATCATCCCTGCTCATAGCAGTAGCAGCTGCTGCTACCTAAGGCCTCACCTGGCTCCCAGGGCTACTTTCTTAACCAGGTCTAAAAGCTGCTGTCCAAGCCCTTGCCTGCATGCATGATGGTGATAATGTTTCAACAGGTCTTTAGCAGAAGCTATGTGGCAGCTAGAATACTAGATCAAGTAACAAAGAGCGACAGACACATACAGGTTATACGTCAAAGAGCTCTGTAAAAGCGTTTTTATGCAGGGTTAGATTATTATGCAGGGTTAGATTTGGGGGACAATAAAGAAAACTTGCACATGTGGTCAAGAGGCGATTACTGCAAGCATAGGGAGGCATGACAATTGAGGGTCTAATTAGGAGATACGGCATAGTAAAATCTGCTGCTAATTACTGTCAGAGGCACTTGATGACAGCAGTGACCTGACCTTTGGTACTCAACGTCCACACCAATGTAATAGACCTGGTGGCCAGCATGGTCATGACCTCACCTCCGATACTCGAAGTCCACACCAATGTAATAGATGGACACAATAATGTCTGAGGGGCTCCAACCTCCCGCCTGCAGCAAGGCCTGCATCTCCTGACTAGTGTCCAGGACAGTCACAACTTCCTCTCGCCCATCCACCACGACCTCAGTGGGAGGACTCATCTGATTGCTGTTTGTTATGAGTGATTTGCTTGAAGTGGAATCACCACTGTTGCTTTTCGAATGGGACTTCAAATCATTTTGTGACTGATCTGGCTCAGGACTTTCAGATGCTTCCAGATCACTCTTATGATCTGGCTCAGGACTTCCAGATGCTTCCAGATCGCTGTTATGATCTGGCTCAGGACTTCCAGATGCTTCCAGAGCGCTGTTATGATCTGGCTCAGGACTTCCAGATGCTTCCAGATCGCTGTTATGATCTGGCTCAGGACTTCCAGATGCTTCCAGATCGCTGTTATGATTTCCACTTCTGATGCCCACGTCACCCAAGGTTGTATTAACGCTGTTGCTACATTCTGAATGAAAGCTGCGGCTTGTTGAACTCTCCCTGCTATGTGAAGAGATGGAATGGATTGCTTCTACATCCTGAATCAGGCCTGCATTATGACTGCTGGACTGGGGATCAGCTTCTCCTTGGTGACTGAAGGTGGAGGCGGACATTGTAGTAGCAGCGTCAGGAGGAGGTTGTGAATCGGTTGCATTGGTTGAATCTTGTTCCCAATAGAACTCCTGGAGACATGGCGAGAGAGCAGAATCTTGACGTACTGACATGACAACAGTCACAATTCAAATCTAGAGACGTTACCACTGCATCATTGGTGGTAACATTAGACCATGCATCATGTTTTATTTATGATACCCACCTTTGTCTCATCCAGCCTTAGACCATGCATCATGTTATATTTATGATACCCACCTTTGTCTCATCCAGCCTTGAGACTTCCGCTATCACAAACCCTATGACTACCTCATCACCGTCAGCACGTTCATCAAACATTCCCAGAGCAATGTACCTTCATTGAAAGAGGGGATTCATAGTCACACAGTCATGAACCCCACACGATGACCAGCTGAAGATTGCAAGAAGATTGTTTTGTGCTCAGTGCTCACCATTCCCATAACAGCCCTACTCACCCTGGGTTCTGAAGCTCCTGCCAAGTAAAATCCACATCAGCACTCAAAAATCCAAATGCGCTGTTTTCTTTTGTTCTTGTCTGTATAATGTAGCAGCAACCAAACAATTGAGCTCTAAACCTAATTATGCTCAAGTTGTGGTCATTCACCCCTCTAAAAAGTATTGCTCATACAAGATGACTTTGTTTTTATAAAATTACAGTTCACACTGGGCAAACTAACATTCATTACATATACAGCTCCTCCTTCATGAGCAGGCCAATTACAACCTCTCTCAAATTATAAATATTTACTTTCATTCATATCTTACAAAGGATGCATGCCCATCGGGTCCTAACAAAATTCAACAATGACTGCATGAAAAAATACTCATAATCGTAGGATAGGATCAGCAGAGACATTCTAGGTGTAGACCAGACCAGCCTCCAAATACCAACCTTGATGGATTCAACATCTTGCTCATTAAGAGCCCTGAAAGTGAGGCTTGCAGACTGAATGAGCTTATCCAAAATTTGAGCTGCTTGTTCAGGAGGAAGGCTCTGAACGAGGTCTCTCAAGTCGGTGGGTAGCCTTGAAAGCTTCTCCTCTAACGACCCCATCAGTCAACGGTTAACTAGGACACATTGCATCTTAAATGTGATTTTGTATGAATGTGGGCTTTGTACCCACCCACACAACTTCGTTCTCAACGCGTCTTTCTTAATCATATAAACTTAACGCTTTTACAATGAATCCGCAGGTATACCCTGTCCAATTACATCTGCGACGAATTTTTCTTTATAACGTTTTACTTGGCTCTGCAGGGATTTATCAAACAGGAACCTATGCCAGAAATCCTCTGGAGGATGGGGAGGAAGGTTGCAAACGTATGGCAACTCATCTCTGGATTTCGCATCAATGATTTTGAGGGATACATGATTATCGTTAGCTCTACTTTGATACTCATAAGCATAGTTGTATGGATCATAATTGACATTGGGAACGAGAGGGACCGGGCTGAGGCGGAGGAGGCCAACGAGCAAGTACTGCTATTACCTCGTGGGAGAAGGGAGTCCAAGGAGCTGACCCGGAAGGACACAGAGTTCCGGAAGCAACAAGCAGCTGTAGATGGCGGAGATTCAAGGGGAAGAAATCCTGAGCATGGAAGCTCTCAGAGGGATTACCGAAAAAGCTCTGACAGCATGACGGCCAGAGAGTACCGAAAAGCCTCTAACCAAAGCTTTCACAGATCAAGTTCCACATCAGTGCCTTCAATACTCTATGCAATGAAGCGAGATCAACCACGGATAAGCATGGAGTCATCTTATCTTAGGTCTACAACTACAAACAAAGAAGATGACTGACAATCTTCGCTTAATGTCTGGCGGTTCAGAATCTGCACTGCTGGGGGTCGGCAGTTCTACAACCCTGAGAGTTGTCACCAGGTCTGCACTATGTTCAGTCAGCTGGGGCAATAATGACACAGCTTACAACTCTCTTTTTTCTTGCTTCAGTCGCTTACGACGATGTTGCATACAGGGTTTATCACTCTGGATTAGCGATGGAGTAATGAATACTTGTTATTTTTAGAATGTTGACCCCTTTGCTCGTACTACTGTATGATAGAATGAATACTTGTTCTGTTCAGAATGTTGACCCCTTTGCTCGTACTAGATGAAGTTATGTACATTATAACTACTTATGGTGCTCTACATTCTCCTGAGTAGTGCTGGTTCTGTCTTTTAGCAGGCGTTGTCATTATTATTGGAGCATGCCGAGCAGTACAAGCTTAGAAATCCCGTCAAACAAATAAATATCTTATGATGAATCATCAGTTCTGATTTGCCCAAAACAGTAATGTTTTATCATTTTCAGCCCATGACTTGGAGTCTGAGTTTGAGTGTCTGGAGACTTTTGTCATTCACAAATGAGACTAGAAAATTCCAGGAACCATGTATATTCAGTCATCATGTTATCATGCAATTTTTCACTGCTATGAGCAGCAGGCTTCATCCATTTAATCCTGTTTTCCCCTTTTAATTAGTATATCTATCCAGTACAGTCGTCAGTTGGAACTTAAGATTGTTGATAATTTTTCAGCAGGCGGGCTCTACTGCTGCCAGCTAGTATGATGTATCATGGTACAGGGTCATCTTTGTGACTTCAACCTGCTGCCAGCTAGTATGATGCATCATGGTACAGGGTCATCTTTGTGACTTCAACCTGCTGCCAGCAGCTAGTATGATGCATCATGGTACAGGGTCATCTTTGTGACTTCAACTTGCTGCATATATAATGTAATGCTATTTCTCCATAAAACGATTACTTTATAGCAGCATTACAAGAGGTGCATAGTAGCTAAAGGGTTGACAACAGATTTTCACCGCCTCTCTGACCACGCAAGTAGCTCTAATGATACAACACACTGACTTCTCATGAGGCACCAGCAACTATTTAGACTCATAAGAAGGCTACATGATTTTTTCAGAACGGAAATCTAGTGGATTGCTGCCTTTATAGGCAATGTGAAAGCACTCATGAATAGGTTGACCTTGCCGCAAAGATAATAAACTTTTAATCCAAGTCTTTGAACCAGCACGTGGCAATCCATTTTTCTCCATCCAGCACAGTCTGAGCAGAATGGAGAGAAAAAAGATCCTCCGAACCCTCAGGAAGACTGGACCTGCTTACCATAAGCAATTAAAGCAATAGCGATGCAGCATGACAGACGAGTAGTCATCACAAATGGATGGACAGAAAATATTCTTAGAAGCACTACAGTAGTCCCAATTATGATGTTTTTAAGGCTATGGATTTGTCAAATGCTGAGTATCCCTGAGTCATTGCTGATTAAGAGAGAGCTTGCACTTACAACATGCGACATATAATCATCACTAAGGTCAGAGAATGGAATCAAGATGACTAAGGTCAGGGAATGGAATCAAGATAACTAATCCTTTGACACAACTCATGATCGTTGGATTCTTCATCATTTGCCAGCCTGTCACTAGGGATGATCATATCATCATGTCTACATGTCATAGGACTAGACTGCTAACGACCTGTTGTCGTCGTCATATTCTGTAGTAGTAGTAAAGAGCCATCATACTAATAGAGAGAGCAAGAGTCAGACCAGAAAACAGGAGAGCCTACTCACCAGAACAAAATGACGCGCCCTAGCAATGGTGAGATCTTCATTCCAGGTCTCGGGCATGCCTTATTGTCTGCATGGACTACACTCCTAATGCTGGATCTAGGAGCAGTTGTGCTACTAGGTGTCTCTGATTCTGATTCCTCAAGCGTTACTTCATCTGGAAGGTGGAGGCGCCCACAACTGTTATTCCCCTGCACATGATGATGTACAAAATCATCAGGGTTGTTATCAAGAAGCTTTAGTGCCTAGGGTGTTGGTATGGTGTTGGTTAAGGTGGTTTTGTCCCTTACTACTCTTACCATTAATGAAGGCTGCAGTGTAGTATTATTGAAGCTGTGATGGCAGTCTAGCTGAGCAGGCAATAATGCCTTTTCAATACTCAGAGGAGGTAACCCTGCACTCAGTTGAAGGTAACATTATGCAACAGATGATTCTGTAATGGAACTAATATCCACACATGAAACCAGCAGGGGTGCCATGGCTGCTGAGCTGCAGACTGATGCTGAATTCTCTAGACCCTATCTCTAAACCTTATCTACCAGCTGGGCCTTGCTGCTTGCTGCTGACAGATATTGTAGTATCAATGAAGCCCATCACCATGTAGTTGGGCACAATAGCATCAGCAGGCTTGACAGTCAGGTAAACATGATTACCAGAGGCTCTAGGGAAGAAGGTTGCGCCACCCTCGGCTGTGGTGTTGAGGTACAAGATCGCTGTGGCTGACCTCTTCATGGGTGTTCCAGGAGGTGTCTCTTTGTTGTCGTAGTGCTCTTGGTAGAACTCCCCCTTCAGGTAGCGTACCACCTGGATAGCCTCAGACTGTACCAACTGCTTGCGCCCTCGGCAGATCTTGTAACATGAAAGAAGTACCGATAATGCCAGTAGAGCAAGGTACGTGTAATAATTTGTCTAGTGTGATTAGTGTGATTATTGTGATCGCTACGAGTCTCAATGTGTGGGCACTAGATCATTTGTGGAGGATGATTAGAGTGAATAGAAAGAACAGCAGTCAGTTAGTAGGGATGAGTCATAGTGGGTAGTGAATGATTAGCATAGAGCTTATCCATGAGAGAATGATTTAATTGTATTACTATCATGCTGAAAGTATTGATTCAAACATAAAAAAGGGTCCCCTCCTCTCGATCTGCTCACTTGTGGCATGCGCAAAAGCTGTTGCAGCCTGTGCTCTACCTCCTTGAGGAGAGGATGTTCTGCAGCCTTCCCAGCGAAGAAGCAATCACTAGAGGTCCTGTTAGGCGTCTCTGTCCCTGCAGGTCGTAACCACAGCACATCCGAGATGATCAGTGCTGCACTGATCTCAGAAATTCGCGCTGGCAGCATGCTAGTTCTGGGGCTTACTCCTAGTTACTTTGAAGAACAATCAACAGGTTCGGTATGACTGCTTGTTGTGACACATGAGGATAAGCGGATACCTAGTGTCCTGGTGTTTTGTGTTGTGATCATGGTCAAGTTATATTGTGAGATACCCCAAAGGGATTGGATCTGGACTCTTAGCAGTCAGCATGAGGTACAAAAGATGCCAAGCAGAGAATCTATTGGCAGGCCATACTATCACTATGGAAGTAATGGAAGATTCACTAACAGTAATAATTATTAGAGACATAAGCATGCAGAATAAAAAGAGTACTAATTTGCACTAGTAGTTTTAAACATTACAACAACTAGATGATGACTTGGGTGTTGTGCACTAGTTGCACACCTTCGTCTCCATTCCCTGTACCTGAAGCTACCTTGCTCCTCCTTAAGAAAGGCAACGCAAGCTTAATTAATCCTTCACACATCTCTCTCTCCAGAAAGTTCTCTGCCAGCACAATGAATGGCGACAAGCTGATGATGGCAGGGCTGTTACCCTGCTAGGCGGAGTGGTGAGAAACAACCCTGCTTTGTATGTCTGAATTGGTATCATGTTGCAAATAATAAGTATTCACAATACTTACATTGCCGACAACAGGAGTGATTGCTTCTTTGCCTATTCTGATAGCAACATCTAGTCCGCACTCCATCCTCTGTGGGTATTGATGATTGATGCAACAGGTCGTGGTGGTAGCTTGCTCGGCTTCATGCTGTACTCCTTGTACTTCATCAGCATCAATGAATAATGAGTTGCCTCTTCCCTCCTGATGACCACCATGAATGAAACGGCAGCTGTGGCTGCCATTGCATGTTGATGTAGGCTCCCTTGTTATAAATTCATCTAGGATTTCTCTAGCTTTGAATTAGCAGTGTGGAGCTTCATATCATGATGTTAGCTTATTCAGCTTTGCTACTTATGGTAACCAGCCGGATGCTGCGTACAGTACTATCAAAGTTGTATAGAGAGGAAATCACCTGTGCTAAGGCAAATGATATTTATATTCAGGAAGCTCTAATATTGCATTTTATCAAGCTCCTGGACATAACGTTTCAAACCTTGTAGTCATGCGTCGTGATATTACCTTTTTGTCTTTAAGATGCTGATGCTGACCTCTTGCAGAGCTCCATGCATTTTCAGTTCGCAACTTATCATCACTAGTGATACATTTAAACTGCTGGGTAGTTGTAGTGGTTGGCGTGGGTCCTTCTGTAAGTATCCGTTTGTAATCAGGGTGACATAATCTCAAACTGGGGGGTCTTTGATGATCATAATTCTCAGCAGGAGGTCTTCGATGATCATCATGCTCAACAGGAGGCCTCAGATGATCATCATGCTCAACAGGAGGTCTCAGATGATCATAATGCTCAGCAGGAGGTCTGAATGCCAGCTGGACATCTTGCTGCCGACTACAGCCGACTGCTGCTGATGGTTGCTGTAGCGTTGTGTCATTTGCAGCATGACCATGATGAACCGCCAGAGCCCCTTGGTTGTGTGGTATTACTTCAGGTGTCAAGGCTGGCCTGCAGTTGCTCAAAGGAATATTTTGCTTTGTTCGGGACTGCTGTACCCCCATCTTGAGAGTGATTACAGCTGTCAACTACCAGGCCCTGATTCAATGTTATAGCCTTTGCCTATTTGCAGTTTGAGAGACTTTTGCAAGTGCCCAACACCTCCCTATTTAGATGATGTGTAGGAACCTTCTTGTTATCTCTACTTAGGATGTTACTTAGGATGTCGTAGGTGGCCAGAAAAAGATGAAGGCATGAGAAGCTGCTATGATTTATGAAGCAATAGACAAGAGTGATAGATGTTCAGGTGAATGATGAATTTATTCCCATCGAGGGTGATGAAGAAATTCCAAGCAGCAGTATGAGCTGCAAATTCTGGGTACTTGACATTACGACGCCTTTCCTCATGTAAATGCTTGGAGATATACATTATGGAGAGCCGTCATGTCATGTTGATTTGTCACCACGTCAACTTGACGTTCTGCAAACCACGACAACAACGTTTTGAAAAGACATATTTGATGTGCCACGCGTAGGAGAGCGCTTTAAGTATGATAAATGAATCGATCTAATTTCGCAATAATAATAATAATAATAGAACGCCGAAGCGTAGCTTTACGTAGAGGACAGAAGAACTCTTCCTCACCGTTCAAAAGTATGAAGAAAGCTAGGGAGGTCTCATGGCCTCCTCATCCAGCTGAGCTCTCCTAGCTGCATGCTGGGCTGTGTTTGCTGCCTGCTCCTGCTCCCTGGCCTCCTCATCCCCTCCTCAGATCATCGAGCAGATCACTATCACTATAATACAACTTCTACGTAGAAAAATGTGGAGAATGGAATCAGAAGCAATAAATTACATGCAGCTGAGCGTTCCAAAGTAATTCACCCGAATCATGGAGCTTGCTTCGAAACATGCAACTTATCCTTGGTGAGTCCCAAGTGTACTAGTAAATGATTCAGACATGTTAAAGCGTATCCAGATAACATGAACAGGCATAACTTCATGAATGAACAGGTGGCATGTTAGGTTAATATGATTATATAAAGCAGCTCTGTCATGATTGCCCATCTTATGTTGCATAACTCTTGATTTCAACTCAGCTGCATCTTGTTGAGCGTTTAAGACAGATGTGTGAGAATATTACAGAGCTAGCTGATCATAACTGTAAACTTTTAAACTGGAAGGGATAACTCGATTACAGATTTGCTCATAGATTCGTGACAGTACAAAAAATGCAGCAGTTTCAAAACTTCTGGGAGAACAAATAAAGTAAGCACCAACTTTGTGCAATGTTAAGTTGTGGGTACAAAGTTGTATAATAGATGAAAACTGAAAAGGCAACTCGCATTCCAAATTGTGTTTGTGAAAAACTATCAAAAATTACAGCCAAGAAATACATAGATTTAAGATCTACCTCAAGACTTCATCTTCACACAATCATATCAAATTGGAAGGGTAAGGCTCTTAGTTTAACAATCCCTAGTCATTCAGCATCGCTACAAAGGAGCAGATAATCACACACTTCAAAATGCTGTAGCTAAGAATTGCCAACAGTCGAGGGAACGAGGAACAATATATTTGACATTAAAAAGCTATCCATAAACTGCATGGACCCTGCCACTCGTGGTTTTTAAAGACCAACTTTTCATCATGTAATCCTTTTCTGTCGAATTCACACACTTCAGAGCACATGTCTCAACTTTCTTCCAGGATGCCATATCACACAGCTCACATCTCATTTCCTAGTTGGCCCAACATCTCCGCACTCAGAATGAATGATAATTAACAAGATTGTTGAATCATTTCCTACAACGTCTCAAGAGATACATCCGGCTTCCCTTATTACATCTTGATCTGTGTTTCAGAGAATACTCTATGCCACGAAGTTATCACCAGTCCCTCAACACAAAATCACGCATCTGAGATATTGATGATCCACTGCATAATGGTGCCAAATACAATGATAAATTGTGACATGAATGGTACAAAATACCGATGCACACAAAACCTCATCTCCACACGACAATCGAACATGCAGGATACAAAATTGTTGTTAAGAGTTCATCAGGCCTGAAGTCCTTAGAAGGGCAGTCTGAACAATATGGAGATTTTTGAAATCAGCATGCCATATTGAATGTTGAGGTATGTTATACCAAAATCTCAGCCAGGAAGGTTACTACCTTCAGCTTCCCATCATCACTTTTGTAAGGCACCAATACTGCGTCACAATCTGGTTGTAAAGGCATCATCACAACCACCTCTGCTTCTGCCATGCATTTCAGCTGCTTCTCTTGCGCTGGGGTGGCTGCTATTATAGTAGTGCTGCATGCAAGACGATTTTGCAGGATGACAGCCTTTCGAAGGACCATACCTGATGCAACCATAACAGAGGCAGGGAATTCCGGAAGGACTTCTGCAGGGACCTGCATGGAGACGCTGCATAGCTCTGCACCCAAACATTGAGCGCCTTCACCTAAAAAGACGATGGATCCTGACCACGTGGCCATATCAGGACGTTGTCGCTTTCGTTCATTCGAGCTTGTATTCATCACTTCCTCTACTCGGGAATCAGGAGGCTGAAAAATGACGGTTTCTTCCACGTTAGCTCGTAAGCTCGAGGAATCACCAGATCCGGCGGTCTCCAATGTATCTTGTTGGCCACCGTCAGAATTCTCAGAAGAATTGGTATTTGCTCGTGCTTTTTTACCTGCTACAAACCAATTATTTAGAAAGATAAACACCGAGGCATAAGGTTTTTGAAAACTTAATAACGTAGTTGTTGAATCCTTGATTAATGAAGTTGTACCTGCTGGGCTGGGACATTGGCGATACTTTAGAACAACTTTGTGAAAATCCAACAGGTTGAGGGCTGCTTTTTTGGCTGAATCAGTGTAACCCCTAATCGCAGAATTATGAGCTCGTGTAAGTAGCTCTGTAATGCCAGAGCTTGACCAGTCACTGTCCTCAAATGTTGCCGACATTGCTTGAGATAACAGCTTTCGGATATCAGATGGCTCTAAAGTTGGAGAGCTTAGACATTCCACAATATCAAACCAGCGGAGTTTTGCAGGATGTTCCGCTCTTGTCATATCAGTACTACGAGAGGATGTGTCGGAACATTCATTCGCAGGGCCGTCACTTTGATTCATACTAAACAGATGTTGAATTGAAGCAGATACTAATGACAAAGGTTTGAATGCTATAACATATGCTGCGTAAACAGCATACGTGTTCACAAGTGTGACAGCCTGTCTCACGTGTCGATTGAGTTCCTGTTGACCTGCATAGTATCTTGACGCAATTGCGATCCAGTTGTGTAAATGTTCTCATGACTTCTGTCTCTTGTCATTTTGAGGCCTGAAAGCTGGAACAACTGCTGAGAATGTTTCAATGTATGGACCTCCTGCCAGTTGAATGCAGTATGGAATGGACTTGAACACTTCATCAAAAGTTTCTCGGATAGACTTTGGCTTTCCTGCCAAGTTCATGGTGACATTGAAGGAAACTTGGACAAAGGCATTTAGCAATAATATAGGTAGCTTTTAAGTTCTACAAAAGCATTATGAACATCATACCAAGAAGCTGGATTATATCTGCTACAGAAGAAAGTTTCTAAAGCATGCAAAGGGGTAACATGCTCTGTTTTTAAGTTATGAACAACGGCAGACATGTTCGAATAAAATGAGTGATTTTACCTGGAAGGTTGATCACCAATGCACAGCCACGAATACCAGCTGTCTGTCTGGAAAGTACAGCTGTTGGGACGTACTTGAGACTGACTGCCCTCATCTGCTCGCCATACCTGTGTCCATACCTTTACGTAAAGCTGGATACCAGAAACATGTACTCGCTTGTATACATGGATGCTGCCTGCTGGTTTCTATGGTATTTACATATCATAAGACTGACTCATTCATCTGCATTCAAATTTCTAACAATATGAGCTACTCAATGTCAACGCGAGGATGAGCATCACGACTCCCAGGATAATTTATTGCAGAGATAACTTTCATGCAGTTTATTACACAGATATCACACTGATCTGCTGCATGATCCAATCTATTCCTATCGTGCTTCCTAACAGGTTGGTCACTACATAAATAGAGATTTTGGTGTTTCTAAACACAGTGTCTTTTCTATCCTGTTTATTTACTTACCCTGGCATCATTCTTGAACAGACTGCCTCTGTTGCTTCAGGCGTCACATCCCTGGGTGCAGGACCTGAACATGACATGCATGTATGAGACGTATCTTTACCCATGTCGCACCATGGTAGGTGGCCACAACGTATAACATACATGATGCAAGAGAAAACAAACTTTTGTCTCCTGTTGCAGAGGTTGGAAACACGAAACAGGGCCATGCCATTTTAATTTGACTAGACCGGTGACCCCATGTCATGCTGCTGCCAACCACTTTCATGGTGACATACTTATTTCAACATAGTGTGGGGTTTTTTATACTTGTAACGAGGGTTGATCAAGATTGTTACAAGGGTCTAAGTCGAAGAATAAGAATAGACAAAGCTCAGAAGTCGTGACCTACTTAAATAGTCAAAAGTACAGAAACTGTAGAAATTCTCAAAGGAAGTGTAACATTGGCTTTGAAACAACATTCAACAGTTGTTCAGTTGTACTTTCACTACAATAAGATGAAATCCTTATACATCAAATCTAGCTCTCACACAATGGCTTTCAGATAGCTACAAAATGATCCGTTTTACCAGGTCTTATAGAAGATGTGAACCCAGTATCCAATCAACTCTCACCTGTCCCTCCAGTAGTGACCACAAGGCAGCATCCTTGGACATCCACCTGTGTAGGATCATGGTGGAGAGTCAAAGCATGCAGATGAATTTTCAGGATGTAGATGAATTGTCATGATGTTGTACAGCTGTACAGACAGGTGATTGATAGTAGACAGCCTCCATTTTGGTGTCAGGGCTTTGCGTTCGGTCTTAGGCAGGTTTTCTCTACTACGTGTATCAAAGGTTATTCTAGTAGGTCTAGTCTGAGCTCTGAGGCTTAGAATTGTATTTTTTGTTCTGCATCAACTGACCAAGTCAATTATTGCGTCTTGAATCAATTGTTGTTCATCTGGTATTAAACGATACACAGCTGTCCAAGGGGACTCAACAGCCTCATGGAAGAAATTCAAAATGGCAGGTCCTGAGAGATCTTGGTAGATGCCAGTGCTCGCCCTGTCACTTACAGTGATAATCTGCATTGCAAATTCAGAATGAATATTACTAAAACACAAGCAGCTAACAGCTGTATTGTCGTAAGTTTAACATCATGGATACACAAGCTTATCCATAACAGTTGGCAGAAAAAAAGAAAGCTGCTTTACCCCAAATTTTGCACTATCTCCAACACTTGAAGATGAACCTCCATTCGTCACACATTGTTCCATCAAGAAGTCTACTGAAAGAATGCAGCAGCTAAATACTTTATTGATGAATTGTAATATGTAACCGTAATTTGTTAACCAAATTGTGCATTTGTGTGGAACTTCGGCGAAAATCTTTGGAAGAGGTCCGGCAGGGCTGACTCTGGGGGTTGGAGAGGCTACATAAGTGGAAATTGACAGCTATCGTAGTGATGTCAATGTTTAAGAAACTTTTCGGCTCCAAGGAAGCTGCTGCCCCGATACAGCAACCCACGGTTTCTGCTGCAAACAAAACAATAAATTGCATTCAGAACTTAGATGATCAGGAACAGACTCTGGAGAAACGGAAAAATTTACTCGAGAAGAAAATAGACGCTGAACTGCAAAGGGCACGAGAACTGAACAAGCAAGGGAAAAAGAATCAGGCATTGCTGTGCTTGAAAAAGAAGAAGCTTATGGAGAATGAACTAACAAACCTGGACAACATGATTCTGCGTATTGTCGAGCAACGACAAATGCTCGAGGGCCAGCGCACAACGGTGAGTGAAGAGCTTCAGGCAAATGTGATATGAATAAGTTGCCCCTGTTCAAGCATCTTCACGCACTAGGGCTACATATGTGAACGTCTTTCTGCTCCTGGCAGGTGGAGGTCATGTCAGCTATGCATGGAGCTGCCCAGGTTGGGAAAGCTAACCTGAAGTCAATGAACATAGACAATGTGGACAAAGTTCTTGATGATATCCGAGAAGCCAATGAGCAGATGGAACAGATCCAACAGGTTCTCGGTGCACCTACAGGCATGTCAGCAGACTTGGATGAAGACGAGCTGCTCAATGAGCTGGAAGAAATGGAGGCAACAGATTTGGATGCTGAGCTATTGGAGCCTGCTCCTGTGCCAACAAACAGAGTACCCGCTGCTAAGCTGCCTGCTGTACCCACCCAGAAAGCCAAAACTGAGGCGGCGAAGTCACCTGAGGAGCTTGAGCTTGAGGCATTGCAAGCAGAGATGGCATTGTAAATACATACAAGAACGGCTTGCTTAGCATACATTACATGTTTACTTTGACATTTCCTAGCTGATCTTGATTACCAGTCTCATCTTAAATGGATGATGAATGCATGAAGAAGCTGTAAGACACTCATTTTGAAACGAGGGTTTACAGATTCATGAGGAATGCTGGGTGGACACGAGTGGACTCTGTCATGTTGTTCTCAAGTGTTGCATGCACAACATACCACTTATGTGCATGCCTCATTCCATAATTAACAGAATTTCAATTCATTTTGTCATGACTTCAATTAGACGCGTGAGTGTAATTATTTCTTCTCTCACTCTTTTAACATGTAATCTATCTTGTAATAGCATATTAAGTACCACTACGTACCTGAATTATATCAAAAAGAAGTGCATGAGGTTGTTTTCCGAGAGGGGTGTGAAAGTGATTTTTTAAGATCCAGAGCAGCAAGGAGCTTGAAACTTGCCTTCATCTTTCATCATCTTGCTAAATGGCTTAAGATTATGTGCTGCCGTTTATAATACAGAAAAGATTTCTGTCTTTACATAGATGAGTATATATGCCCTTTCCTGACTAACGCATAACTGCTAGTAGGGGTGATACCAGGTCCGGAGGTTTTCCGATATTACAAGACGCAGCTAAAAAGAACATGATCCAAAGTGTTTAGATTACTCCAATCTTGTTGGCAACATCCAATGCATCATAGTCTGCTGTCAAGCGCACGTAAGCCTTCTTCTGCCCATCAGGCCTACATCAAGGAAAGCATCTTGCACATCAGCAGCCATGACCATTTTTTTTAAAGAGACGAACATTTAATCAGAATCATTCACAAACATTTCATCTCTTAAGGTCACAATTCAGTCCCCACAATCAACCACACAGTTGTTGACTGTTGCCAAAGAATCTTGAAACAAACCTGTTGAGGCTAAGACAAGCTGAGCAACCCTTCATGCGTGTCTTACCTGATCAGAGTGTTAATCTTCTTAGTCTGGATGTCATACATGGTGGAAACTGCCTCCTTAATCTGCTTCTTAGATGCTTTCACATCCACAATGAAAACCTAAAATGGATGGCAAGTGCATCCTCTCAATCTTAAAACAGGTCTCAGCATCTCAAGGGAAATGTCAAGCTAGTTGACGTCAGGAGTCTGAAAGTAAACATAAGTTGGATTGACAACAGGCTCTGATAACTGTAGTATGAAAAGCAGGAATGTTCTAATGATGAAACCAAAGTTCCCAGACATGATGTATGGAATTACAGTAGAGCCTTACTAGTGTGTTGTTATCCTCAATCTTCTTCATGGCAGATTCAGTTGTCAGAGGATACTTCAGGACGGCATATGAGTCCATCTTCTGGGTGCTAGAGGCGCTACAAAGAGGAACAACATGATGATCATTTAGATTACAGAATGCTGAAATCAAGATGGTGCAGTATGTATTAAACCATCAGATTTCAATTGAGAAGATAGGGAATTTGCAGGCGGCTGAACCAACTCTCCTTGCAGTACCATGCAAACTGCTATGATTTTCACTGCTGTAATAGGATGTCGCTCAGAAGCTGTAATAGGTACCTGATCCTAGTGTACTTGGGGTCGCGGGATCTCTTCAGAGTCTTGGGCTTGTGGAAGACCACAGAGAAACGGGGCTTGCGCATCCTCTTGAACACCCCTTTCTTAACAGCCTTGGCAGCCTTTGAGGCCTGAGCCTTGGCGTCCACTTTGCCTGAGACGAAACAAATGGTCATAAACAAATAATGCTCTTTTCCAGGGGACGATCTCAAAAAAGTACGTTAAAAATGAACTGAGAGAATGGCCCGAATGCAGTCGGGCAAAACTTGATATAATGCTCATAGTATTAGATAAATAATGATAAGTAAAAAATATGACGAGATGGTACAAGTTTTCGTTCACAGGCGGCTTAAACAGCATGACGGGGTTATATACCTTTGGGTGCCATTGTTATGAGGCTCCTGGAAGTTGGAAAAGAGGTCGAGTGAAGTTTGGGTTGCTGAAGTACGTGGTGGCTGAGGGCCTGCCTCATGTTTTACATTGTAAACTATGCCAGTGTAAGCATTCTTCACGACTAAACCATACTAACATATTCACAGTTCTTTCAGCATGAGGTAGCAACGATCCATGCCAAAGACCTCAACTATCCAAGGATCCTCTTCTACGGCCTTGAACCCAGCTTTATTGTATAGCATACTTGGCACATTATCCTGCAGCCTTAAGTGCAGATACATCCTCTTTTTTCCAGCTATGTTGGAAACCTGTAAAGAGGAAGTGAGTCTTCGCTCAAATTCTTGATGAGGGAGAGTCCATTCTGAAACCTTCGGATTGGACCACTATTTTCTGTTTTGTTTCAATATTTAAAAAATTGAAATACTAAGGAGGTACATGAGGTCTCACCTGCTCCGCTGACTGAAGCAAAAGCTTAGCTACACCTTTCCTCCGATGCCTAATTGCTACAGCCCTTTGTGATCAAAAGAGACACGGAAATCAGTTTTGAATACACAGCATGCAAATGATGTACTCATCGTCTCATTTTCCATTTTCATCTCTGCCAGTGCGCCATTACCCATATTTAGCAGACTCGGACTCCCTCAATAATTGAGTGCAATGAACACATTTCTGTGTGGACAGTTTAAAATAATAATGAAAGCTTTAAGGCACATGAAACATATGCATCATGATCACCAAAATGACCATGAATCAGACATTGAGCATGTTTACATCAGGTTTATATTGTCAGGGAGTAGAAGTCATCCAATGCTGTTAAGACTGGAAGATATAAGCAACAGGAGTTGATCACTCCTTACATGTTACATAAATAAGGCTCATTATCTGGGGGGTTCAGAGTCAAGTGCCTCTCTCTCGTCCTCGCATTCAGAGATATCTGTTTCACAAGGGTGGGACAAGTTAGAACACCAGTAAATGTAGTTTAATCAAAATTTTTATCAAGCTGAAACTCATCAGACAAGCAGGATTGCACAGAGCTAAGGCCAGTCAAAACAACACAGACTGCCATGCGACAAATTTAGACGTGCACAAGCTATTGAATAAGTACATGTCTCTTGTCATACACACCAACCAGCATTGGTCCATATGCCTGTTAGAAGAACCACAAGCGCAGACCTTAAATCAAATGAACACCTAATTAACGAAAATGAGCACCTACTTCAGCAGCGCCCCACAACTGAGGCCCCTGCACACTGTTCAAACCACCAGTGCTAGAGGAAGCAAGTCCTCCGTCCACCAAGGGTCTTTCAGAGGCGTTATCGTAAGGCCTCCCTGACGGTTCTGTCACCCTTGCTTGACTTGCTGTGTCATCATCTGACCCAGATCCTCCTTCCCTTGCTGAGGCACTGTTGCTAGCTCCTGCTCATCATGTGTGAGAGTGCAGTCAGCTTAGTCAGCCTTCCACTGAAGGGCTTTGTCTCTCTTAATCTGAACTCATACTTATTACACTTGATACAGCAGGTAAAAGGAGCAACTGCATTTATGTAATTTGGTTTTGTTTAGACAAATACATGGCAACAATTTCCACTGCTCCCTCTATTCACCATGATATGTACTGCAGCTGATATGAGCTGGCCTCCAAACAGCTGTAAGCACTACAGTGTTGGGGATCATGGCCATGTGTGACTTCAAGTAGCTGCTGATCTGGCGTCTCAAGAATTTACTGAAGAGGGGTTGACACATTTGAAGTCTTTAACGCGAGTTGACGCGTACAGAACGAGTTTCTTACAGAAAGGGCAAGTTGAGGCACTGGAGCTCATATAACTTGTACACTAGTAAGCAGGCAATCACAGAGTCTACTGCTTCATGTGTCTATTGTGGAAGCCAGCATTCACGCAGCTCCTCTGCACCTGTACATTGACAGCTTGGTGCTGTCAGAGTCCGCAAAAGCAGCTGTCATCAGGTCTGTGGTTTCCTCAAGCCAGTCCCGCTGTAATGGGGATATTGTGAGTAGCCCACCATCAAGTTCCCTCTGCAATGGGGATATTGTAATGGGGATATTGTGAGTAGCCCACTATCAAGTTCTCTCTGCAGGCCGCAAAAAATTGCATGTATGCTTGGCCATGAGCTTCCATATGGACAAGTTGAGGTAAGTTGGAGATTTGGAAAAATATTAAAATGCTGTATCTTATATGTGCGCAATGATATTCCCAGCCTATGCGTAGCCATACACTAACAATGGTTTCATGTGCTGCAGCCCTTGACTGCACAAGATAACAAAGGCGCATTAAAACTTCTAGACCACTCATGTAGACCACCCATGTAGACCACTCATGCAGGTACACGCACCTGAAAGCTGAAATTCAGGAGGGCTGTGTCAATGGTTGTATTTGTAGAGACCTGCATGATTCCACAGTTGAGTATTTCATTGAAGCAAGTTTCGTTCAGGGACATGCATTCATTCATGTGATGACTCTATTGAGTTTGATTCCATGACCGTTCAATCTCTTCACATGTCCCACCATTGAGACAAGAATCAAGAAGCGAGAGCTTTGAAGCCTCCTGCTACGAAGAGCTCAGATATTATTGCTTACCTATTCAATGATAGCTTTATTACCTGTGCAACCTCCTGTTGTTGACATCTGACATGCATGTCCCGCGTGATGCATGATGATTGCCAAGAGAAAGGCAAAGGTTGCCTAGATGTAAAGCATGTAGTCACTGGCACACTTGAATGTGATACCCCTATGCCTGCATTAGTAGATCTAAGTGAGAGCATCTTTACTCAGATATAATGTTCCCGTGTAGTAAAACTGAGAACGGATAAAGTTGTATCTATGCTGTACATTTCAAGCATTTCACACAAGTCGTGATAGATCGAGGAGATGAAGAGATAACTTTGCCTAACGGTGAGGCAGAGTTCTTCTGTCCTCTACGTCAAGCTACGCTTCGGCGTTTTATTATTATTATTATTATTGCCTGGTCGAAATTGTCATGCGTGAACATGTCACGATAAGTACCACGGGTATATCGGGCTCACGTTTTTTTGGCTCTGGCTATATGTTTTTTTTGCGTAACAGATGCTCAATAGGAGAAGAATATGTACTATGTGGCATGTTGAAAGGTAGAATTAGCAAAAAACATGTTCGTAATTGAGAGATTTGACCTTCATCCTCGAACACCTAAAAGTCCTAAGTGCTTTAACCCATTCGCGATTACAGTACATAATACGCGATGATATTTGTTTGCTGTTCATGCGCATGATCTGGCTTAATAAGTTAGATTTCAACTTGGTAGGTATCACTTTCTCAGACAAGACCAATTGTATCGTTAAAACAAATAAGAACATGTTTCATCATACAAACATGTATAAACTCTCTAATTCTCTGTCCCATCAGTGACTAGTTTTGAAATTGTCACTTCTAAGGTGCCTTTACATCCTTCATCTATCATGACACTGCACCATGAGTGATAAAAATTTACAACTTGTTAATATCTTGTGGTAGTCTCTTTTGAACTCCCTGCTCTAAACCCTGCACTATAGACCCAACTTCTCTTAACACCATATTGATGGCTTGTCACGAAAATAAAATGAGTGCATCAATAATTAAAGCAGAGTGTACATGTATAATGCCATGCCACCGTACTAATAGATGTAGAGCACACACATCCTATCTTCAAAGGACCAAGAAAGGGCTACTTGATTTCATGAGCGTGCTCACGTGCATGAACCATGATCATTGCAAAGGCGGGTATCCAAAAAAGAAGGACCCTTCATTTGCATATGCAGCACTGTGAGTACAGCTGGAGGCATTTAAAAAGCCAGGATAGATGCTCCAGTCTTTGAAGCCAGAATAGATGCTCCAGTCTTCGAAGCCAGGATAGATTCTCCAGTCTTTGAAGCCAGGATAGATGCTCCAGTCTTTGAAGCCAGGATAGATGCTCCAGTCTTTGAAGCCAGGATAGATGCTCCAGTCTTTGAAGCCAGGATAGATGCTCCAGTCTTTGAAGCCAGGATAGATGCTCCAGTATTTGAAGCCAGGATAGATGCTCCAGTCTTTGAAATAATTATGACTCGACACATTCTCAGGTTCCTGATTTACCATCAGGAAGAAAGCTCTGCACAGCAGGTCATCAGTTTACAGGCACGCAAATGGATGACAGTAAGGGGTATGGGCATCCAGGTCATTGTGTGTACGCAGCGCTTGTTCTTTCCATGCTTGTTGTGAGGACAAGAATGTGTCCTCTGTGTAAGATGTGGCAAATCCATCTGTATTTCAAAGCACCTGATGCAGCTACATGTTATTGTTTCATTGCCATGTGAGAGTTCAGCTCATGCTCAGCGAGCAGCCCATATAAATCCTGGGCTTGAGCCAGCTTTTGTTGGGCACGCTGCAGTCAGGCGTCAGTGAATGACAAAGAATTAATCAGGAACCGGGGTTATGGCTTTGAAAACATGAGTATCTATCCATGCAAATTTGAGGCAACTCTGCCACAGTCGCAAGGACAATGAAATGCCAGGATGTGCATATAGCCTCCTTTAGCCAAAAAAGCAACATTGATGCAACAGATGTAATGGAGACTTGCATGCTGACAGGATTGGAAGCTCTTACAAGACAGCAGATTTGGTCTTTTGAATGAATACAATTCGTTCTGCAAGGGTGGACAAGACTTGACTGACCTGAAACTCAGCCTCTAGTTCCTTCTCAAGTTGAATATTTCTACATTGGAGATCCAGGATTCTTGCTAGCTGATCTTGTTCTGCATCCATAGGGGTTGGAAGCTTTGATATCATAAGCGTCATGTTCGTTGAAGCTTGCATCAACTCTAGAGCGAAGCCTTTGCTTCTTGATGCAGAGTCGTAAGACGTTGTCGGTCTTATCAATTCCTCGTTGTTAACTGGAACAGGCCCAGCATCTCTTTGGAGTTCACCAACAGTGGACAAAAATAATTCAGACATTCTATTCAACTCAAATTGCATTTGGCTGACCAAGTCGACGCATCCTCCCACGTTGTTTGACGTAGTTGTCATGTTAGGTAGATGGATTTTAAAAGCACGTCGATAATTATATTATCGACATCAGAAAGACATAAGGCGAAAGAGTTTCGTTGTTCCACTACTGCAGTACCATTAAAGTTGTTGTTGGCACTAAAGATTCTGTGAATAAATAGAAAAGGTAAGGATGACGTCTACTTAAATGTTGACGTCCTATTCCCACTAGCAGGTGTCAGTGCGCTCCTTTTACCTCCTCTTAGTTCTTTGCTTGATGATGGGTGACTGGTTCCAGATTTTGAACTATTCATTCGCTCTCTTCCCCTCCCGCCGGCTTGCCTTGATCCACCTCGGTGATCACGACGACATGTCCTACCCCGCCCTCCTTGGCCAGCTCTTTGAGTAGAGCCACCAGCAACACTGTCATGTACACCGTCTAATTCTGACAGCCTGCATCTGCGGGCATTAGCAGCAGCCTGCTCATAATCATAAGGTATCACGTCTGATCTAATACCACCTGCTGCTGAAGAAGCAGGAGCATTATCTTCCGACTTCTTTCTCTGCTGCCGACGCGCTGCTTCATACTCTCTTCTCCTACGTTTCTTTGCCATATCTCCAAATATCGCCTCCTGATTCCCCCCTTCACTTCCACTGCCACACTCACCCTCTGCTTCATCATCACTGCTGCCTGCCTCATTATCTTCCTCCAGGGACCCCTCTGAAATTACAGTTGTGAAAAATTCAAATTTGAATATCTACTTGTAAATTTACATTACAGTACATGGTAACTTAGACGTAGGTAAAAATAGATATATATCAGTTGAACGGGATCTTACATCGCAGGAATAAATCATTTTTCAATTTCATAGTGATATAAAAGATGACTGATCTCTACCCTCATCACTATCATCACCTGCATGACTGATCTCTACCCTCATCACTGTCATCACCTGCATGACTGATCTCTAACCTCATCACTGTCATCACCTTCATGACTGATCTCTAACCTCTCACTGTCATCACCTGCATGACTGAACTCTAACCTCATCACTGTCATCACCTTCATGACTGATCTCTAACCTCGTCACTGTCATCACCTTCATGACTGATCTCTAACCTCATCACTGTCATCACCTGCATTACTGATCTCTAACCTCATCACTGTCATCACCTTCATGACTGATCTCTAACCTCATCACTGTCATCACCTGCATGACTGGTCTCTAACCTCATCACTGTCATCACCTTCATGACTGATCTCTAACCTCATCACTGTCATCACCTGCATGACTGA
>BEGY01000107.1:0-11665 GCA_002335675.1 Chlamydomonas eustigma | reverse complement strand
CCTCATCACTGTCATCACCTGCATGACTGATCTCTAACCTCATCACTGTCATCACCTGCATGACTGATCTCTAACCTCATCACTGTCATCACCTTCATGACTGATCTCTAACCTCATCACTGTCATCACCTGCATTACTGATCTCTAACCTCATCACTGTCATCACCTGCATGACTGATCTCTACCCTCATCACTGTCATCACCTGCATGACTGATCTCTAACCTCATCACTGTCATCACCTGCATGACTGGTCTCTAACCTCATCACTGTCATCACCTTCATGACTGGTCTCTAACCTCATCACTGTCATCACCTGCATGACTGATCTCCACGCCCATCACGTACTTCATCTTCAGCATATCCTTCATTGCCTGGCTTTTTGAGGGGTCACGCAGAGAGTCCTTGTTCCTGCCTCGCTTCTCAATCTGCTTAATCTGCAGACAACAGGCATTGATTGCTGCCTTCTGTAATTCACATCAAGTTTAATTGCATAATTATTTTGAAGATGGGAGCAGGTAATGCGCAAAATACTATTTTTTTAATCCTACATTCAATGCTGTTATGCACTGAGTGCTTTGCAATAAGATGATACCAGTAAGCTTAAATCATTGAACATCCCCCCGCCTTACTTTTGACAGTGGTAGTGGCACATACTCCAGGTCCTCATCCCCCTCATCATCCGGTGCCTCCATCTCTCCTCCTGCTCTTGATACACCTCCCTCTTCCTCTGTGTCCCAACTAGAAGCCACGCCAGCTAAAGGCATGTCAACATCCTTCACAGCCTGCTACAATCAACACAAAATGTGGTAAATCATCATGTATAAACCTACTTGATCTGTTACACAAACCAAATTGGATGCAAAATTCAGGCGGACAGATATTTCCTACTTCAAATTCAAAACAGAATTTCCTTTGAGTGGCGAAACCTGCATACATATACCTCCTTTCCTTCCTCTCCAAGCATAATCTCACGTAGTCCTCCTCCGTGGATGAGACCATCCATGACGGAACGGATCTCTGCAAATACAGATATTTAAAATATGACCTACATCAGGCAGAAGAACGGCAGCTCCAAAGCCATGAAAAATTGGAGTTTAAGCACTCTTTAAAGAATGTGCCAATTTCTAAAAGAAGGAGTCCTCCTCCTGCACAGGCAATTCTTATATCGATGTGCTCTCGCTCCCAACTTTCACATTATTCACACAAATGCAGACTTAAGGTTCTACAAACATGAGCTCACCAGCTGCGCCAGCCCCTTGAACAGTCTCCCTGGGCCTTCTCAATTCATCTCCAACAGCACCTGAGTCCTCAGCATGATGAACATCAATGCCTTTGATTCCCTCGGAGACCTTCGTCACAGGTAATGGTGTATCCCCCTGAGCTGGTCGGGAGACAAAGGGCAGAGTGAAGGAAGCCCTCACCCTCTTCACGCGCTCCAGTTCCTCCTCCTCACCTTCATCTACACCTTTGCTCCCTAAACTTGCTTCAACCGAATTACTGGGCTTTGCCTCAGAGCATTCATGAGAAGTAACACCTGAAAGCAGTACCCCTGATGACGGATGTTGCCGAGGAAGTAACGAGCTAGCATCAGGCCTGGAACTCATAAGCAGGGAAGACATGGATGAAGCAGGCCTGCTGCCACCCAGCATTGAAGCCATAGAGCTTCCTCTTGGTCTGTTGATGGGTGCCAAATCACTTGTCTTTGGAGACTTGACATCCCTTTCTTCATGGAGGCTAGCATTGAGTGATGAAGTATCGACATTACCCATTTTTGATGCGACTGGTTGCTGCTGGGCTTGCAACAGTGAACCTGAATGAGGACTCCCAACTGTATCATCAGCTGAGGGCTGGGTGACAGAGGTAGAGAAAACGGCAAGCCCTTCCAAAAGACCATCTGTAGAAGTTGGTGCTTGCCTCACCCCAGCATGATGTGGCATGTGGCCCATTACCCCATCTAATACATCTACTTTCTTCTGCACTTTCTGGCTGGTAGACAAGGCCCGACCCATCATAGAGGCCATACCACCAGTTCGGGGCCCACTTACTCTCAACCCCGCAGTCCCTGTTCCGCCAAGACTTGCGGAGCTGCCTGAGGGAGTCTGCTGGAGGGCCCTAGGTACCAGGGGAGAAAGAACTTTAGGCCTCAGCTCGCCGAACTTCCCTTTTGGTTGTTGGGCTCCAAAACCTGACGATGTAGCAGCTGTGCCTGTTACCTCAACGGCAGCGTCTGCAACTTGGAAACCTCCCCTAGCAGTGTTCAAAGAAGGCAGGCCTTGATCTGCTGCACCTGTGCTTTCTGAGGCACCAGGAGTAACTAGAGGGCCAGAATCTCCAAAGGGCAGTCCTCCTTTCCTGCTTGTTTGCACTGTCTCATTCCCGTCGTAGCAAGCTCCATCAGGTGCTGAGTCTATTGCTCCTGAACCAACAGGTAGTGCTTTACCCCCGGTAGTCTCATCCTTAGGAGGTAGAGGCTGCCTGGGCTCCTTCCTGCCAAATGCTATAGCCGCCAATACCTCTGAAGCTCTTCTGGAAAAAACTTCAGAGAGGTTACGGCCCAGTACTCGCTTGAGATCTTTCAATGTTGCTGAAGAGAAAGAACACGACAGGAGTAAATAAGATGAGTTCAAAGTTATTTATTTTGATTTGAATATTCATTGTCACCGCACTGAATATTAATGTATCGACGGCTTTCCGTTAGACTTAAGATGTACATGTCATCACAGCAGGATGCTTAAGTGTCCTATTTCTCAGGAAAGTTAGAATCAAACAATTTCTGAATATCCATACAAAGAGACAAAAACCTGGACTCTCTGCTTACTTGGTTGTTCATGGGAAAGGAGGGAGAGCTGTGCTTTTGGCAGTACATAGCCGGTGCTCTCATCCTCCTCACGGCAAACACTGTCTCTCCATTCAAACAGCTTACAGAACACTCCACACTGCTCGGGGGTAAGCCTCAGGCTCCATCTGAAATGTGATTTTGGTTGAGAAAGTAAATTTGAAGATTGGGTTGAGAAGCTCAGCGGAGCGTCCATTAGGCTTTTCAAAGCAAATCCTGTGCCATTTGCATTCCTTCCTTCACAGGCATTGACAAGACTTTCCACCATTCTGGGTATTCCTAAAAACCAACCCCCCATCAAACATGCCAGCATGGCCTGACATGCCATTCTCAGGAGCGCGGAGCCTTACATAGCTTGCACTCCCGCTCAGCACCCTTCAATCGTAGTTGATTATGCACGTTTATCTCAAAATACATAATATGAGTGTAGCACTAATCACTCACTTGGCAGCGGACTCCAATGCAGCATCAGGGGTTAAAAGCTCCTTGCGGTATGGCTGCAAGCACAACTGGCGAGACCGCTCCAGCACACAACCCATGGCTCCAGAACCACCTGAGCTTTCAGGAATCTCCACGTGTAGGGCTGGGGGCACCTACTTACAGCACACAGACAGCACAGCAGCAGGACTTGGTCAGATGAAGGATCTAGATCTGAAGGAGAGATCAAATTGTTGTACAACTTAACAACATTGAGGAGATACCTAGTCAACAAGAATGGTGAGAGGCTACTTAGCAGAGACACGGTCTTCATAAGCTTCTCTACACACATCTAAGATGAAGCCTCTAAGATGAAGTCTCAACTGAAACCCCAGATGGCGTTGCTGCTAAACACACACACACACACACCTTATCCCCAGCCTCCAATAGCAACTGCTTGAGGCGGTCATATATGTACAGCAGGTAGTGTGTGTCACAGCGTGCATAGTGTAGCATCTCAGAGCTGAGGGGTCGGACCCTCCAGTCGGCAAGCTGGTACCTTTTATCTGCCTGCAATGAGAAATAATACATAAGCATGGGTGCTGCAGCCGATGAACTGAAGTATCAGCCTTGACCTGCTGTATTATGGGCATGGGCATACAATAATGTATCAAAGGCTTACAGAACATGCTACATATTACCATTTGAGACCTGATTACTGACTGGTAACTGATAACTGACCAGTAACTGAGTCAGTGGTCAGCCAGATGAAGGAGCAAGAGGGGGGACTATCTGACCCTCTGTTCCAAGCAAGTCGTGTTCTAGAAGTTGCAGATTCTGCAACAGACTTGTTATGTATAAACAAATAATCCGTCCGCTACCTGACCTTGAATCCACAGAAATGCTCCAAGAGAAAGGCGAGACTGAAAGATGATAAGCTAAGCACTCTGGCTGCTTGACCAGTGTCGAACATGTTGACCACATATAAGCCAAAATCGCGCTTCAGATCAAGATACAGCATAACAGCTTCAGATGAGGTAGGGTTTTAGTGGCTCATATATGGTCTTCTTGATCAACATGCATAACATTAAGCACAGCTTCAGTTTCATGCCAACATAAAAAAATAAGGCAGAATGACAGTCCTTTCAGAATACGTCCAAACAGTCCTTAACTTGTTGAAACTCATCAACTGAAAAATCTCATCACTTTGCCTTTTATAGCAATTCAATCTTTGCATCAATGGTGCATTTGAACACACATACTCAATGGTGCACTTGAACACACATACTCAATTGTGCATTTGAACACACAAACTCAATGGTGTATTTGAACACACGTACTCTACAAAGACCTCACCTGAAGCCACTCAATATCTCTATCAGCACCATGCAGGACTTTCACCACGTCAGGATCCTCAAACAGCTCAGCCAGCCCATTACCAAGCTCATCCCTCAGAGCCAGTGTGTCAATCACGTAGTCCCTCTCCCGGCTGGATAGTTGCATGAGGCAAGTGAAGCCCTGGAAAGACCTGTCGGGGTAAAGCATTGCATAGAAGTTCAACTAAAGAGTTATGTAGAGCGATCAAGGCATCTGTACATACCATGGCATGGATTCTGTTGTACATATAATGTGCACGGGACATTTGATACTCCGCTACAATGAAGTATGCTAAACTTTTAGTGTACAGGTTTTTATTATTTTGCCTTAAGAAGGCTACTTATGAAGTCCGCAAACTGAATACATAGCACATGGAGGCAGCATAGCACATGAAGGCAGTATAGCACATGGAGGCTTGGAAGCAGCATAGCACATGAGGCAGCATAGCACTAATAGCACATGGAGGCAGCATAGTACATGAAGGCAGCTTAGGGCATGATCCTGCTGTGCGTTTGTATGTAAGGGATGGCCCAGGATTGCTAGCGATGCTCCCCAGCATCATCCTGAAATCCAAAGCTGACTACGTAGATACCTGCCTCTCACCTGAAACTGTGGTTCTCCAGGTCTATGGCAATATGAGCACATCCTTCCAACTCCAGGACCATCTGCTTGAGGGAAGAGACAGTGTCCACAAAGGTCAAAGGGGTCTCCTCCAAACACCTGTGGAAAAGGGGCATGCCACTCATGGCTTACATAAGCACTTAATGATACAAGGAGACAGCCTGTTCTTTTTCCCACTCAGGAACAATGGCATGCAGCATAGGAGACAAGGTCAGGGCTTCTGGTTCCTTAAGGTCAGGACTTGTGGTTCCTTAAGGTCAGGACTTGTGGATCCTTAAGGTCAGGACTTTAAGGGTATTTATGGTCCAAGATTTAGATTTATAGACATCGTGTTATTATGATGGTTGATATTTGAATACGTCACTGCAAGACTGTAAAGTTGAAAGTTTTGAATATCATGAACTACTGCTCCCTAAAGAGCTGTATAGTATCGAAAAAACATTATAGTGGCATTTTAGCATTAGTTGAACCATTTACCTTGGAGGTATGGAGTCCTTGGCCTGGAGTTGCCAGTCCTTGTAATGTAGATTGTTAAGCTTCTGTTCTAAGGGATGAACTTCAGCTGATTGAATGTGATGTGAACTTGAGCTCAGGATTCGTGGCAGCCTTCACCGAGGAGGACATGACAGAGATGTTCATATTTGGGATGTGTGCTTCAGCAAAGGACATGACAGAGATGTTCATATTTGGGATGTGTGCTTCAGCAAAGGACATGACAGAGATGTTCATATTTGGGATGTGTGCTTTCTGCAAAGAGGAACTGACTAAAGTACTATGACAGTCCTTATCTCCAAATCTGTCTAAAAACAGGCATGATGCTGTTCTCCACTTCCTTACCAGTACTACAAGTCAGCTACCTGAAAGGTGCATTGCTGTTCTCCACTTCCTTACCAGTATTGCAAGCTAAACCCTAAAACCTAAGCTACCTGAAAGTTGTGTTGCTGTTCTCTACTTCCTTACCAGTACTACAAGTCAGCTACCTGAAAGGTGTGTTGCTGTTCTCCACTTCCTTACAAGTATTGCAAGCTAAACCCTAAAACCTAACCTACCTGAAAGGTGTGTTGCTGTTGTCCACTTGGATCCTGAAGCTGTCTTGAGGCCTGGCAAGACCAACAGCATGCCTGACTGGGCCCTTCCTACCTCCATTAAGCTTGGAAGCATCCTGGCCTGCCACTTGGGTAGCTGAAAGGATGGAGATGGAGGCACAGCGCTTACGTCTTCAGTTTTGTTTTATAACAATATGAGGTCTGGCAACCTGATCAGAGCTTGAAATCCTGTCAACAGTACCAGTATTCTCATAGCGGATGTTGTGACCAGAGTAGTAGCAATTAGTAGCTCACCTCCAGTGCCTGATGTGCCTGTGGGCATGCTCGATGCAGCTGTAGTGCCATCCGCAGCTGCTGCTGCAGCCGTGCGATGAGCCATGAGGGAGAGGTCCACTTCTTCCAGGGCATCGTCTAATAAGGAGGTAGTCCAGGATAAGAGCTCTTCTGGATCTTTCCAGTCAGGGATCTGTTCTGAAGAGGAAGCCGTCTGGAGTCGCTTTCCCTTTCCTGAGAGCTTAAGAACGGCCTGCATGGGACAACATGATGCTTGCTTCTGATGAAATTGTATCCAACAGAGTTCCCCTGCCTATTCGAAGTACTGACCGCACATGCTGATAACGTTTGCTGGAGAGAGCACTGAGTTTGGAGAAGCGGTTCAGAAAAGGCGGCGAAGCTACTGTTATACTGCAATATGAGTAGAGATGATTGTATAACATTGATAAATTGAAAATGGGGTCGTGGCTATAAAGCCTTACGTGGAATTCGGTGCCCGTCGGAAGTTTAACATCAGCACACTTAGCGAAACAGTCTTTGAAGAGCTTGCTGTCATGAGGAGACGGATCAGATTCGCTCATATTTAAGTATTCATCAAAGGTAGGTAAGTATTCAAAGTGAACGTTCGACACTTTTCCGTACTTCGCTCCCAATAAGAAACAATCAATGATAAAAGCTACCTAAACCTCATATGCTAATGTCAATTCCATGTCTAATTCACCCTCATTCCATCTTGAATCATGCCCATATTCACTCATGTAAATATTTCTTTCATCATCTTCTTCATCCTCCTCAATATATCTATTGCTCATCTCTGCTGGAATTACAGTGAAGGATCTCCTCTGGGCATGGCTCATGAATGCTTGCATGACCTCCCTGCCACATCGCCGATTCCCAGTTGCATGTAACGCATCCATAAGATCAGCCTGCTGTCTTGAGTTGAGGGCGCTAGGATTACGTTTTGCTGCCTCGGCTGCTGCCTCCATCAGCATACCAGTGTGTTGCTTCATCTGAGTCAAAAACAGGAAACCCTTGGAATGAAGCTGTTCGGGTTGCACATAGCCAACACAGTTAAGGGACATCTATTCAGTAATGGGGCCCCAGGTAATTCTGGGTCCACAAGCTTCAAGCTTTAAGTAAAGGAGATCCTAGAAATATGCAAGGATTCAAATCTCACCGTAGCCAGAGCCCAGGCTATTACAGCCAATTCTCCAGCTGCCAGAGTGTCCAACCTTCCAGAGGCCAGTCTTGCTATGGTACGGTAAAATACAGGGTTCTGGTGCCCTGCCATGGCAAAAGACTGCGCCAGCATGGCTAGTTGGGTATCAGATATGCCATACATCCTGCAACCACCGATACAATTCAAATAGTTGGGTATCAGATATGCCATACATCCTGCAACCACCGATACAATTCAAATAGTTGGGTATCAGATATGCCATACATCCTGCAACCACCGATACAATTCAAATAGTTGGGTATCAGATATGCCATACATCCTGCAACCACCGATACAATTCAAATAGTTGGGTATCAAATATGCCATACATCCTGCAACCACCGATACAATTCAAGTCAGAGCAAGGTCAAAGAAGGATACAAATAAACTAAGCATTGCATTGCTTTTTTAAGCTTTGATATTTCGCCAGCTAGAGTTCTGTCCACGTCAGATTCTGGAGTGTAGAGCCAGATTTGTCTGTCCAAGGTCTCAATGCATGTCATGAGATTGAACAGCAATGATGATCACCTTCCAGCTAAAAACTGATAAGCCAGATGCTCAAATGCATGTCATGAGATTGAAGAGCAATGATGATCACCTTCCAGCCACAAACTGTTGAGCCAGACGCTCAAATGTCTCCTTCCTGCAGTGCCCATGGGCATTGAAAGCCCAGGCTATATGTGCCAGCTCATCGGCTGTAAACCTGCATGGACAAAAGGTATGTGTGCCAGATCATCGGCTGTAAACCTGCATGGACAAAAGGTATGTGTGCCAGATCATCGGCTGTAAACCTGCATGAACAAAAGGTATGTGTGCCAGATCATCGGCTGTAAACCTGCATGGACAAAAGGTATATGTGCCAGCTCTTCGGCTGTAAACCTGCATGTACAAAAGGTAACACACAAGCAGTACTTGCGTTCTGCCCTGGAGAGACACTAGGTACTAACATATCACATCAACATACATTATGCATTGATTTTCGACTTTGGACTGCATGGTGGTCAGTTCAGTCAGCTCATGCCATGATCTTCTAAAGCTTCTTCATGATTCTAGAAGAACTTCAAAGAATGGAGGCCTGTACCAACGGTCACAAGGACGAGCTGCTTGTGTAAATACAACAGAACACAATTATGACTAGGAGCACTAAGAGCTGAGCGCTACGAAGGGCAAGGCAGAAGAGTGCAAGGATTTGCACTCCTACTGCAGCAACTGCACACCTACCTCAGATTTGAGGTCAAGAGCACTGCTGACATGGCATCCAAAAACTGCCTATCTTTGAACTGCAATCTCGCGCTGGCCCACAGGATCTTTGCAATGTGAGGAGCCTCCAGCTTGTGCCTAGCTGGCCTTCTGCTGGGGGTTGCCTGACTGGAGTTCTTACTACCCTGGAGGCTGTCTCCCCCTAGATAGAAATGCCCTGAGCTGTAAGGATCATCTCCATGTTGAATGCGCACGGACCTTGGTTCAGATACACCTTCAGCTACATCTGCTTGATGTCCAACACTTCTCAATTCTTGTCCTGAAGAGGAGGTTGATTTAGTGGTGTGGCTGTTGTCTGCGTTCTCTACTTGAAAGGAGCCGGAAATAGGAATAGCAAGGAGGTCCCTTTGTGAATCTGTAGTTTGTCCTGCAGGGTGAGGTTGAGCAACGTCCTGCAACGCTGTTGCTGCAATAGCTTTGCAGATTGCAGTTATGAGCTGTGGACAGGGCAATCCCTCTTTGGCAAACGCATAGGCCAAGTTTGACAGGGCTCTAGGGTCAATAACACATCCTTGCGTGCTGCCACTTCCATAAAGGAGGAGCAAGATACCAATCTCCTCTATGACCTGAAACAGCTCAGGATCCCCAGCATTGGAAGTAGAAAAGCCCCAAGCAATCTGAGACAGGCCTGTAATGCTCAGGCGTGAAGGGTTGAGAACAGGAGCTGGGGCCTCCACATCATCGAATATCCAAGCCATTCTGGAAGGTCTGGAGGGCATAATCCCAGAAGTAGTTGCAGCTGGCGGTTGAGACCGGAGCCTGGCTCGAAGCTTCTCTAGCTCCTTAACCAGCGCCCTGTGGGCACATATTCGCATCTCAAGCCACTGAGGCCTCTTACCTCTGCCGGTGCCTAGCTGTGCCGCTCCAGGTCCATGTATAGCAGTGAGCTGTGCACTCATGGAGTCACCACGCGTTCTTTGACTCTCAAACACCATCCCATCGGCGGTGGAGTCATCCTGCTGACTTATGGTTGCTTGAGTCAGGTGAGGAGAAGATGAGCTCCGTGTTGATGAAGTAGCGCTGCTAGCAGACAGAGGAGGTGCATTCTGAGGAGTGATGTGAGGCAGTGGCTTCCTCTGTCTTGTTTTAGTGATAAGGTGGAGTACAGACTGATGTACAGCCTGCCTAGAAGAGGAAAGAACACCTGCGACTTGGAGATTTTGCTGATGATGCATGTGTGTAAAGGAGGGGTTTTGAGTAGTCCAGGCGGCATTGTTGCCACGAGGGTGATTTTGTGGCGGGGTAGAGGTCTCTTTAAAACCTGCCTTGAGCTTAGCCATGGCCCAAACTAGTTCAGCCATATGCACGGCATCCTCTCTAGGCATCTTCTTGCCTGAGATTATCAGGGTGCAATGAATGACAGGGCAAACTCATAGCAATCTAGTACAGTACACCATTCTCTAATGACCATTCTCTGATAACCAAATAAAACCGCCTGTGGCTGCTTTGTGCAAGCTGAGGCTCAAACAAATTCTCCCAAATGTAGTACTGAATTTTGAATGCAGCTCACATGACTGTGTCAGCATGTGTATCCTCCTTAACCTCACCTGAGTCTCTGGCAAGCTCTGACAAGATAGCTGAGGACAGAGCTCTAGGCACCAGACTGCCCAAGTGGCATGCAGCCACCATCAGCTGCCTTGCCTTGCCTCCTTCCAGTTGCCTCATTACTTCTTTGTTTAGAGACACATCATTGCAAAGAAGCAATAGACTGGACAAATCTGCAGTTAGCTTTGGGTCCTTGAATCCAACTGTTTCAAGAACAGGCACAAAAATGATTCAGGGAACGATTTAGGATCCTTCAATAGATCAGTCACACCCTGTAGAGACGTGTGAATTGATCAGTTACACCCAGCAGAGGTGTGTGAAGAGCACTGCAGGGGTTCAAATCAGTAGAATATGAATAAAGCAGTGAATTCATTGCTGGTATTTTTAGATCAGGGATCAGTTAGGTCATAACCCTCATGCGGTGAACAATGTTTAATTGCAGCATGGAGGGTTTATACATAAACATACAGCATAGAGCAGGTCAATGTTTCATTGCAGCATGGAGGGTTTATACATGAACATACAGCATAGAGCAGGTCAATGTTTAATTGCAGCATGGAGGGTTTATACATGACTATACAGCATAGAGCAGGTCAATGTTTAATTGCAGCATGGAGGGTTTATACATGACTATACAGCATAGAGCAGGTCAATGTTTAATTGCAGCATGGAGGGTTTATACATGACTATACAGCATAGAGCAGGTCAATGTTTAATTGCAGCATGGAGGGTTTATACATGAATATACAGCATAGAGCAGGTCAACTATTAATGCATCTAATATTGCATTGATCTCTCTCTGAATAATAAAAAGGCTTGATCTCTTTATTGCGAATAAAGTCCAACCTGTGATTGACTTGTAGTACACAAGATCTGCTGCCCTCACCAACCTGTGATTGATTTGTAGTACACAAGATCTGCTGCCCTCACCAACCTGTGATTGATTTGTAGTACACAAGATCTGCTGCCCTCACCAACCTGTGATTGATTTGTAGTACACAAGATCTGCTGCCCTCACCAACCTGTGATTGATTTGTAGTACGCAAGATCTGCTGCCCTCACCAACCTGT
>BEGY01000106.1:160907-182035 GCA_002335675.1 Chlamydomonas eustigma | reverse complement strand
CTTTGAAAGCTGGCAGGGTTTTCTCCCCCTTCTCAAATTTGCTGCCTTTCTTTGTAAGACGATACAAATTCCATGATCTAATTCCATGTCATCCTCATGAGCTGCAGGAAAATCTGAAAGGTGTTCAGGTTGCTCATGTGTGGAAGGAGTGATCATGGCAAGAAAAACTGCATGGCGTCTAGATTTTAAATAACGAAAAGCCTCTGCAGGTGACATGATATCAGGAGATGGATCGACAGAAGTTGTGACATCGAGTGCATGACAAGAAGCAACTGTTCGTACATCAGGAGGAACATGGAAAGCTAAAACAGGTGAAGGCTTTTTACATCCTTGATTCATAGCTATTCCAAGATTTGAATCAGAACTGTACGATTTCATTAACGTGCAGTTTTTCAAGAGTGGTCTGAGATGAGCTGAATTTCTAGAAGTAATTAATAGACAAGAAACAGAGTTGGGCCTGCAGCGAAGTATATGCTTTGCATATTCTCGAGTACTTGCTGCATAAATAGTGTGTTCATCTTGAGTTGTATTGTAAACTTGATTTGAAGCTTGAAATTCTGATGACTGAATGGGAATACTGGAACAACAAGTGTCAGGATTATTACACTTGAGTCTTGAGAAAGAGACACCAGAGAATGAAGAAAAGAAATTTAAATCATCCAAGATACATAGACAAGAAGAACACCTATAGACAAGTGGTGGCCCAGGGAACACTTGTTCAAGTTCCTATTTAGGCTCGTCCTTCTTTTTCTTCAATGGGCAATCTTTTGCCATATGGGTGCCCTTACGGCAGTACCAGCAGATTGCCCACTCAGACAAGAGAGACTTTTCAGCCTCGGACAGACGTCCCTCCTTGCCATATAAGGGGCAGTCCTCAGGGGGTCCTCGAGGCTTCTTAGCCTGGTTGTTGGCATGATGAGGGCAAGATCGCAGTCCAGATGGACCGGCCTCATCAGCAGCAGGTCTAGATCTTTTTTGAGAGTCCGGCTTGATGGCAGCCACCTTGCCAGAGAGGCCCACTGACTGGAAACCCTGAGATGTTCGAGAGGAACGAGGGTTATAACTAGAAGTGCATGAACTAGATCTAGCTTGAAGTCGAATCTCTTCACCATAAGAAAATCTGACTAGATGATCAAGATTATTCCATGATTGTCCATGAATATCTACAGCACAGGCTTGTTGCATTTCAAGCCTAAGTCCAGCAAGATAATGAAGGCACAAAGATGCTTGAGACTCATCAGGACATAGTCTAGAGGCCTGGTAAAAGCGTTGAGCGTATTTAGCCACAGAATCATGATTTTGCTTGATAGCACGGCCTACTAACATGGCACGAGCAATCTCGACTCTAGATCTCACCTCCCCACTGACAAAGCGTGTCACAGCATCAACTAGCAGAGTACGCCGTCCTCATGACACTTGGAACTGCTGTTATGTACTCTGCTAGTATGTCGTTAATGCATCCGGCTCATAATCACTCAGCTCTCCTAGTGCAGATTTCTTAGATTTCTAGTATGTAGGCATTGAAAGTTTCCCACAACATGTTCTTCAGACTTTTAGATGCTAAATTGGCACAAGTGTTACTAAAGAGTACATCAGTAACACTCTGATATGTGCAACGTGTTGGCAACACTAAGTCAGATTCTTACTCCTCTAATATCATATGTAATTCGTAGTAGCCGCTGTGATGTGACTGCAGGGTTATGTTCATACTGCGTTTGCATGAACTGTCTCGTGTACGGATTTTCCCTGAGGCTGCCGTACAGCAAGTCGCGTCTCTCTGACGGCGTAATGAGCTCATCATCAATGAGGGGCTGGTTGGTTCTCAAGAGGTTTTCCAAGAACTCTGATACAAACTTGTGGACAGAGTGATCGTCGATGAAAGTGGGTAGCTCTTCCTCGACAGAGTACCTATTCTTCCTCAACCACCGCAAGATTTCTCGAAAACGGGCCGCAATGTCGGCCCCATGAGTTCCGTCAGAGACTACAGAGTATACAGAGACAAATGTGTCAACTTAGACGGAGATGGAAGACGTCCTAAATGAGGAGTTTGAACACGATGATTTTCAGGAGGGCTCGATATGATAATAGGTTCATCATGGTGGACAGATGGAACAGGAGTTTCATTATCATATACGACAAGAACATGAACACGAACACGGGATTCAGGAGGTAATTGTGACAAATTACCGTGTGTGTACTTCAACTCCCTCATGATGTGGTGAAACATAGCCTCCAACTCAGAACGGGTGGGGCGTGAGGGACGAGGAGGGCTAGGAGAGCCGACACGATCAGGAATTGCATCACCATGGAATCATTTCGATCACCGGCTGGATCTCTGAATGAATAATGACAGGAGGGACTGTCGTTGGCTCATCATTGATTGGAGCATCCGGAACTTGATGTTCGTTCAACACCATTTTCTGGAACAAGAGGAGTAATAACGACATTAGGATTACGTTTAGATCGTCTAGGAGGCATGATTGGTAATGGAAATATTACCGAAGGTCAAGTTTATATCAAAAGTGTCCTCTTCAACACTCTCGAATATCTCGAGCAACGACAGAGGATCGGGAGCTTCGCTGCCGTCAAGAGTTGTGTTGACTGGAGAGTCAGGATTCACTAGACAAGAAAAGAACAAGATACAAGAATGTACGTTTAGAACGTGCAGAGGTAGCTTGATCAAGAACAAGGCGTCTGAAACCACTGAAGTAGACTCAAGTCCTATAGGTAGAACGTTGACTTACTTGTAATGATAGGTTGATGTCCAGCTTTGTTGTTATAAAATAGGGGCCAGTCAGGTGATGAACCTGATGGAATAACTTGGTTAAGTCTGGTCTTGAGCTAGACTAGATGTCTTTTAAAGACTTGTAAACCCTTAACCTGTAGTAGGATCTCTAGCCGTCAGATGCTAGTCACATCAGCATTTGGCATGGATCATGAATCTAGAATCCGGAATTACTGGAATCTGAATTTATGTGTCTTTTGACATTCTTTATGTCAATTTCGAATTGTCAAGACTTGTTACAAGAATGTCTAGAAAAATACTCGAATATTATTAAATATATTTGTAATATTTAATATCTAGATAAACTGGAAATAAGTAATACTCAGTAGTGGGTATATGACCACTACAATAGGTCTAGATAGTATCTACAGGCTTATCTGGGCTTATCTACATAAGACCCCTCATCTAGATACAAGCCCAAATATCTACATCATATCCACATAAACTTCTATGATTCAATGTAGATACAACGTACATGGCCATCTGGATAACCATTCTGGATAAGAGCGACGTACGCTGACGACGACGCCTTTGAAAGGTGTCTTAAGATACATAAGATCTGCTGATAAGCTTGTATATAAGGTACGTTTATCTATATGGGTCAACCGCATAGTGTTGTGATCGCGCACATGCCATTCCCTGTGTCGTCCTCATAGCCTTATTACAACCAGAGTAAGTATTCTTAAGAATAAATTGACAAAAGGTCGTCTGTGAGAGTGACTCTTAGAGATTGAAGTCATATGACAACTGATTGAGGCGAGACTGAGAGCATTTAATTACGTGCTACAAGTAATTTAACGCTAATGATTTTAAAAATAAACAGAGGATACACATGCACAAAAACTCTGAGGTCACAAAAGAAAACCATAAGCGGTACATGGACTTCAAACCTAGAGACGCAATTGGCAAAGACAAAAGGTTTCCGACTCCGAATTAAAAAATAAACAGTAGTGATACAATTATTTCATGGCTGCTAAACGTCAAGACTCGTGGCCAGATACCTAAGTTAGAACGCTTATTTGAGATTTTTGAAGTGAAGCCAACTGATTGCATTGCAAACCATAGTTTATTCGCCTACAAACCATGATTCTTTAAGCTATGGCACCCAACTTTGGAAATCTTGGCTGAAAACAGTGATGGCTATGCGCAGCTCTAGAATGAGTTAGACTCAGTTGCAAGGTGCCAAAAGCGCACAGAGGGGATCCCGCAAGGCGCAAGGTGAGATCTGGGGCGCAACCACCAAGGTACATTTTCTTGTGGGTATCCTCCACGATGTACTTACCAATTTTGATGTTCCTAGTTGTGCCGGCTGATGACCTTGTTATGTCTGCATGTAGAGGATGAGAACATGCAAATACTATGAAAAAAGTGCACAGTTCCTAGAACATTTTTAAATTCAGGTGTTTTATGAAAGCTGTTGGTTCAAAACAACAAAATGAAACAAAATGCCCACGTATCGTAAAGTTGTTTTAGTTGTTTTACCTATTTAAAAATCCCAACCAGCAGAAAAGATATAAAAATTCAGTGAAGCCTCCCCAAGATCTCCCAGTAGCTGATGATGGAATACGCTCGTAACTTAGCTCTTAGACTATGGATGTTCTTAAGAGGAGTGGCTACCATGCTCATGCTTACATAATAGTATGCTACACTAACTTCTTGTACATGCAGACTTTGGTATGTCCTCCTGCCAATAGAGGTGCATTTTCTTCATCCCCAGTGATGTGCCTGCCCAACTTCCTGTTTTTACCATCCTTGCTTGAATTCACTGAATTATTGCTATCACCACTAGTCCCCACTTGTGTTGTGCCAAATGCTCCAGTGAAGAGTCTTTTCTGTGCTGGAAGGTTCTCAGTTGAGGTCCTGAGCAGTCTCTATTGCTCATCCTCAATGTATTCATTCAAATCTGATTCCATCACAACACCCTCCTCCCCATCCTGCTCCTCATTCATATATCATCATGACCTGCTGTAGCTGAGGCACACTGCTGTAGCTGAGGCACATTGAACATATGGTGGTGGAAGAGATGATGCACTAGTAGATGCAGTTAACATCCATGATGGTGCAGCAGCAGAGCTGAGGCACATTGAACATATGGTGGTGGAAGAGATGATGCACTAGTAGATGCAGTTAACATCCATGATGGTGCAGCAGCAGAGCTGAGGCACATTGAACATATGGTGGTGGAAGAGATGATGCACTAGTAGATGCAGTTAACATCCATGATGGTGCAGCAGCAGAGCTGAGGCACATTGAACATATGGTGGTGGAAGAGATGATGCACTAGTAGATGCAGTTAACATCCATGATGGTGCAGCAGCAGAGCTGAGGCACATTGAACATATGGTGGTGGAAGAGATGATGCACTAGTAGATGCAGTTAACATCCATGATGGTGCAGCAGCAGAGCTGAGGCACATTGAACATATGGTGGTGGAAGAGATGATGCACTAGTAGATGCAGTTAACATCCATGATGGTGCAGCAGCAGAGCTGAGGCACATTGAACATAGTATGGTGGTGGAAGAGATGATGCACTAGTAGATGCAGTTAACATCCATGATGGTGCAGCAGCAGAGCTGAGGCACATTGAACATATGGTGGTGGAAGAGATGATGCACTAGTAGATGCAGTTAACATCCATGATGGTGCAGCAGCAGCCAATGTTTGAAGTGCAGGTGTTGTCTGGAAGCATATATCTGAAGGAGCATGAGTAGCTAGAGTAGCAGCCAAAACAGTTGTTTGAGAGAATGGGACAGCTGCATTTGAAGCAGCAAATCCTGCTTAAGGCCATGGTCCAACAAGAGTACCAGGAGATATGACAGCTGCAGTAAAAGGAGCAGGATGTGGTGCTGCTGTAGAAAGAGGGACAGGAGGAGAGACGAATGTAACAGCTGAAACAAGAGGGGCAGCTGCAAGTGCACAAGGACCAACAGCATAATGAGGAGCACCAGCTGCACCACCAGTAGTAGTAGAGGCGAGCACTAAGAGCTGTGAGTCTTTGATTATAAAGTTCTGCATCAAATCGTTTGCATAACTCTCTAAGCAACCACTAGGCATCTTCAAGAAAATGTGAATGCATGAGGCATCTTCACTTCTCTGAGCCTCAACATCTTTGCTCAGAAGAGTCTCAAGGACTCTGTTGTTCCAATCTAAGCGGAAGGCATCCCAGTTCGTCACTGTACCCTGAGTGTGGACTGGCCACAACTCAATGAAGAGCTTTCTCTCCTCCATGGTGGAAACTGGTCTAATGAATTGGCGCACACCTATATGAGCTCTGCTGTTTTTTGATCTTTTCCAACTGTGCTCCAGCACATGAGCTAGCTCCAAAGTTTGTCTGCCTCTTGCTGTAGAGGCCCAGTTAGTGCTCCCAGTCGTGCCAATTTTCATTCTTCTGAGTTTTGATGACAATGTTTTGAGTGGGCACCTAGTTGCACGATCTGGTACCGAGACAGGAATATTTTTCAGAATGGTGCTCGTATCTCAGCTTGTAGACAAAGGATGTTTTCGGTCACGAGTGTTTCGGTGACGAGTTTCTTTAAAGAAGAAGTGGTAGCACTAAATAATTGATTGGTTTATTGACATAGAATGATTGCTTCGTTCATCAAACATCACACTAAACGATAATATTACCGCTCTAATAGAGTTTTTTGCAAACTATCTGCAGTACGTGACAGTACTCTTATCTATCACCCTCCTTACGAGGCAAGTGATAGATAAAATAGTACGGATTTTTCATGTGTTGGTACACGGTATCACATTGCCGTACACTTACACAACGCCGACATCGCAATAAGACCTTTTTATTATTTTACTTTGTCATGGAAACTGCATTGAGGGTTCTTGACTTATCCTCAGCCCCTGAGCCGCAATCAGTTTCAACGTCGTCATCTAGCCTGAGTGGTGCTCAGAAGTCGCACCTAAATCTACATGCACAAGGTGTTCTCATCTCAGATCAGTTCAATTTTGGAAATGGACAGAACGGGCGCCAATTTCTTCAGCAGGCTGTTGTTTTTTTAACGTCCTCCTGTCAAGCATTGTTACGAGATTCCTATTTGTATCTTTCTTTTGTTAAATATAGACGCCAAATCATCTCGCCAAATCATCTCAGGATTGCAGCCGCAGCGACATCCCCAGCATAATTTTATTTTGACACAGCAGCCCTTTTCAGCGTCTTATTTCAACAACATGACGTATGAGGTACGAAGTGAATGAACTGGACAGACGAATTTGAGTCAATTGCAGCTGAAAAATCCAGTTTCTCAGTTAGTACTCTTGTTTCTAATCTTAGATATTGTCAACTGACATATGCATGCAAGTGCAAACAAAACAAATGTTCTGATATCTTACAACGTTTCTTCCTTGTCATTTTGATGAGCTTTTCAATCGCATTGAGGATGTACTTTCTCAACCAGTTGACAAGAGAGGGAACCGGAGAGCTGCTCATTTGCAAGGCCTTCCTGGGGTAGTTGGTCCTTCTGGAACACCGGTAGGCCGCCCAAATAACCTATCATTAAGGACTAGGTTTATGCTCTTTTTAACCGTTTTGAGGGGTGGCTCCTCCTTGCTTGACCAGATTTTTGTTTGTGGTCAAAATCAGCAAGGTTTGAGCGATGATTTTCCTTTCTTTCTGTATGCCCTCATGGAGGGATTAGATTCTTATTTGAAATGGCCCACAGTCACAGAACGTGCTCAGTTGCATGGGAGCATATGGGATTTCCCTGCTGACTCATTGTTGGTTCCTCTTTTCATTTGTGATGGAACTATTCAGCGCATGCGGAAACCTCAAGGGGCTATTGAATCACTTATGTATTGTGGTAGGAAGAAATTGCATGGATGGAACCACCAGATCGTTTGTCGCTGGGATGGTCATATTGTAGCGGAGAAAAGTCCAGCGGTTAGCCGGATATGCTCACCAGAATAGAGGATATCCGGATATAGCATTATTTCCTAGGGGAAAATGTATTAGGTTAACGGATATCACTAGATATTACACGGATAACCCTATATCCGCCTAAAAAACATATCCTCCTAACCGGGAACCTCTTGCCATGACCTTCTCCCATGGCATATCCGCCATATCCGCCCAACCGCCTAACCGGGAACCTCCTGCCATGCCCTGTCCTCACCTTCTCCCATGACATATCCGCCATATCCGCCCAACCGCCTAACCGGGAACCTCCTGCCATGCCCTGTCCTCACCTTCTCCCAAATCCGGGTAACCGCTGGCCTTAGTTCTTGTAGCGGCATTCACAGGGTTTAATGGATCTGAGCATGATGCGTCATGTTTTCAAACGACGCCACTTCATACAAGCAAGGGTGATTTCTTCTCTAATAGAGAGACCATGCTTGCTGACTCAGGTTATGAAGGGTGTGGTCTTTTACATGTGCGCAAGGGCATTGATTTGAATGATGTTAATGAGAGTGAATATAATGCTAGGCTTCGCAGGCATCGTGTTCTTATAGAGTTTGTCATAGGAGCAATTAAGTCAAAGTACTCAATTGTGCAGAAGATTTGGTGCCAGGACAGAGATTTGGGTCTAACACTTTCTGTTGTTGCTGCCAATTATTACATTTTTGGATGTCCAAGTATGGATATTTGAGAGGTGCTGCATATAAGAGTAGGCGTGCGCTAGAGTCTTGGGAGAGTGCTTTGTTGATGGGGCAAGGTGGCAGGCGTCAGATTCTATTCTTAAACTCATTCTGAGCGAGAAAGGTTCTGATTTATATAGATTGCTAGAGATTAATGGCGTTTTTTGATTTGGGACATGTAATGACGAAAAGTAACCTACTTGTTGCTTAGTCATTGACTTAGTCAACGTCATTTGAGTAAGTCAGATTTTCAGAGCGGTTACAATCACTCCTTGAAAAAATAGAAGAAAGGAAAATTGAAGGATTAAGGTCGAAGGATACTTGGTAATAGATAATAATCATTTATAATAAATATATATATAAGGGGGACTTACTCAAAAAAGTGCGACTTTCTCAGAGATTTGTGACTTTCTCAACCATGTATGTTACATGGTAACCGACAAGAAACATATATGTTACACCTCATTATAGTTGCAATTTACGTCATTTAACACACTCCTTCATAAAAAGAATTGGATGAATATGTTATCAGGGATCTTTCCACCAGAATTGAGAAGAAGGCACACCCTTGGCAGCATTAATGGACGAAACAAAGCTCTACCTAGGAGGTTACTGAGCAATAATGGTCAAATCTCACATGACCAAAGCAAGAAGACCCTGCATTACAATGAGGAGGGAAATGAGTGAAGCAATAACAACTACAAATTTATTGATGAGAATGATATAAATTTGAAGGAGTTCATGGCTTTGGGAAGATTGGCGCAAGATGTACAAGCTACTAAGTATTTGCATGGTGCAACTGGGGTATGGATCGTACAGGAGATGACATCAAGAATTAAGTACACAAATTTTAATGGAGTTCCATGGTTTATGGTAAGTTATGACCTGTTTTTCTTGTGATTTGATTCATCTACGCCTATGTACAATGTCAAAAGTAGCAAAAGGCAAGAAGCACAAGATACACATTAAAATGGAGTTATAATACAAACGCTTGTCATCTCACTGACTAGGTTGAGGCGGCTGGGGTACAAAATCTGAGATTGTCACAGTCTACCTAGGGCAAGGCAACAACTGTGTGATGAAGGAGTGGTGATGACATTTAGGTGGCGGAGTCCTACAGCACACCTTTCAACATCACTTACTCACTACTGGGGCTGTCGGCAATTTCCTCTCCCTTACGGTGCCATCCTTGTTGGGCAGCAAAAGACATTTGACAATAATGCAACTGCAGCTACTACAACCCGACCTGCAACCTTGGCATACTTGGCAGACATCTCATTTACCTCATCAATCCCCTATCCTGCACCCACAAGGTCTCAGTCAACCTCTCATAATGTCAACCGTAGCCTCCCGCAAGTACATCAGTCCTCTCAGAAGCTTAGGTACAGTGAAATGGCCTCCCCAGCTCATCTGCATTCCTCCATGCATGAGCTAACGAAGTTCGCACATAACAGTGAGAGAGCTTTTCCTGCTACCCCCGCCTCAAGGACTATTTATGCAGAATCTATTGAGGACCTCTACAAAAGGGACCAGCGAGGGCATGCAAATTCATATTCAAATGGCAGAATATCATATGTGTCAGGTCTTACCGGGTATGCACGTGCACCGGATCTACAAACAATATCCTTGCCACTACCTCGCCGCATGGTTCCTGCAGATCAAAAATATGACTCATCTCAAAGCGGGACTGATGAGGGTGGTGAGGCATGTCTTCATAGCTTTAATGACTTACCTTTGGCTTCAGCATACTCTTCTCAGTACCCAGTGAATAGAAGTTACAGAGGAATGGTGTTATCAGTGCACAACAACAGCAGTCATTTAACATCGAGTCTTCAACAAGAGCAGCGCTCAACCGGTGTTCGCAATCACAAATCCCCACTAGTGGACGATGTGGAGTGCTCAATATGGGCAGATAGTAGTTTGAATCCTAATCTTGCAGCACAGCCTATGCAATACAACCCTGCCTTCGCCTTTGCAAGATAACCATCTCTACTTGGCACTGGAAATCCACGCATGCCATTTGATAGCCACAGCATTCTAGAAGAAGATCATGGTTTTCAGGAGGAAGGCAGACCTAATCAGCTATATGTACAACCTAGCATGCATCAACGCGGTCCCATTATTGAAACAACAACTGGCCCTTCAGGTGATGAGGTCAATTTTTGGGAATGTTGAAATTGATATCATTAAAGCTCACAGAATTATGAGATATATGAAGTTTCACTGAATACAACATGCTAAATTCTTATGTAGTGCACCCGTAATTACCGTACTGAAATACAGGAAGCAACTCAATTTAAATTATTGCAAACAAGTCAGCATTGCTTACCACTTTTGTCCATTCAGGGCATGACAACTTTGCATGGCTGGCATCAGATCCACCAGTGGGAGATATTGATGACTTGTTTGATCCTGAGTTATTGAGCATGTTGGAGGAAGCATCAAGCCACATGGGTAATACAGTAGTTAATGATGGCAGCACCTCTAGCATCAAGCCGCCACATGGGTAATACAGTAGTTAATGATGGCAGCACCTCTATCATCAAGCCGCCACATGGGTAATACAGTAGTTAATGATGGCAGCACCTCTAGCATCAAGCCGCCACATGGGTAATACAGTAGTTAATGATGGCAGCACCTCTAACGCTTACGCTGGTGGTAGGAGTGAGGTTGCTGACACACCTACTGACGTTATCTCTACTGCGCGTGGAACCATGAGTGATGGGCTGAGTGGATACATTCCGTCAGAGCAATGGAACCGCATGGCAGTTGCTGCAGGGCCAATGCACTTTGGAAAAGCATTTGGAGGTAGCAGATGCATGATGATGCTACTGGACTAGTGATATGAATACATGTACAATTCTGCTATGATTTTATTCTTGCCTTCTCCAATGATAATTACGTCCATTAAGCATTACAATTCGGCCCTAGAAGATGAATGATCTGAAAATCCTCACCGGATTGAATACCTAAAATGCACACGATCAGAAAAGTCGAGAATTTGGGCTCATATATCTGCATTTGTAACGTTAAAATCGTGTCTATTTTCAAGCTTTCGATATCACCACCTTAGAATGATCTGTATCACTTCTTCAATGCCCTTATCTCGAAAGTGTTAAAAGAGCTGTACGTTTTCTACACCACTCACGGGAGTACACATATCACTGGAGTACGGCAAATAGTTTGCAAAAAACTCTAATAACGAGAACATGATTTGTACTAGAACCTTTGATGCAAACACTCTTAGATTAAGAGGCTACAATGGCCTAGCAAGTAAGCTTGACAAGTTTCAATTGGTGCACTGTAGATGCAAATCTCAGCATGACTACGCCACAACAAAGTGCGTGCTAAAGTCTTTGAATAAATATTTTTTCTTAGTGTAACACTGAATCTTCATCAAAGATATGAACGGTCATTGTAAGGGTCATACCATATCAAAACAATTGTTTTTAAATACCTAGGTTCATGACACTCTCAACAGTGGGCCCACACACATGTACAAGCATTTTTACTTGTTTGTTCTCTTTTATAGTCCATACTGCACCTCATGGCTCCTCTCTCTCTACACACAGTGGTACATTCATCCATGCTGTAGCACTAGCAACGCTCCTCAGCTCAGACCCCTTCTGCTTTTCAGCTGCAGCTGCTCAACAGTTCTCACCCATACAAGGTCCAGCCAGAGTAGTGGATGGGGACACTCTTGTCATCAATGAGGAGCGAATCCGATTGTATGGAGTTGACGCTCCGGAGAAAGCTCAATCGTGCAAGTAAGAGGGTCACATTACATCTGAATATAAGCTAGTACAACAAGACGCCAGTCGTTTAGCAAAGACAGTCAAGATATGTATGCAGAAAGCTCCATTCTGTAGCTCATCTGGTATGTTGACTGGACACATGGAATAAGATGACAATGATTTTACGCTGCTTCGTGTGTAATGGACTGGCTGCTAGGACTTCAAAGGGGGCAGAGTACTCCTGTGGTCAAAGATCCAAAGAAGCCCTCACCACAAAAATTGGTTCGAAGGTAGCGACTAATTAATCCAATCCATGTTATTCTCAATTCATACTAGCTCTAAAGCTGATGGTAATGCTATGCTACATTAAGGGACTGCAGCGCATTTTGAAATGGATGTCTTGTTTAAGTCCATACTTTCAAATGTAAACCCTGCAGCAAGTCACATGTCTGGTGAAGAACAAAGATCAGTACGGGCGAAATGTGGCTGTTTGTACGTTGAGAGGTGGGCTGCTGGGTGGAGAGGGAGAAGAGCTGAATGAGTGGCTTGTGTCCAATGGATTTGCAGTGGCATACAGGTATGTGTGAGGTATGTGTGAGGCATAATTCATAGGGGTTCAGATCACTCTGTCATTGGGGCAGATAAACTGGAGTGGCAAGCGTGGTCGTGGATGTAATGACATCCGCAGAGTCAAGTTTGGTGCGGAAATAAGTGTAAGCATGCAAGTATGTTTTTGTGATCACAGCTATGAAATGTTTATGTACATGAAGATATGTGTTATTCTAGGCCTGTACAGGAGCTGTTGCTGAGGATCTGCAGTACCACAGAGTATTATCATAGCTATCAAGCTGGACCAAACTGTGATGCCATAAATGAGTCCCAACATTCCTGTTAGTTAAAGTCATCAATATGATGTATAGCAATTATGCATTCATCAGTTCCTCATTTCTGTCATGTCCTTTGTATCTCAGGCAGTACGGAAAAGAGTACATCCCAGTTGAGGAGAAAGCCAAGGCTGAGCACAGAGGTTTATGGGATGGTTCATTTACTACACCATCAGATTGGAGAAAGCAACAGAAAGCTGCAGTGGCTTTGAGTAGCGGACCTGCTGCTTTAAATGCCAGTGCTTTAGGATTAATTGGTACCAAGAGTAATCAGAATGAAGGAGGCTCTGTTATGCCCATGACAGCGCTGCAAGGCCCCACATGTCCCTCTGGTGATCTAGCCATCAAGGGAAACATAGGAAGCAAGGGGGACAAAATTTACCATGTGCCAGGCTCAGGCCAATACAACCTGGTGAGTCTCAGCCTTCAATCAGTCAGCATAAAACTCGACTCATGAAACACAAAGGTGTGTTTAGAACTGAAAAAGTAGGTACAGTCCTTAGTTGGAAGGACATGTTCCAGCTTGTAGTAATTAAGCTGAAGGTTTAACAGCGTTGTATCTTAAGTCATCAGGTTCAATACATTGATATCTACTACTTAGTGAGACATAAGCTGCCCTCGGCTAAAATATGCAGGTGAAAATCGAAGAGCAGGATGGTGAAAAATATTTCTGTAGTGAATCAGAAGCACAAGCCGCAGGTTGGAGAAGGTCAAACACCGCAAAATAATGGAAGATTGCAGGAAGCTTAGAGTGCCTCCTGATATCACTATAAAATTTGAATAAAGTAGTCAGTTGTTAGGAATTGAGCTCAGTTTTAGGCACTTGATGCTTAGCTCCGAATCCTCACTCTCCACTTTCAAGCAGCTTTTTCTAAATGCTTGTAACACTAGACAAGCAATTTTACGTGATCACGCTGTGCATTTTTAACAGTAATTAACGTTGTCATGGTACTGAATGAAGCTAAAACTTGAAATTTTGGCTCGGCTCTGATTTTGAGATATGAGGACTGTCGTAGCTTGGTCAGAAACTCCGGTATGTTTCACCAGATCTTGTGAAAACGCGTCCCGTCTTTCTCTACATCTTCAAGTGTTTTTCTTATAATATTTTCGATTCATTACATCTGTGACTTTTTTATTTTAATTATTTAACACTATCTACATTCTCAAGATTAACCTTTTTGCAATTGGTCCCTCTCATTCATGCAGCCCGAACGAGATGGGGTACCTAATGTGTGTTATGACGTAGCATTTAGGCCAGGTAATAAGTCGCTGATGCATTCTTCATATATCTGAATTTTAATTGTCCCATACATGAAAGTTTCTATCCTATCATGGCAGATGGGACCCAGCTTGTAGCTGGAATTGGAAATCGTGTGCTTGTCTTTGATGCCACTGATGGTGACTTACAGCACGCCTTGAAAGGGCACAAGGTGCTCACAACACTTGTACCAGTGTTATAGACATCTGCCATGTTGAACCATTCAAGCTTTCATTTACCGCTTACTGCAACATCTATGGCTATTACAGTACATTAGTTTTTGCTGTGATATGCTTCAGAAAAGAGACTGACTTTGATAAGACTGTGATATAGCAAATTAATAAGATTCAGTGCATGCATGCGTCATCCAAGTGCTTCTTTGATCCTCTTGAGCCCTCGCTGCGTTTCCCATAAGCTTATGCTGCCTACCGTATATAGGATGCTGTATATTGTGTTGCATATGCTCATAATGGGAAGAGGTTCGCTTCTGGTGGCGCAGATAAGACTGTGATCATCTGGACTAACAAGGTAAGCTCTGTTGCTGAGGTGTTAGGGATCTGTTAGGGATGCCTTCGGCCTATGAAGTAATTAAGCAGCCAGAAGGAATGCAAACTTTGTGTTCGAACCTCTTGTGTCCTTTCCTAACTTTTAAAGGAAGATCAGCATGTCCTGTACAGGCTGAAGGCATCCTCAAGTACACTCACAACGACTCTATCCAGTCTCTCTCCTACAACCCCGTGACTCAGCAGCTGGCCAGTGCCACAGCATCGGATGTGGGGCTCTGGTCGCCTGAGCAAAAGAGTGTAGCCAAGCACAAGGTACCTATATATGATATAGGTGCTACTGAGTTTGTTCATCATGTACTGCTTGATGCCCTCTGTAACCTGGATTAAATGTGATGTCTTTCTGACTCCTCTGTGTCAACTAAATCTTTTTCAATGCATAAGCCATGTGATGGTGAGACAAGGTGACTTTCCCAATGTTGAGCAAAATGTATGAATGACATGCAAAATGGTTTGAGATTAGGTGAAACCAGTATTTTTTACTAAATACCGCCCCTTTCTCTCTGGATCCATGACAGGTCAACACTCGCATATTGTGTGTGTCATGGACCAATGATGGAAACTACCTTGCCCTAGGCTGCTTTGACGGCTCTGTCAGTATAAGGGACAAAGCAGGCTCTGAGAAGCTGAAAATTGATGCCTCCTCCTCTCCAGTGTGGACCTTATGCTGGAATCCTGTGGTGAGGCCACCTGAGGCAGGCCCCGTACCGATTTGCATCAACACCAACATGTTTCTGGTGTCAGTTTTGAAAAATGCACTGTCTATAATGTTACTGATATCAATTCATCACTGTTCCAGGAAACCAATACGCTTGCAGTTGGTTGTCTAGATGGGCTCCTTAAATTCTACCTGGTAACTGGACAACAGAAAAACAAGGACAGAGAGCTTGGCTTTGATCCCCTCTCTGTCACCTATTTCAGCAATGGAGAGTACCTGGCCATCTCTGGAACTGACAAGTGAGTGCATCACTGACTATATTTAGTGCACCAACTGATTCTATGAGTGACCTGGATTCAGTGCATCAACTGATTCTATTAGTGACCTGGATTCAGTGCACCAACTGATTCTATGAGTGACCTGGATTCAGTGCACCAACTGATTCTATGAGTGACCTGGATTCAGTGCACCAACTGATTCTATGAGTGACCTGGATTCAGTGCACCAACTGATTCTATGAGTGACCTGGATTCAGTGCACCACCACTCATGCCACCAGAGTAGGGCTCAAGCCTTTACAGTTGGCCTCATAATGTTGTTTTGTTGGCCATCTTCTTGTAGACAAGATAAGAAGCTTTGTTTTACACTTAAACTGTTGTCACAGGGGCGTTCAGCTGTACACTCGTGATGGAGTTTTCTTGACTCAGATTGCACAGAGAGACAACTGGGTATGGTGTGTGAAGCCAAGGCCAAAGAACAACTTTGTGGCCATTGGATGTGATGATGGGACTCTGGCTACATATCAGCTGGTCTTCAGCACTGGTAAGGTGTCAAATGCTCATATCTTGTTTTCGGGTGGTCAAGCTTCTGGAATTTCCATCGTGAGGAAAGCAAGGATCCCTTGTATGTTGGACCTTGCGCATTATCTAGGCTGATGAATGAATCCAGAGACAAAAAGCGAACATGAAGCAAGAATATCAGCCATTACGAAGCAAGAATAACAGTCGTAAAGATGCCTGAGTGGTCAGAGATGGCTTTTTATCTCTCATTTCTTTTATCATGATTTGAGTAAATGAGCATGATGCTAACTGTATTGTTCATGTTCCTCCAAATCTGTTTGTAGTTCATGGTTTGTACCAGGACCGTTACGCTTATCGTGATCAGATGACTGATGTCATCATTCAGCATCTCATTACGGAGCAGAAAGTCCGCATTAAATGCAAGTGAGTATAGTAAGAGGGTTGAGGGTTTAGTAAGAGGGGCTGATGCTTGACAAGAGCTCTTGTACATGCAAGTGAGTATAGTAACAGGGGCTGGTGCATGAGAAGTGCTCGTGTAATTGTATCATGCTGTTCTTATTATTGTGAGGTCTGCTGAGAACCTGCAACAAGAAAGTTGTGAAGGTTCTTAACAAATTTGAAGCCAAGCATAATCTCATAGTCAGTTCCTTCCTAATGACGATGACCCCCACAGCTGGTGCATATCAACATGTTAAAATGTTGGATAGTTTTGGACCCTCTTGTCTCAAATATGTTCATGTCGTGTCCTTTCTGATTCCCAGAGACTATGTGAAGAAGATCGCCGTGTACAAGGACAAGCTGGCGGTTCAGCTTCCCAACAAGGTTGTCATCTATGAGCTAGCTAATGGCCAGGATGATTATGACATGCACTATCAGAGTGCCACGAAGATCATGCAAAAGCTTGAATGCAACCTGCTAGTGGTGACCAGCTCACACGTCATCCTGTGTCAGGTAGGGGGGCCCGGCAATATTGGATTGAAAGGGTGGTGTCCTATCCACTGGGCTGCAATACTGTCTTTAATGATAAACTATTAACATCATATTTGCAATCTTTTAAGATGGAGTAGATTTTAAATAGCAATATTTTTGAATGTTGCTGTATGAGCCCTGACGTTCAGTATCTTTTTGCATTGGTTTGATTTCGTTTCTACTCTGCTGTAGGAGCGCAAGCTACAGCTGTACGGCTTTGACGGAACGAAGGAGAGGGAGTGGGTGCTAGACAGTGTCATCCGATACATCAAGGTAGGAGTGGTGAAATGAATGTGTTTTGCACATCAAGTTCACATAAATGAACTTGTATATCCTTACACCTCTAACTGGCCGTTGGAAAGTGAGGTCATGTAATGACCATTGTGTGTAGCGGATGCTTGAGGTTTATGTGTTGTATAAAACAATGGGATGGAGGCGCTGCAGGTGGTGGGTGGGCCATTGAGCCGCGAGGGCCTCTTAGTGGGGCTCAAGAGTGGCATGATCTTCAAGATTTTTGTGGACAACCCGTTCCCAATCCAGCTCATCAAACACACCTGCTCAGTGCGGTGCCTAGATCTGTCGTCAAGCAGGAACAAGCTGGCAGTGGTAAGTGCCATTTTGTACAAGAAAGCAAGTTTGTTGTCTGTGATTATCAATAGGGAAATATGCAAAGTTTCTTATTGAAGTATGTTAAAAAAACATGGTTTTAGCTCTTAATCTGAACCCTTGAGTATTATTTCTGTAAACCAATTATGTGCATTCTGCGATGCAAGGTGGACGAAAACGCCAGTGTGCTCGTGTACAATCTGACCACAAAGGAGAAAATATTTGAAGAAAAAAATGCCAACAGCGTGTGTTGGAATTGTGAGTTTGAGGACATGTTCTGCTACAGTGGGAATGGCATGCTGTCAATAAAGACAGGAGACTTTCCTCTACATCAACAAAAGCTGCAGGGCTTTGTGGTGGGGTTCAAGGTAAGGATGACCATATCAATGTGACTGAAGTTGCAACAGGGGATATCCCCTCTCCATGATAGGGATCACATGAACTGGTCATGAGGAGGAGTAGGAATTTCTTGCAGTTGATCAGGCGCATTTGAGATCCAGGCGCATGTTTCAGTCCCCATATCATACAACCATTTCTGACATGCCTCCTTCATCCCATTGCCCTCTGTAGGGCTCCAAGATTTTCTGTTTGCACTATGTCAGCATGCAGACCATTGACGTACCTCAGTCAGCATCAATGTACCGCTACCTAGAGCGAAAGGTACATATGTTTTTGTTGCATTGACCACTCATGCCAGTAAATAGGCTCTGGAGCAATATATGCGCTCTTATTGTTCTCTTGCATGGACTGGTTTTGCACACTTGCCACTGTAGCGACTGATGTGGTCCTGCAGGATTTTGACAATGCTTACAAGGTGGCCTGCCTTGGTGTTACGGAAGCTGACTGGAAGCAGCTGGCCCTGGAAGCTTTACAGGTACTACAAGATGACCATTTCTGAACACTGCGTTCTCTAGAATCAGTGAGCAGATGTTGATCTTTTTACTACATGTGTAACCCAGTAGCATTCTTGTTTGAGAATTTGCTCTGGGTCCCCATGCTGCAGACCATGAATTTGGAAGTTGCGAGAAAGGCTTTCATTCGCATCAGAGATGTACGTTTTGTGGAGCTTGTAAACAGGACTGAGGCTGGAAAGAAGCAGGTAAGAGGAGGAGTGCTTGAGAGAGCTGGTAGCAGCAGGGTTGATGCAGTCAATGTTTCAACAAATATCTTCTCTGATTTCCCTCTAATGTTCTTATTTTTAGGTAACAAGCCTCAGATTCAGATTCTTTGTTTTTCCTTTCTTCGTAGGGCCTGCCAGAGAACCTTCTCATGGCTGAGATCATGGCTTATCAAGGGAGGTACCAGGAAGCTGCTAGGCTGTACACACAGGCTGGAAGTGTGGAAAAGGCCATGGAGATGTTCAGTGATCTAAGGCAGTTTGATGAGGCTAAGAAGTGGGCAGAGGAATACGGTCGCACTCGTGGTGAGACACAGCAAGTGCAGGAGCTGATCAACAAACAAGCTGAGTGGAGTGAGGAGGTCAAGAATTACGACGCAGCTGCAGAGATGTACATCAAGGTGAGAGCTGACAGGGTGACGACCTTGTATGCAATGACATGTGCTCTCTGCCAGTTGTCCAAAGTCCTAGAACTTCTGTTGAAGGAAGCTCCATTATTTCCAGTCTGGAAGTACCTGCTTTAACACTACATTCACATTTTTCAGGCTAAGAAGTATGATCGGGCCATAGCCATCCTTGCCCGTCATGCTTGGTGGGACAAGCTGATCCACGTGGTGCGAGCTGTGGATAAAACAGATTCTCGGTGCCTTGGGATGTGTGCAGGGCATTTCAGGCGTGCTAATCAGTACCAATATGCAAAGGTGAGACACAGACTATTCAGTGCACTTGCAATACCTTTCTAGGGTGTTTCTGTTTGGAAGTTGGAGGAAAGAAGGGGCTCTGCAGATGTGAAAGGCTACAGAAAAGACGTTTCACATCATCTCTGTAACCAGAGTATACTGCTGTGAAGCTATCAGCTTAAGTTGCTGATTGAGGTGTGAGTCTGATCTCCTGATTTGGTTTTTTGACCAGGAAACATTGCTGAAGATGGATGACACCAAGGCCCTTATCAGCTTATATGTTGAGGAGAACAAATGGGATGACGCCTTCCTGTTACTACACGCACATCCAGGTGAACTGGATGGCTCAACATGCACTCGTGAAATATCAGATTAATGCTTGTTAACTCCAGCAGGCAGAACTTTGAACATCTGGTTAATTACCACTGAGCGCTAATATCAGGATGCGATACTGTTGTTTAAATATGTATTGATTCACACTTTTGTCCCTGTCCATGCTTTATGAAGATATGTATTGGTTCACACTTTTGTCCCTGTCCACACTCTTCATGAAGAGTGTAAAGCTGACGTCTTTTTGCCGTACGCCAAGCACCTTGCTCTCTCAGACAAGTTTGAGGAGGCTAGGTTGGCATACCAACAGGTGTGATGACAATACTAGGTGATGATAAAAGACAAACTCATCAGCTGATTTTGATGTGGCATGCGTGTTGTTGATGAGGGTGAGACATCAAAGAAGGTGTGTCTGCTGAGTAACCTGAAGAGATTTCCCTTATTACAGGGAGGATACCCAGAGTTAGCCACCAAGATCTTGGAGCAGCTAACTCACAACAGTATGATGGAAAACAGATTCAGTGACGCCTCACATTACTTCTTCCAGCTGTCTATGGAGGCTCTCAAGGTGTAGACATTAATAGATGGACATCAAACCTCATGTCATGTTATGGCTCTTCTCTTACAGCGCAACTCTGTCTGAACACTTGATTTACAGTCTGTACAGCAGGCATTGCAGTTGTGTCTACCATCCTACAACTGTGTCTACCATCCAACAATTGTGTATACCATCCAACAATTGTGTATACCATCCAACAATTGTGCTTTGAATGGACAGGATTGCCATGAGTGCTGTTTCTCTCTCATACAGGAGATCAAGACGCCACCATACTCCATGACACCTGAGGATAGGAAGCTGCTAGAGAGGTTCTCAGAGCTGTATGACAAGGTATGTAGAAGGAAGCTGCTAGAGAGATTCTCAGAGCTGTATGACAAGGTATGTAGAGGGGAGCTGCTAGAGAGGTTCTCAGAGCTGTATGACAAGGTATGTAGAGGGGAGCTGCTAGAGAGGTTCTCAGAGCTGTATGACAAGGTATGTAGAGGGGAGCTGCTAGAGAGGTTCTCAGAGCTGTATGACAAGGTATGTAGAGGGGAGCTGCTAGAGAGGTTCTCAGAGCTGTATGACAAGGTATGTAGAGGGGAGCTGCTAGAGAGGTT
>BEGY01000106.1:145932-160902 GCA_002335675.1 Chlamydomonas eustigma | reverse complement strand
GACAAGGGTATGTAGAGGGGAGCCTGCCTAGAGAGGTTCTCAGAGCTGTATGACAAGGTATGTAGAGGGGAGCTGCTAGAGAGGCTCTCAGAGCTGTATGACAAGGTATGTAGAGGGGAGCTGCTAGAGAGGCTCTCAGAGCTGTATGACAAGGTATGTAGAGGGGAGCTGCTAGAGAGGCTCTCAGAGCTGTATGACAAGGTATGTAGAGGGGAGCTGCTAGAGAGGCTCTCAGAGCTATATGACAAGGTATGTAGAGATATGATGATCACAAGGTTGGTCACAATGCAGTGCTAGGTTTGAGTCAGTTACTGTCAAAACCTCACAATGCAGTGCTAGGTTTGAGTCAGTTACTGTCAAAACCTCACAATGGATGAAGAAAGTATGAGCTGAATCTACCTGACAGGTTATGTAGTGTAAACAAGTGCGTTTGTATCAGACTGGAATCTTCTAAAACATGTTCCTTCATTTCGTTTCAGTTCCCATCACGCTGAGATCTACATCTCATCCTCCCTTTGCTTTAAGAACGTTATTCTTGTGATTCCGCGATCAGGCCGAGATCTACTACGCCTACTCTTTCATCCATGATGCGGTGTCCACGCCCTTCAAGACCACTCATGCCTCCACCCTCTTCAATGTGTCAAGATTCCTCCTCATGCGCACCCTCAATCGTGAACCGCCACCGGGTATCAGCATTGCCAATATTGTTTACATCCTTGCCAAGTACTCTATGGAGCTTCAGGCGTACAAGCTTGCTCGCTTTGCATACAACAAACTCCAGGTGAGGCTCTCAGAGAAGTAACAGGGAGGTGGAGCAGTCTTAAGTAACAGGGAGGTGGAGCAGTCTTAAGTAACTGCTACCTGTTACATCTTTGATGTGTGTTTCCTTTATACATCAATCCACCTGTGCATGGCAGTGCATTTGGTGATCAATGCTGAATTGACTCAGCATATGAATGATATCTGGTTTGATTTCCTTGCAGACGTTGCTGCTGCCCTCTCAGTGGCAAAGTGAGGTGGACATGCAGTCGGTGGTGGTGAGGAGCAAACCCTTCAGTGATGCAGAAGACCTGCGGCCAGTTTGCTACCGCTGCAGTACTGACAACCCCTTGTTAAATACACAGGTACTGCTGACTGTCTGCCGTCTGCTCTTGACTGTTCTGAAAGGAATTGAGCCATATTCCATCAGCACCTGCAAGTAATGCCAGTACTGCTAAAAGTTAATTGATCTCAAAATCACCGCATCACACTTATTTCAACATTCTGAAAGCCATTCAGGTTTCTTGAGTACTCATTAAGATACCTTTGTGTTTGTCTTGATGGCAGGGAGACTTCTGTATCAATTGTGGTGCGCCTTTCATAAGGTCATTTGTGACCTTTGAACAGCTTCCCCTGGTTGAGTTTGAGCTCAATTCAGACATCACTGATGAAGAGGCTTCTAAACTGCTCGGTGAAGATGCGGGTGTGGATACAAGGTAGGAAAATGTGTATTGATTCAAGGTAGTAAAATATGTGTCAAACAGAGCTGAACAACACTTCAAGAATCATGGAAGGAAATTCAGGAGCAGGCACCTTCTCAACTATTTTCAGAAGGTCCTATTTATCGTAAGATATGTTTCAAGTTGTCTACTATTTAAGCTGAAGCTTGGTTTATCAATGACCCTCACTTCCTTTCCAAAACAACAATTACTACATGCGATGATCATTTGATGACTCCCTTTGTATAGACCCACTGGAGGATTGGAGCGAGGGGGAGGAGGCCAGGCCAACGTGTTGAGGCTAGATGAGGACGACATGATAAATCATATCGAGGATTCTTTCTCTGCCCAACAACTTGTGCCTAACAGCACCATCAAAGTTGACCGAGCCACTCTGAGACGATTGAAGAACTCAGAGGTACAGTTGTGATGAGGACTTCTGAGGTACAATTGTGAAGAGCCATTCCAGATTTAACTTATTGAGGTTAGATAATCGGGAATATATTTATAGATAATGGGGAATATATTTACCCTTAGAGTGTGTGAGTGAATTTTTGATAGAAATGCAGCTTCGTGCTTTATGCACATTGTGTGGCTGTCATGCCTTTTCCTTATTACGAAGATGAGTTGCAAAAGTATCCAACTTGCTTCAATTTAGGTACTGATCAGAGAGTGGCCCAATGAGAATATCCCTAATCAGCTCTTCCGAATCATGGAAATTGAGGTTCCCATTATGGTTGGGCCTTGTGGCCACTTCTTTGAGCAAGATGAATATGAAATGGTGAGTTTGACAGAAATCACCTGCTGCTGGTTAATGTTGAGAAATGAAGACTGTGTCATGCTGTTGGATACTCACCTGTTGATTGAAGTTACTGAGCCTCACTTCCTCGCCCCGGTCTTTTGTGATAAGCTGGACAGTTGAGTATTCATGTCACTACATGTCCCTTCAGGCGTGCCTAGAGAAAGGGCATGCTCCTTTCTCTCATGAAGCTTTGAAACCAGAGGGCCTGCAGCGTCAAAATTCTGATCAAGAAGATGAGCTATCCCACAGCACCAATAAAGCTTCTGGACTGGCTTTCAGTATAACACCAAAGGCCCCTGATTGGCCCAAGTTGTCTCCAAAACCACCTCAGGTGGAAGCTACAGGGATGGCAGTTGCCATGGGAAGGCCCTATGGGCGCAGAGCATAACCAGTTCAAGCATTAATGCTCATAGTCATCTCGCAACAAATTTGTGCTATGAAATCTGTGACACAAATTTTATAATGTGCAGTAGTGCAACGAAATTGCATTGATAATAAGGTGTGCTGCCTTATTATGTTTAGGCCATGTGATTGGTCGCTTTTTCCTGTGTGAGTGAATTTAAAAGTTTCTTCTAAAAATATAAACAAAACTACCATTCAATTTAGAATACAGCAGATGACTATCATGTAAACTAGATGTGGGAGCGTGCCCACTATAATCAGAAGGCAATCAAGCTTACTTTTTTCTGTTGAAATGTTCAGAGGGTTTTGTTTGTTTACAGTCTGTTGCCACAGCTGTGCAGCTATATACATCGTATGGGTGCATATTACAGACCTGTGCCCGCAAACCAACGAGCATCAATAGGATAAGCATCAAGAAATACATGCATACAAATAGTTCCTACCATAGAACATGGCGCAGGACATATTGTTGGAGGAGGAAAAAATGAGCTCATATAATAGGATGTTTATGACAAGATAGGTATCATTACGACAATATTTACTCAAATAGTCAAATAAGAAGCCAATTGTACTAGAAACTATAGGCCTAGAAACAAAGTCTCATCATGAAAGGGGCTAAAGTTCATGTAGGAGCACATATGCACGTCCAGTCCTCCACCGTGTGGATGATGACACAATAGTTGCTCAGAAAACAAATCAAGATTATTAAGTGTGTGATCATACATAGGGCATATCAATAGATGCATCTCATCTTCAACCTCTGATCTATCACAACATTAACATACATCTGCTCTTACTGCGAGGTATGCCATTAAAACGACCCATCTCAACATTCAGCCAATGTGAGCCCATTATGCGGAAGCGTGCAATGTCAGAAATTTGCTCAATTTGATTAAGGTTCAACCAGAATGTGCAACTCACGAGACTCATCTAGAAACCACATTTTATACTTTAAAAGTTTGAAACCCTGCCTTTCATCATCTCTTCTGCTTCTTATAGCACTGCCTACAACAGCCTGTTGCAAAATGCTCCCCCCATCACTTGGCAGCAATTTGGTAATATGTAGGGACCACAGAGACTTAGCACAATCAAGAATGCCTTTTACATCCAAAGGCTGATTAAGTTCACCCCGTTCTGAGAAGAGAGCTGTCTATCAATGCAATCATAGGCTTTACGGAAATCTATGAATGCTGCATGCAAAGGCCTCCTAGTTCAGTGCTATTTATCAATTATGTGTTTTAGAATAAAGGCATTGTCAGGTGTTATTCCTCTACCATGTATGAAACCAGCTTGACCAGCTGCCCTGAGATTTAGATCCTCTGCCCATCTGTCCAACCTTCTCATTATAAATAATGAGTATAAATTTGATATTGCTGAGCTGACGGCAATGCCCCTGTATTAATCATCCATCATCAATGGATTTACTTTAGGTTTAGGGACAGGTACTAGAGCTGCTGTTTAGGGTTTAGGGACAGGTACTAGAGCTGCTGTTTAGGGTTTAGGGTTTAGGGACAGGTACTAGAGCTGCTGTTTAGGGTTTAGGGTTTAGGGACAGGTACTAGAGCTGCTGTTGCCCAGTCCTCAGGGTCGTACCCGCACTCCAGCACCTTATTGAAAAGGTACACAAGTTCTTGGACCATGACATACTGCTTGAACTCATCAGCACCAGTGGATAAGTCAACACACACTGAGTAGGCATTCTTCAAGAACTCCATTGAGATCCCGTCAGGCCCAGCTGATTTCCCATTCATGGACAGCTCTAAAGCCTCGATCACCTCAGCAGCAAATATCTGTATATTGAGCCAATGAGCCTGGGCCCTTGCATTATCAGATGATTGTGGTGTATGAAGTGTGCAGACTTAGCAGGTCACCTGGCAAGTTCAGAGGGTTTACACTTACCTTTGACTCTGAAGGCCATACACCTTATTCTTCTAGGGACCCAAGATAAGTCGCCTATTTGTAAATAATTGCAAAAATGCTTCATGCATCCTCTGTAGACTTCATGAGACCTCACATCCTCAACATTTGAATCTCTAGCCTCCGGCTTTGACATTCATAAACAATCAGTTTCTTAGCCATGCAGTGAGCACTCAAATCTTGTGACTGCAAATGTTTCGACAGGAAGATATAGAGAAGCAAAGAGGCTATTCTGCCATTCCACTCATGGACCGCAATAAGGCCGGCATCACAATGAGCCAACCTGGGGTGAGTGAAGAAGGCAATCCAGTGAGATCATAGTGGGGTGAATGAAAAAGGTTTTTCAGTCAGGTCATAATAGTGGGGTGTGTGAAGAAGGCAAGTCAGTGAGGTCATAGTGGGTTGAGTCGTGAGTGATGGTTGAAGAGTGTTAGATGCTAGGATAGAGGCAGGTACATCACTTTTGAGGATGTACTTGTTGAATCAGTCACGTCAGCAACCAGTCAGCAATCCCCTTTCAAGGGATGAATATCCTAACAAGGGTTACAGGCACGTGTGTTAAGGATGGGATTGTGCATGCTTGACTCCTAGCATGTCACCAACATTGTTTGACATAAATCCTCATGCAGTTCCTCAACGTCATCGTTGCTCTTCCCCTCTTCACCACACTGGCTTCTGCACTTTCTTCTGCGGATCCCATGTTGCAGCAAGTAAAAAGGAACTGTGCCATGTGGCTCAAGGTGGAGGACAAAGTACAGTTGTAAGCCATGTGGCTCAAGGTGGAGGACAAAGTACAGCTGTAAGCCATGTGGCTCAAGGTGGAGGACAAAGTACAGCTGTAAGTTGCTTCTGCAAATGCTCTAGTCAGATCAAGACTTTTCCTTCGATTATGTGTGCATGCCCTGTAAAAATCATGGAGATTGACGGTGCTGAAATGCTTTTGCTTCATGCCCAATGATGTACCATTTCATTGATAGACATACAAAAGTCACGAGTGTCGTAGGGTTTCATTTGTATCAAGGTCGTTTAACACACACATGGTAGCAATGTTAATGTGTATTCACTGCTCTTACTAGATGTAGCTCACGTTCTCACATAGCTGGCTAGAAATTATGCCACTTAAGCTCACACATTCCATATGTCCAATATCTGCTGCTATTTGCCATGTTTTATTTTTATGAAAGTGTGAATACTTCTCAAGAGACAAAATTATCTGACATCTCATGTTTCCCTACACTTGGCAAGCCTGTGAAACGACTTTGCAATGGATATCAATATGATTGTCTAGGCCTGAGATTTGAGTTCGTCAAAATCTCAACATGCCTGCTAAAAGAATTGATAATTGTGGTTTTGTAATTTGTTATTGCTTGAAGCAATATTTCAAGGCAAAGTATATTAAGCTTAATAAGGATTACATGCTTGATTCTGTTAGGCATGAAACAGATTAGGTATGTTCTCATTTCCACCATGTACCCAGTTTTTCTTTCATTCTCTTAGGCATGTAATTTGTAGAAACTGTTCACTACAGACGGTCAGCAAACAAACCATGTACAAAGATGTCGTGTCTTTTGTTGGAATGCTTGATCTGCCCTAACTACACTATAGTGGAGTACATAGATTAGGCCAGCGAGTCTAAGTAAGCCTTCCATCCCTCCTCTTTGTACTGCTTTGCTGCTGCTTCAGGATCAGTTGCCTTGATGACCCCTCTTCCAACAATGATGACATCACTTCCTCGCTCTCCGATCACGCTACCTGGAGTGTTGTACTGCTGTCCCAATACATCCCCTCCTGCTGCTAGCTGAACACCTGGTGTCATGTGTATTAAACCTGAACGAAAAGACACAACAGCTCTGACCTTCCAGAAGACCTATTGCTTAAAATGCATTCTCGATGCATGTAGCAAGAGATGCCGACAATATAAACCATGAGGTAACATTTTCCATATGATTGAGGAGCCAAGGACTAGACGAAGAGGGATCACCATTAGACATTGCAACCTCATCCATTTCCCATGACATGTACTTTGTGGCTGCCATAATTGCATCAAGCTTGCCATAAGCCTTTCAGCGTCAAACTTGCCTGGTGAAGTAGCTGACTTCCAGGATGCAGGATTGACAGAAATGAAGCCCATCACAAAGTCAGAATGCTCCTCAGCCGCCTTTGCGACTGCCTCCGTGTAAGCACCGTTGGCAAGGGTGCCCTTACTGCTCATCTCTGTGAGGATTAAGAGATGGTAAGATAATACCCTTTGAGAGGGCCTTCTCATACGATGAGTCTGATCAACAATGAGGCTGAGTTAGCCCAACTACACTCACTTACCTGCAAGAAGCAAACAGCCCCTGCCCTTGGGCAGCCCCACTGTCTTGAGGCCCTCAATAATGCCAGGACCAGGCACCAGGTGGGCATTGGTGATGTGAGACCACTCTGCAATCTTGTAGATACCACCACTGTACTGAGACACCACTGTGTTGCCAATGTCAGCAAACTTTCGGTCCTCAAAGATCAAGAAGTCTGAGCAGCAGGAAACAGGAACTGATATCAGGAGCAGAAGCTGACATAGAACAGGAGCTCATGTAAAAATCATAAGGAGTAACAGAATCAAAGGCCACATCACTGACTTCATGGTGCACTCATGTCACCATAGCATCAACTGCAGGAGGAGTGGATGTGGCTGAAGATGCCTCTTTAGGGCAATCAGATCATTCAATCTGCGCAAGGCATGCCAGCTATGCATAAAGAAGACAAGAAAACATCGCAAGCTGACCACAGCGCCCACCATGCTTTGATGCAATGGTCTGCAGGCGGGTCACAATGGCCTCATCCCATTTGTCAAAGATATCCACGTGGGTCTTGAACACACAGATGTGTGGCCCCACCTGTAAAAGCTCAACATCCCCCATTATAAAAGAAAGAAGGACATCATGCAGAGTTTTCAAAAAATAATGAGGGTTGCATAATTGAGGGCTGATGCCCCTGCGCATTTTACTGAATCAAGAATGGACCTGTTCTCAAATGTAGTACCTCACTTATTACTATGCAGGTGAACAATGTCAAAGGGATTGGATACACATCTCCTCCACCTCACCTTCTCAGCCAGCTCCAACATCTCCTCTGCAGTATCCACATCAGCTGCCACAGACAAGTTCGTCTTCTTCTTCTCCATCAGCTCCAGGCACTGTCGTGCCATGGCACTCTTTGCTAGCTTGGCACGCTCACCATAACTGAGCCTGAGGACATATGAGGAGTGTTGTCATGGACACAACAGCAAGGTCACGCATGTGCTGCATGCTATGCAGCAGGCAGGTGTGAGAAACATTTTATGCTCCATGCTATGAACGGAAATTAGCAAATCCCCACAATTATCAGTGCATGATTATCTCCATTCATAATTGAAGTCAACTTGAAATAGTTATGCACAAAATGTCTTACACATCCATTGCAAAACCATTAGGTTTTACTCATTAGATTTCAAACCAGGACACATCCAAATACCTCTTGGCCTTGGCAGCCTCAGGAGCAGGAGGCGGCTTCACTGCTGCAGCTGCAGCTGCTGTGGGATCCTTGGTCTGGTTGGCCGAAATGAATGCCTTCACTTTTGCCTCAGTCTCAGCGCTGACCTTATTATGCTTAACAAGCACCTAAAAGAAAAGGAGGGCACTAGGGAGGTTCAGTATGTAAGAAGGAAATAAGGGACAAAAAGTGTGACGCTTTGACAGGTAAGCAACATTGACTGAAGGTCACATCATACTAAATATTGTGAGGTAAAGCACAGCCCGCACTCACTGGACTGATGGCACAAAGCTGTAGACAATCCTACCTTCAGGAGGGCAGAAAGTGTGAATGCTGCATGAAGTGTGAGTCCATTAGTGCTCAGATGCTGAGGGCCTCCTTGTTCTCGATCAATAAGCACCACCACGTCCTTAACAACCAGTTTCTCAACCTGCTCGACAATCACAAATCATTAATGATTCCATCAACAACAGGATAGGCCCAGCAGGTCAACTCCTCAAGCATTCAATCAATAAAAATCCTACTTGCATTCAATCCGCGACCTTTCCAGAAGCATTTGCTTTGACCATCAGTGAGAGCCTCATCATCCTAAGTAAATCTAAAAATATTGAAAGCTGTCCAATCTGATAAGGCAGGCAAACCACATCCCCTCACACCAAATGGTCATGATCTCACAAGCAGAGTCTCTAGTGCCTCAAGGAAAGACATGATCTCACATGCAGAGTCTCCAGTGTTTCAAGGACAGATGCCCCACTGGTAACCAAGTCCTCTACAATCAAACAGGTCTGTCCAGGATGGTAGGCACCCTCAATGGCCTTCTTCGTACCATAGTCCTTTACCTCCTTGCGTCGCATCACCTGAGCAGTGTTTGTGAGGATGTGTGGAGGGTGCATAGGTATGCTTAGCAGTGAGAAAGATTACTTAGAATGTATGGCATGGCAGGTTCACAACAGATCCTACTAGGCATGGCAGGTTCACAACAGATCCTTGAGATCTTATGCACACTGCTGTTTGTGATATGAGACGAGATGGATGAGGAGCTGCTGCCCATTGCAAAACACTCTTTTGTCGGAAGCCCAGGATAGATAAACCACAGGACATGGGTACAATCTCTTACCATGGGCAGATCAAAGCCTAGTGACATACACGTTGCGATGGGGAGGGCTGTGTAGGGGACCCCACACATGATATCAAACTTGACACCCTGGATGCAGTTCCACATTATCCGAGACACCTGTCATGGTGAGAAGAAATTGGACAAGGTATTCACCTTCATGTGCAGCCTCGTGAATAGAGAAGGGATGGCAGTTACTCAGAGGAGAGGACATGTACACCAACATCCTGATGGAGTGGGCATACTGGCATCTTGTTATTTCATCTGGAGTGTCTAACTGCTTAACTACCCATTATATAATAGATACTGACATTCATTCAGATGTCCACAACATCGGTGGGGGATTCAGCGAGCATGCTAACACAAATTTGCATGTTTTACCCTTCCTGATCCCTAATCAACACTTAAGGGGATCATTGCCTTCACCTGCTCAAGAATGTCTGGGTATGATACAATGACCCGCAGGTCAATGTAAACTGGAGATATCAGCCCACTCTTGAGCTTGAATTCTCCAAATTTCACAGCCTGACCATGAAATTCTCATAAATAAGTTTTAGCAGTGTCCAGTAGGTACTTGCGATATCATATGCTAGTAATGGGTTTAGTATGAGGAGCAGGGTTAAGGAATAAACAGGTTTTCAAAAACTAGCGAAGGCACAGGTTTGAAGAGATTCTGCACTGAGGTACATTGTGTTGATTTTCACAGAGACCCATTTGTACGCTAGGAAGGTGCTCCTAGAACCTATACCTCAATTTTGTTGAGCTTCAAGACCAGGTCCTCAATTTCAGCCTCTGTCATTGGATCTCTCTTCATTTATGTAAAGAAAACAATTTTAAGTGACCGCTTGTGCCAATGCTCATACACGATTGAATAGTACTACCTTTGCAGCCCGAACACCTGAGCCGCTGTGCTGCTGAGGACGGAATGGAGCAGACAGAAATCTGCCGACAGCACGAAAAGGAGCAAGAGGACCCATGATGGAGGTGGTTGTAATATCAGGTCGAAGGAAAGTAACAGTTGATCTCGATTTCAAGGCAGGCGGAGCAGAAAGTGTCTCTCCTGTTGATATGAAAGACCTCCTAGAGAATGAGGATGCAGTACAGTGCATCCACAGGTAAGTAATATCTCCCAAGTTATTGTGGAGAATACCAGCGCTGATGCAACTTAATAATACGGATGTATTGCTGCCAGCGCCATCTTGGTTTCGAAGAGGCGATATTTTATAATTACAAAGAACAGGCCATAGTTGATTGATAGGTACTAGTATTCTAATACTACTGCAGCAATTATTTCAGCTCATTTGAACTTATCGTCTTGATCTACATCATTTGCACGCTACTGCGTCGCAAATAGGAATTATGTCACCATGATGATATTTAAAGTTATAAGATTTTTAATTTTATGTATTAGCAAACGAAATTCCGAAGATAGAGCAGCAAATTGCTTTACTAGGTATCCAGGAAGGACTTTAAGGCATAGGTATGCAAACTGCTGGAGATAAAGTATAGATAGAGAATTCCTCAAACCATGTTCATTTTTGAGCAAGCAGGTGAAGTGGGCTGCTGAAGTCAAGACAAGTAAAATAACGCTGTCTTGAGATTTCTTTGGCGTCAGGGCTCATTCAACAGTTCGACCTTTTAGGGACCTTTCTGCTGCTGTGGCCAATTCATTGCTCACTAAGGAACATTGCTTCACTGAAGAAGGCATGATTCATTTATTCACTGAGCTAATTGTCCACCTATTGACATAAAGCCAGACTGGCCACTATCGCTAACCATCTATCGCTCAACTGAAAGGTACTCAAATATACTCTAATCCATAGCCATTTCTTTGTTGCAAGCACGCATTAGTGTTGAGGTTCCTGCTATATCTGGCTGAACTCCCTACACAACCAGACGGGCTAACGACTCTACAGTAGCCTCCTTTGCACGGCCTTGCTGCCCACGCATCTACAAAATGTAGTATGTCAGTGCTTTGGGACGGAAATGCTTTAAACTAGGACATCATACTGTGCCTGTGTTAGCTTACTCAACTGACATATCGGTTAAGGCTGATAAATTGGATAGGTCACAAAGCTGACATCATGTAACGACGTCAGTCACTTGCTGGTTGTAACAAACCTACTTCTCATACCTAAACTTCAATACTTATGCGCTGCCCATGCTGTATTACATGGACTGACCATTTTCCCATGATGAGAAGAAACATCAGCAAAACAAGGAGTAGTATGAACTATAAACCTGATTATATGGTTAGCCATACATAGCAGGCGGCATATGATTTTGTGAAACAAATTCACAATATTAGATTCCAGCTGTTGCAAGCTTAGCAGCAGAGATGCCTGTAAATTTCAAGAATTATTAAATCCTAGAGCCAAAAAGCAAGCAGATGTCGAAGATGGAGGTAGAGCTGTGAGTTTGAAGTAATGCTTTAAGTATTATGCAAGCACAGAAAGTGTAGTATAGAATAAGACATTTAATTCAGTAGGAACTCATTTGTTAGGTGTATCATTTGCTGCCTATGTGCATCATTAACCTAAGCATATGATGCACAAGTGATGATGATGGCCTAATTCTTGCAAATTGTCTCTTGACAATTGTCTCATTGATTTTCATGTATATTATGAAATCTTTTACTTACAAAAGTGAACGTCGTTCAATGACTGGATATTGTCATGCAAGGGGGCAAGATACTCTAATATGGCATCAGTCTCCTTTCCTTCCTTTCTCAAGTTGAATGAAGGCAAGCGGCCAGGAAGTCGTACATTGTGATGTGGAAATTGCATCTTGATTGACAGAAAAGAGAATTGCTCCACGCAGACATAAGAAAAAAATTTATTCAAAGCAAATTGAACCAATGGTTGGGCAAAATCAACGTCATGGCACTGATGCACTCCATGAAAAGACCACTAGGCAACTAACCTCTCAATTAAAATACCACATATTTTATCTACATTTTGCGATGAAGTAATATTGAATGACCTCATCATCTGTAATCGCTGTTGCATCTGACTTCACAACAAAACAGAACTGAACAGCTTTGGGATTACTGGGTCATAATCTCAGGCTCTCAACTGTCATGAAAGCCTTGCCCTCCCTCTTAATTCTAACCCAACACGTAGTGAAAGCAGAACCGGAATAAGATGACTAGATGCTTCTAGCATGTGGAATACAGCAGTGTATCCACCTGACGATATTATAAAACATTTCCTGATGTTCTAGACATTGAAAAGCCCTAGGAGGGCCCTAGCATGCTGAACTGCAGGTCAGAAGATTAAAACATTAAGAACAACACTATGCTGACCCACAATATTGCATAACACTACAAGTATCACATATAAGAATCATAATAGCTGCACATTAGCCCTCAATACGCTATGGATCCAATCCTCTTGATAGGAGCAGATCCTCCTCTCGACTTCCCGCCAGATTTCCCACCCACAGGTTTGTCAGCATCATCTGATCCAACAAAGCCATCCCTGACAGCACTATTGAAACTGCTCTTGCCTTGTTCATATGTATAGCAGCTCACAAACCTGTGAATGGAACAAGCCCCCAAAGTATGTTTACACTAACATTCTCGGTTCTTATATACAGCAGCAAAAAGAGCATCCATCAAACAGCAAATGCGTTGCGTAAAGAAATGACCTGTTTGATAGCATGGCAGCTGTCTTAATCCGCATAGCCAGCAGCTCAGGATCAATCACTTCCACTGGGCGACGTTGGGAAGCACTCCGCGCAGAGCCTAGGCGCGCAACACGTGGTATGAAGACACTGCTCTTGCTGCCTGTAATTGCCGTCTGGGGTCTGCTGGAGGTCTGTTGAGAAGGCTCAGAGAGACCTCCTTTGTTGATAGAGCCATCAGCTGTGGTGATAGCAGGCTGCCCTTCACGATCTTGCTTGGTGTTCTTAATATTGCTGTTCAAATGAAAAGAATGGGAGATAGCTGACCCTGGTCTCTGGGCAGTTGCTGCTAAGACATTGAGGTCGTTGGCTGACACAATGCCAGAGTGGACACTGCTACCTTGATACTTGTGGCTACTGCAGTGTAACACCTTTAAATACCTGGCTAGCTGCCGTTCCATCTTCTGGTGCATGGCGGGATGAGGTAGGACCTCGGAGATGACTTCATCCTGACAGGGCGCATTGTGTCCACTACCACCCGAGGTACTATCAACCCCTGGATGCCTCATAGCTCGTTCGGAGCTCAGTCCTACATCTTTTTCAGACCTTAAACTTGCATAGCTCTCCAACCCACTCCTGCCACCCGCACCTGCCGCTGACTGTGCAAGCTTCAAGGGGCTTCCTGACTGATGTGAGGTGGGTGTGAGAGGTGAGGGTGCTGATGAGCGAGGGGGCCGTGCATGTGCCATAGTCCCTGGTGGGGGTTTTAACAAGCTGCATGAGCTGGTAGAGGCATTGCTGCTGCTTCTGCTGCTGCCTCCACTCCAGGGCCCCTCCCCAGGTTCAGAACCTTTCAAGACTACTTCATCTGCCAGCTTTAGCAAGGTGGTGTAACTGCTCCCTGTGTCCAGGGTACTGCTACCGTGGCCGCCACCATGTCCGTCGACATGGTGAGAAACGGAGCGGACAGGTAATTGCTTGGGACGTGCACCAGACAGGTTTCCTAACAAGGAGGCAGAGAACGGACGATGCCGCTGGTTACCGGTAGCGGCGTAGATTTCCAGTGCGGTACTCGCCATGTGACGGACCCGGAGCCGTCGGGCACACCACGCACATCCACAACGCTGATCTGCAAATGCATCGCTGGCAGTAGCGAGAATTTTCAGGTACATGCTGCGATCTTTGCCAGTAGGATGGGGATAGATCTGGTTGTACCGCCCCATATCTGAGTTACCAGGCAGTACATACCTGCCCTTCATGAATCCAGGTCCCAGGCAGTCCCACACCCCCTGTTGTAGGTTCTGGTACTGGCTTTGCTGCAGCTGCGTCATCATGCGAACACCTTTCCGCTCCACTACACTCTGTTGGCCTGCACCAGAAGCAGAGTTACCACTGCTGGTGCAGATGTTGCTGGTACTGGCAGCTGCTTGCTCATTCTGCCAGGCAGTAGACGATGTGGTGTTGATCAACTCGTCCAAGGCTGCAGTTGCTGCCCTCAATTGCTTGCTCTTGGGTACACTGCTGAGGGGGCGCCGAAGGCTGTAGCCAGACAAGGAGCAGTGTGTACAGAACTCAGAAAGAGGCATACATAAAAGCACAAAGGCCATATGATACTTATGTTCATATGAGGCATGCCAATACGTGAACGTGTGGAACATTGGCAGAAGACACTATATTTCTCAACCACCACCCTATATAAGAAGTTCTCTTATGTTGGATACCAACTCTTGACCTTACCCGCTGCTAGATAAGGCATGAGGGGCATACAAGCGTTCAGACAAAGCGCGTTGCTGAGCATCATTGTATGCTGTCTTGTCCTCAGGGCTCTGGTCCAGTGCCACCAAAGTGTCAGCCAGCAAGGAGAACTTGACCTGAATACGAAAAGAGAGGAGTCATACGGAGCCTGAATGGTTTGTCAGGAGAGGAGTCAAATGGAGCCTGAATGGTTTGTCAGGAGAGGAGTCATATGGAGCCTGAATGGTTTGTCAGGAGAGGAGTCATATGGAGCCTGAATGGTTTGTCAGGAGAGGAGTCATATGGAGCCTGAATGGTTTGTCAGGAGAGGAGTCATATGGAGCCTGAATGGTTTGTCAGGAGAGGAGTCATATGGAGCCTGAATGGTT
>BEGY01000106.1:43282-145798 GCA_002335675.1 Chlamydomonas eustigma | reverse complement strand
TATGGAGCCTGAATGGATTGTCAGGAGAGGAGTCATATGGACGTCAGGACGTCATGAGAAAAGGTACTTTCGGGCCCAGGGCATAAATATGAAATGGCAAAATATTCTTTAGTTCTGCCATGAGTTGACTACCAATCCATATTCTTGTGTTCCCAAGTCTAAGTTTTCTTCATACCTGCTTGTCAATCCTTGCATCACATGCAAAGCTAGGTGAGTGATTCACTTCAATGAGCCACGGTTTCAGTTTATCATCCAGCATGATATCGAAACCAAGGAGCTCAAAGCACTGAGAAGGGGGACATGTGCAAGCCATGCCCACAGTAGAGATGTGGTCAAGAGACAGGCATGGACATGAGGCTCGTTGGCAGGTGGCCGCCCGACCTCCCGAGGAGACAGCCTGAAAGATGATGGAAGTGGGGGACAGAGTATTCAATACCCTATGCTCTGGATTGGGTATGTATTTAAGAGCATTGTAATCAGGACTGGGTATGATGTATTTAAGAGCATTGTAATCAGGACTGGGTTTGGTGTATTTAGGAGCATTGTAATCAGGACTGGGTATGATGTATTTAAGAGCATTGTAATCAGGACTGGGTTTGGTGTATTTAAGAGCATTGTAATCAGGACTGGGTTTGGTGTATTTAAGAGCATTGTAATCAGGACTGGGTATGATGTATTTAAGAGCATTGTAATCAGGACTGGGTTTGGTGTATTTAAGAGCATTGTAATCAGGACTGGGTTTGGTGTATTTAAGAGCATTGTAATCAGGACTGGGTATGATGTATTTAAGAGCATTGTAATCAGGACTGGGTTTGGTGTATTTAAGAGCATTGTAATCAGGACTGGGTTAATGTATTTAAGAGCATTGTAATCAGGATTGCAGCTTGGTTAAAAAGCACACAACAGTTGGATAGCAAGCAATCGTTTCCAAACTAACCAATAATGTACTACCACACAGGTGAGGTGAAAGCACAAAATCTGCAAGCTCACAACAGACATAATCCACGAGGCACCACAGAATCCATAATCAAATACTTACTGTGTGATAGGTATGAGCTAGGAGGGGTTGAATAGCCATAATGGTCTTAACAATGATCTGGGATATATCACTGACGATTTTGTCCATGGGGTAGCCTCTACGTTCAGCAATCTGAGTAAGCGGATAAGACAGGCAACTAATTTCATAAAATTAAACAAGTTAACATGCAAAAAGCAACAAACTGTGTGAAGAAGTAGCTCAATTCGTCCATCGATATCAGGATAACCTGATAAGTTATGTCAGTCAACCTGTTTGAGGACAGCACTTGCAGGACGCTTGGTACCACTAGACTCAGATGGCATGAAGGATGAGCTGTTCTTGTTGACTGAGTAGTTGGTGAGATGCATCGTGCTTGTGTTCAGGTTGTCTGGGTTGGGAGGCTGGTAGGGGACCGTGGCTAAGCGGGCAAGACCCTCATCATAAAGATAGATCTGGGAAGACAAGTGGGCAAGAATTCTCCATTACCAAAAAAAGTTGACATAGGTTCCCCGGATGGTATGGTGTTGGTGAGGTTTGCCGCATGACTAAAATATACAATTTAGTGTGTTGAGGTGACATACCTCAGAGAGATTTAATGATTTCATGCAGTAAGAATGTTCAGCTCAATGAAGCTAGTGGTTGCAGTGGGTCCCAGCAATGGAACACCACAGCGAAAATCACTTCTTCCGCGCATGAGCTGACACCACAATGACAGAAACATCATGAACCCCACCTTGAGAGGATCCACAGACATAACTAGGGCATAAATCCGCATGTCAAACTTGAAGCCATCCACAAGCAGAGGGTTTGCAATGTAAGCCTGACAAAAGCAGGGTTAGAGCACATGAAATAAAAGTGCAAGTGCAATAACGCCTAATCAAACAATTGTGATATTGTGTTGGCAAATGTACAGGTAAGCATGAATTGTGCAATGAAATCAATGACAAGGCTGCACCCTCTTCTATCTGCTTATCATTGTCAAACTGTTAATACATTTGTAGAGACATTTGCAGCTCTACTTAAATAACAGCTTCTTAATTTCTACAAACATAAGGAGCATGGTAGTGATCTCCATGAATACTAGGACCATCTCAAACGGGATCAGTCTACACATACCTGCACGGAAGTGATCTCCATGAATACTAGTACCATCTCAAACGGGATCAGTCTACACATACCTGAGCCACAACATTGCTGATATCCACATCAGACAATTGAGGTACAGTCTGCACCATGTGAATGCCTCTACCCATAGTGCCACTGCTTGGCTTCAAAATGAAGGTCTGAACACCGGGTAAACCCTGGTCCAGCTGCATGGATCCATGAATGAACACATTATGGCATCTGTTGCAGATGTCCATGATCTTTTTTCCAATGGGTTTCCAATGTGTCTTTTTTCCAATGGGTTTCTTCCAAAAAAAAGTAGCATGAATGAAAATCATTGAGACCATATGCGCTCATGGGGGGTGGGGGGGACTCACCTTGACCTTGTTCTTCTTTAGAGCATCCAACAAGTCTGTCAGCTGATCTGGCAGGTTGAGGGACATGGGGTAAAAGTCATACTCCTCTGGTAACCGCGACGCCATACGCCCCATGTGACGCGACAATGCTGCCTTACGACAAACCTCCAGCATTCCTGGGAAGTGGTTAAGGCGCTGGAAGGGTCTAAGCCGGGACACTCTCTCTACAGAGACCTGGTTATGGAGGGAGGTTCACATGGTTTTCCAGGAATTAAAAGAAACCTGAGATACAAAGATAAGTGTGAGCACGCAGGATATGTTGTTATTGTTGCATTACAACATATGTGGAACTCAGTGAATCACCAGGCTTGTCCTCACCGACAAGTCTGACCAGCATAAGTCCCAGCCCTCCTCCTGCATCATAAAACACAAGCATGAATCATATAAAGAAAATCATAGTGAAAAGCAGGTGAAAAAATGATCTTCCCGAGTTAATATGAAGTAGCCACATCAGGCCAGGCTTTGCACCTGTTCGTCAGCTTCCTCATACCCTAGGAATTTTGCAACCTGAAAAACAATGCAAAGGTTAAATTCAAAGAAAAGAAACTGAACAATTACATAGAGGACTGCCACAAGATGTCTTGAATCCTGTACGCATTGGCATCTTAATTCAGGTGAGATATAATTGCACAATGAATGTTCGTATGACACAATATTTACACATCAAATTCTTAGTAAGATCGTGCGGGCACCTCGTGCACAACGTCAAACTTGCAGGTTTGAAGATTCACCAGTAGCTGATCCCTGTTAAATATTCTTGATTAAGATCAAATGAACAGGCATAAGAATGAATTATAACTTTTACCGCTGCATGCTGGGCTCGTTTACTTAGAGCCTTCGACTTAGCACGTCATAAAAGCTAGACAGTGCGTGTAGAGAAAAAACTTCAGGTATATGTTACGGTAATCCTGTGACACCTTCAAAGAATGACGCTTGTAAAAAATGCTAATGTCTTAATGAATTGCTATAGATTAATTGAAATATAAAATTAAGAACCAGTTTGCATTGCACATGAATTTGTCCGCGCGTCATCAACGACTGATAAGCCACATAGAAGTACGGCAGGTATTGCAAACAATTTCACTTTTGACGTCTTAAATAAATATTGTGATGCCATACGAATATCACTTATCTACCTTGTTGCTGTAGCTGGCAAATACTGTAGATATGTTAAGAATAGAAGAAGTCTTGATTGCAGGGACCTTACATGTCAACTTAAAGTAAATTACGGTGATATTTAATAACTATGTTTTGTATATTTTCTTGATGTCTAGTCTTGCATAGACTCCAACTGACTCAATGGCAAAGGTATATTTCCCCTGTTGTCCTATTACATTTGCATGATATATTATCCAACTTTAACATAATGCTCATCAATCTGAGATGCGATCTAAAAATGTGTCGTAAGGTTGTGGAACTCCAGGTGTGAGCTAATGAGGCTATGCTTAAATATGTTTTAAATGCAAATCATTGAATAAGACAGTAAACCCGTACTCGCCTGGAAACCTACAAGAGATTAGCGTACATACTACATTACACACTTAAGGCAAGGTCCATGTGCTTAGGTATGTAGTGATACTTTTTGAGGAAATTTTCATGTAAACGCGATTAATTCAATTTATGAACTCGTGCTTTGTATGGAAGGATGAACAAATGTGAGTCTCAACAACAGTCATTACCACATAACATACCTTCACGGTTCTACAAATATTTTTCGGAAAACTCGTGTGATTTTTCACCTATATCATGGATAAGAGAAGACTACGTAAAAAAGGAATTCGTCAAAGAGCCCCCTTAGCCCTAGTAGCTGCTCAGTGATGGATACCTTGAACTTAAGATGCAGGGAATCACTTTTATTTTTACTTACACATGTCCGTTCTCATCCACATATTTTCTACCCCAAAGCTAAGTCGCTACCACTTCAGAGCCCCAAAGTGTTTCAAGATCATATAAAGAGTTCACTTTTGAATACACACACGCTCAACTGTTCAGCTTCTCAGTATGGCCTCACTTCGACGGCTGATGCACGCATGGCGATAAGGAACGGCCCATCGAGACCCGATTTTCATCTTGACCCAAACATTAAATATCCTACTGGAGAGATACATCTGTCATCTACTTCTGGAAATAGCCTTCAGCGCCTTCAAGTCATGGTCAGCAGTGGCCTCCCACCACAAGTTTCTGAGGCTAACAGCTTACTTACAGGTGATCACATGGGATATGGTCCTTCTGCTTTCTCAGGTCTTCTTTAATTCTTGTGAAACAATTTTTAGTATGCTTTGATGGTGATAAGTCACAAGTATGGTGATAAGTCATGGCCTGAAGAGAATGCGGTTTCAAGAGAGCATGAAGTCTATGTCTAATCGACCATACACACAAAAATTCATACTTAATGCCAACTGTGACCCCTAGATTGTGCCGTCCGGTCTAGCTGGGTTGATGTTTGGAAGTGCCTACAGAGTTTGCGAAATCTGGGAGTCAAGATTGAGGAGCAGACATACGGAACTCTCTGGGAGGCAGCTTTGAAGGTATGCAATGCATCTAAAACAGTGCCCTGCGCATGTGAAATTATTACAAACCTTTGAACACATGTGAAATTATTACAAACCTTTGAACACATCCTTTGAGATATCCCTGACAACTGAGTGATCCTTGTTTCTACCTTCTTTCCTCAATACCAGGCCTCATTCATCAACGACAGCGTATCTTTGTTCCGAAGCCTCATAGCTTGTAAGGGCTATATTTGTCAGAGAAGTTATACCACAGCCATCAGCAGGCTATTGAAAGTCAAGAAAAAAGGAATGCCTAACAAATTGCTGGCCTATGAGTTGTGGAAGGAGCTAGAAGCATCAACACAGTCATTAGATGCCGCCTCACTGAGGGCTGGTAAGTCATGTTACTGTATTGATGTCAGTATTATTCATAAACACTGCAAGGCTGAAAGAGCTTTCTTTTTAAGTTAAGAGATCAAATTGTTATCAATCTGTCTTCAATGTGCATTGAGATCTGCTTATTGTATATCATACTTATTTCCTAGAGGAGAACATGATTTTCTTTCTTTCCCTGCTTCAGGTATGAATGCATGTGTTGAGTTTGGCAGATTAGAGGAGGCCCTACAATTAATGGAGAAGATGAAGAAGTCAAACCAGAGACCTGGTCATGGGGCCTTCAACATAATAATCAAACATTACTGTAATGCAGGCAAGTCATCAGTGTTTGTTTTATGTTCCGATGTATACTCTTTAGTTAAAGACATCGGTGTAAGCTGTAAATATATGAGATTTGCCTTTCCTAACTACTAGTAGCCTTCAAACAGAGAGGCAAGGCATCTGAAAGGAAATGGACATATCCTGCTACTGCACTGCTGTACTGCATTGTTGTTCTGCATTGTTGTAGGCAAGATGGACTCAGCTCTGGAGACCTTCAAGGAGATGCGTTTGTACACACCGCCAGATATCATCACTTTCAACACTTTGGTGCATGGTTTTGCTACACAAGGGGACATTGTGAAGGCTAGGGCCATTATAGGTGAGGAGATTGTAGAGACAAATTGTACACAGGGAGACTGTTGGGATTTGTTGATTTTTTTGATGAACTCAGATGATCAAGTTGTGCCTCCTAAGCATGTCTTTCATCATGTCTTGCCTTGTCATGCCTGGAAACTCAGATGATCAAGTTGTGCCTCCTAAGCATGTCTTTCATCATGTCTTGCCTTGTCATGCCTGGAAACTCAGATGATCAAGTTTCTAAATTGCGCACAGGTGACGTGATGTTTCTTTTGTTTTCAATGCCTCCTTCCTTCTCATTACTCTCATTGTGTGTGCAGATAAAGCCAAGTACGAGGGATTGACACTCGATGTCATGACTTACTCCCCCTATTTGCTAGCATTGGCCCGCGAGGGTGCGGCCAGGGAGGCCCGATCTGTTATTGAGGAGATGTGGGGTGCTGGTCCTCCACCTAATGCTTGGTGTTATGCTGCGTTGGTGGAGGCTCATGCACGCGCAGACGGAGACATGATGAGAGCGGAAGCAGTAGCGGAGGAGATGGAGAGCAGAGCGGGCCTGCCACCTAGCACTGTGGTCTTTAATTTGCTTATCCAGGGTCACCTGAAGCGAGGGGAAGTAGGAAAAGCAAAAGTTGCTGAGCTGCTGAAGAAAATGACAGATCTGGGTGTCCCTCTAGGTGTTGACACATACTGTTTGCTCATGAACTCTGCTGCTGAGAGTGGGGAAGAGGGTGCAGTGAAACATGTGCAAGGGTTATTGAGGTCTGTGAGGGCAAGGGGTTTGGCCCCTGATGCTGTTCAAGCCTCAACATTGTCAAAGGTGTTAGTTCGGCAAGGGCAAGCAAAGGAGGCGTTACAAGCAGCTTCTGAATGCAGCTTAATAGGCAACGATTTAGTGATCTTGAACCAGATGGTTCACTTGTACTCCAGTAATGGGCAGATGACGGAGGCAGAGCAGGCAGCCGCACACGCTGCTGCAGCAGCTGCTTCCTCTGGCCGGTCCCCCCCAGTAGAAGCTTATGGGGCCCTGATCAGAGGCTATTACAGGCTGAAAGATCTTCCCCCCTTAGTTGCAGCCTTCAGGAGTTTTCTAAGGATGGGCGGCAAGCCAAATCGCAAGATGGCCAATGCTGTTGTGAGGCTGAGTCTCCTTGAGGGTCAGCTTAATATTGCCTTGCAGGCCATTAGGGTTATGAAGCTTCTAGATGTGGATATGGATACAGAGCAGTACAGAAGCTGGGTGATGCAGTTACAGCGTAGACAACAGTCCACGCAGCAGCGAAGCACTGGGAGTGATTCTTTCAGTTCCAGCAGGCAAGCCGTTGGCGGTGGCAGAGGGTTGTCCCTCGAATCCATGATGCGTGATAGCCTTAGCAGTACTCGAGGGAGATTTACTCAAAGACCGAGGGAACAGGGCCCACCACTTATCAACATGTCAATGCCTAGCTCAGAATCCTCTGCCAGGGATTTTCAAGGCTATCAGGATAGTCATGATAGTAGTTCAGCTGGTAGCACTGGTGATGGCTTAGAGAGATTGAAATGGTTCCTTGGCTTGCCAAACAACTATTACGAATCCAGTTGGAAGTAGTTGTAGTACAAGTAATGAGAGCTTTAAAGTTAGGTCATAAACAGTTCTTTCATCCTCTTGGTACAGTCCTACCAATGCTAACAATTAAAATTTCCTGTGATTAGACCTAGATTTTGTGCTTGTTGCAATAGGCTTAAAGTAAAGAGACCAAGCAAATTCTTCTCTGTTGTTTGTTTCTTTACATCTGCAGCACCATCTCATGCATGAGTAAAGACCTGAACCCGCAATCCATCAAGCAGCAGCAGCACCATCTCATGCATGAGTACAGACCTGAACCCGCAATCCATCAAGCATCAAAAGGATGAGCATCAAGAAATCCTGACCTTCATCACAAACTGTCCCCATGCACCTTTCAATTGCACGCCATTATGAATATCCATAACAATGCCATACTAGAAAACAATCAGTTCTTACAATAAAACATGGCATAAGACACACTGTTTCAGGAGGTCATAACAAATTTATGGAACAGCCAATAAACCCTGCCTCTCTGTTTCTAAATCCTGATGACATGTGGACATCTTTCAAACATTCGTCCAGTAAATTCTGCTCAGAAAATTATGTTGTGCTTAGATATATTATGACCATTTGGAGGGTATTTCGTCATAACCTTGGTCTTGCCACTGTTTTATTTGCTTGCATCTCGCCTCGACCTGAACCCAACGCCTTCTCCTTCTACAACTTAAATTGCCAAGTCAACTTGGCCCACTAACTGTCAACTGATGTCCTCTTGTCTACCTCAGAAGCAGCAGCAGCGTTCTTTGCTCGCCTCTCTGCTGCAGCAGCAGCTGCTGCTCTTGCAGAGGTTGTTTCATGAGAGGCCAGCGATGCATGAACAGGATCTTCTACAAAAGAGCACAGGCGTGTAATTCTGGGCTGAAGCGGAACCTGCTTCACACCAGTTGATCACAACATAACACGAAGCCACACAAACATACTACGTAGATGTGTCTACATACATGTGCCAACAAATATCTGGGTCAAACTCCTGATATGGATCTAGGTCTAACACCTGATATGGATCTGGGTCAAACACCTGATATGGATCTGTTTTCCCTCCCTGATTCCTGAGATAAGCTCCGGCCTCCTGTAGAGGCTGACGATGTTGAGGGCGCAGTCATTCCAGACTGTGTTGCCATTACAGATCTACGGCCATCTGATATGAGTGGATAATTAGGAGCAAGAGGTGAGGCATGTCCAGCTGTACTTGCGGAACCTCCTGTCAGGGATGCACCCATCATCACCACATCACTTATCATAAAACCTCCAACCCTGTTGCTACTGCTGCTGTGAGGCCACCAAGAGGAATGAGCAGTACTCCGAGCAACATTTACAGTTTCAAGGGTGCTTGGCACGGCAACACTACCCAGACGTTGGCCACTCCCACTAACAACACCAGAGAAGTTCGGGAGTGTGGCATCAACTGGCCTTGCAACTGCATTTGTGACTGGCAGGCCAACTTGGGGGAGGGGTATGAAGGATGGATGCCTTAGACAGACTGAGACGATGCCTCTAGGATGATGACGTTCAGTTTCTATACGTGTGAGAGTAGATGGTGACAGCTGCAGTGGCATGAGATGCCTATGTGCCCACATGTAGCCAGCCTGCAACCATGATGACGATACAGTGCATGGTGACTCAACAGTGACACACAGCCAATGACATGATGATGCAGTGCATGGTGACTCAACAGTGACACACAGCCAATGACATGATGATGCAGTGCATGGTGACTCATTATGGCCTCACAGCCAATGACATGATGATGCAGTGCATGGTGACTCATCATGGCCACACAGCCAATGACATGACCATGCAGTGCATGGTGACTCATTATGGCCTCACAGCCAATGACATGACCATGCAGTGCATGGTGACTCATCAGTGCCACACAGCCACGCGCAGCCAGTGCATAGTATCTAGGTACAGTGCATGATCCATGAAACCAAAATATTGAGCCAAGATTCATTGCCTGGTGATGCATGAGCACCCCACTGTATGTGTAAATCTTGACAAGGGTCATCAACTCCTGATCCACAGCACATCTTCCCATGAAGCTATATGTCAGCACCTCACCAGGAGGCCAGATAAATGACACAGGAAAGAGGCACCTGGCACCATCAGCTGCCACAGTAAAAGAAGCAGTAGAGGATAGGCTGCAGCTGGAACTGTTACCAATCCAAATAGAGACCTTTGGGGTGGTGAAGAGCCTCCCGATGCAGCTGCGACCACAACCTGATGGTTTTCCACTGCAATGAGTCCAAAGATCACTCCACTGAAGCCCACCACACACTGGTGCAGAACTCCAGGCACAAGAGGTAAGGGACTAGCAGCACAACAGTAACAGGAATCATGAGGTCATTGCAACACAGATGAAAGAGAGCAGTACATGATGCGTGTACAGTACTACCATCATAAAATGATATAGGCCTACTAGCATGAGGAGCTCAAGTTGGTGCTACCTCAGCAGAAGGTTGCACACTTAAACAAACGTACTAAACCTGATAGCAAGGGCATAAGCTAGAATGATGTACACAAGAGATGTCCCCAGGGTGAGAGCAGCAATCAGATTTCCAAGCTGCAGGAGGAGAGTGTGACATTATATGAAGAAGGCAGTGTGTTTGAATCTTTGCGCCATACCTGCAATGTTCAGTTTTACGCTGCCGTCAAAAGGAGTAATGACATAGGAAGCTTTTGCCTTTCACAGACTTGTAGACTATTTTAAAGCACTCTAGCAAATAAATGAAGTACAGGAGCGAGGATGAGTCTACCACAGAGGACTAGACAGAAAGTATGGCTGATCATCATCATTGTTACCTGCAAGGTCCCCATTCCAATTTCTAGTGATTTAGACAATGGTATGAACGCTAGCATGTTAAAGAGGATGTGCAGCGGCCCAACATGTAGAGCAACAGAAGATATCAAGCGCCAGACTGGGGAGAGATTAAGGAAGAAATGTGTTACAGAAGGAAAGTAACATAGTTAGAGGACTACGAGATATGGAATAAGAAGTTAAGCTGAGTCAAAGTAGCAGATAGCAAAATCATGTATATCACAATTTGATCATGATCAGATCTGAAGTAGATCAATAGTTTGGCTACAAGAGCGATTCAAGGAATACTGCTATGCAAGTGAGGAAGTTGGTGTCATATGCATTTATTACATTTTGCATTTATTACATGATGGCAAATGTGAGCCAGACAAAAAGACATGCTAACCTTGGAAGACATGCTGACTTTGGAAGACATGCTGACTTTGGAAGACATGCTGACCTTGGAAGACATGCTAACCTTGGAAGACATGCTAACCTTGGAAGACATGCTAACCTTGGAAGACATGCTAACCTTGGAAGAATCGCAAAATACTATCAGCTCCCAAACATAATGCTGGTATTGCACCGTTTCCAAGAATAACTTGTAATAAAAATACTGCTGAGATCAGAGAGAAAACGATCCTAGAGACACAGTACATGTATTTTTGTAAGTGTCTTCGAAAATGTGCATTCATTTTTCAAAATGCTCATTACATGAATCTGAACTTCAGGGCTGCTCTTACTTGGTGCAGAGGGGTAGGTCTAGGTACCAATTGTGGAGGGTGGAGAAGATGGAGCTAACACAGTCCTGTTTTGTGTATCAGGAGCAGAACGTATAGAACTTACATGGTTTGCTGTAGCATGCCGAAGAACACATGTATCAGACTCATGCTTAAACGCTTACAGTATACAAGTATAACTAATTGACTCTCCACAGCCAATAAATAAACACTCACCTCCCTCCTTGACACCCGAGCTTGACTCATAGCTTTACATGCCTACAAAGACGCTCTTTTGAAAGCAACATGACAGACGTTTCACGCCTGAAAGATTCGCAGCAGTCCCCGAAACCAGATCGTTTGCTCGATAAACAAAACATGTAAAGTTTGTTTTTCTGATTGAAACATCTATTTGAATTGCAATGACTGAATCCTCCTCTCAGAGAACAGTCTCGACGGAGGAGATCCCAGACAAGCAGCCATGCTTCGTTAACGCCATCACGTCCGCTATTCCTGCTGGCATACTGGGATGGTTTTTTGGACTTGTACCTTCAATGGTTAGAAACAGAAGCCTCTCTCTCACTAAGACGTGGCTGTCTGACGCAGCTCTGAGCGGTCAGAATCTGGCAAAATTCTCTGCGACATATGCGTTGTCCCACTGTATTCTAACTCGAGTGAGACAAATCGACGATGCCATCAACAGAGGCGCTGCAGGCAGGTTTTCGCAGACGCAAAGAAATATTTTCAGAAATTCGATCTTGTTCATTGTTAAGAATTCCTTGAATTCAATATTGCGAGCACTGATGTGCTGTATAGCATATTGTTTACCCTCTGAATGTGTACCTTACATGCCTCCAGGCTGTGCAACTGGTCTAGTGATAGGTTTCAGCGGAGGCCCAGCGGCAGCACTGCAATCCTGTGTGGGGATAGGCTTGATCAGTTCTATCTTAGATCTAGGGGGAGGTAGCTCAGAGCAAGCAGCATTGGCCTCCTCTTCTCCATCATGGAGAAGACGAAGCTGTTGTGCAGGATGTGCATCCAGTTCTAACCCTTCATGCCAATCTCAGGCCTCAGCACACTCCCATGGTGAACTAACAAGAGAAGTAGGGCATGCACATGATCACCATGATCACCTCCATGACCATCATGAGCTAGTTCATGGTCAGGATGGTAAAGGACTCTTGCACAGTGCTGCACTGCACCAAGAACATTCACTGCAGAAGATGCTTCAGCGTTATGGGACTGAGGCGCTCTCTGTTGACCTGATTGGTATGAAGCAGCAACTGGCGCTGCCACCCGTAATGTGGCTAGGCAGTGTGTGTGCATTGGGAAGTACTGCAAGCTGCAACTACTTTGATTCAATGCCTTGAGATTCATCAGCCTTCTTCAGATTGGTAGCTTGCTTGATTGGTAACTCCTGCGCATTTGACACAGGCAGCTAAAGCAGCATTTAGGCGAGTTAATATGAGGCCACCGCCCACCTTTCTGAGATGTTGCAGCTTGGGTGCATTACCAAACACAGTTTTGAAGCATGATCATGATTTGAAAGAAATGATGAGTGGAATGCAGCTGGACAATTTTAATGTCTTCAATTATCACCATAATTTCTACCATAATTTCTAATAAATATCCTCAGTTCCTTCTTGAATTACATGACACAAAGGTTCAAAATTGTAACTCTTGGTCGCCGGTGCAAAGATCTTTTCAACTCATCAATGTAACGTTTGGCCATGTTAAAATGTGGATTTGGGAAGTACTACTTATTTGTTTTTAGTATGTTCCATGTGTCCCATTGTAATGTGTGTGAACAGGCCCATACCTAGGAACCATTGAGCGTGTAACAACATTAACAACATAAAATGTTATGCGATCGCCAGGCAGCTGGATTGAGAGTAGCTAAGGATAAAGTCGTCCTTTAATAGATGGATGACGGGGCTGAGGACTAAGTTCTTTACTTAATTTAGGGAAGCTAAGGATAAAGACCTTCCAGATCTGCTTTCATAATCACATTGAAAGACAAGCTTCTTTTAAAGTAAAGATTCGAGCATTAAACAACTCATCTCGCTCATTCAAAAAGCTGGAGAGCTAATCGTTACTCGAGTACGTTTGAGGTGACATGGCATTGTCTCCAAAATGCTAAGTTGCTAACGATCTTCAAGTTACTGTTAAGGTCCTCATACCCAGCACTTTGTTGCAACGGCTAAATCCAATGCTACCTCTAATTACTTTACATCCAGTAATATGAGACATGGTTTGAGCTTCACAACGCAATCTGCCACCAACTCAAGTATTAGGCAAAATTTCGTCTGGGAGCATTGCATCACACCCTCTTCAGCTGTTTACCCTGGCCTATCGATTCATTCACAGTACCAGGTGTACAGCCTCCCAGCTGAGTTCATAGCAAACCTGCCCTGCCAGGCGACTAAAGCCGAACACTTCATGATGACATGAAATACTAATTACTATTGCTCAGCCTAAGAACAGGAAGATACTTCTTCAGTTGCAAGCTTAATGCAAGTTACAACAAAAGAACATCGCATAGCTGTTCTATACAATTAATGCATAATCATGACTGTTTCTTGAAGATGATGAAGTGCCGTCTTGCACATTGCCTCATTATGCCTAATAAATTTCCATTCTGATCCGCCTCCATAGTTTTAGCCTGCAAAAGCTTCCCGTAGATGGATAGGTGATCCATCTACAGCTGAATTTAAGCAAGCTCATATTAAGCTCAACATTTCTCTTGAGGAATTCCTGATCAAATCTCACGAGGGTGACAAAACTCCTCACAAAAAATAGAATGCTTTACATAGTTTCTGTGTTTGTCATTTAATATATATAATCGTGTATATATATTAAATGACAAACATTCACGATGGTTAGAGCCATTCTAGCCTCGATTAGTCGCCAAAGTCCAAATCTGTCCCATCTTGTGAAAACAAGAGTACATACATCTGTAGCTGTTTTTTTTATCTATTCGATAGTTCGTAAAAGCTAACGTGATGATCACATCGTACGGCAGCATCAACTCTCAGCAAAACTGAGTCCGATAAGCAAGTATAGGTAGCATCGCTATTAACATGAAATCTCTTACATTGGATAGATCTGCGTCGAAGCCCTCTGTGAGGGGGGGGAGATTGAACTTTCAGCCAGCGGCAGCCTTAATCCGATGTGCAAATGTTACGCCAGTTTTTAAGACAGGACACGTTAAGAAAAGTGCAAATGTGCACAATGCTCGTTTTGAGAAACATTTTCGTGTGCGCTGCCAGCCTGCCCAGCAGACCTCTGAGGATGCAGTACTTGAGGAAGATTTTGACCTATTGGGTACCAAGATTTCAGAGCTAGTTACTGATCTTAATGAAGAGCTCAAGGGATGCAGCATTTACATTGTTGGCATGATGGGCAGTGGAAAGAGTACTTTAGGCAAGATGCTTGCCAACACTTTAAAGTACACCTCTTTTGACAGTGACATGATGATAGAGATGACACATGAGAAGAAAGCCGTGTCGACAATTTTCAAAGAATTTGGAGAGGATTATTTCCGTGACTGCGAGTCGCAGGTATGCAACATGATGCATTATGTACAGCCTATAGTATATCAAAAATGGAAGTGTAGTTAAATTATGTACAGCTGGTGATGATTCAATGAAGGTGTTTCTTAGACTCATAAGGAGTGTGTAGATCCTTACAGACACCTTGGTGAGGATGAATGTAATTCTTGCTGAAGACTGTTGCTCCCACATAGTGATCCAGCTCCCTTCCTCATGCATGGATGCTTCTGCTTGATTCTGCACCTATAACAATCTAAGGTTTTCTCCTAACATGTGTATTTATTGCCTGATACAGGCTTAAAAGCATTGATTATATCATTTGTTCTCACCCAAGCTTCTCCCTTGCAATGTTCCTGTTGTCTTTTTGCACTCTACGCAAGGTGCTGAAACAGCTTGCACCTTACAAGAATCTAGTAGTCTCCACAGGGGGGGGGGCTGTATGCCGGCCTATGAACTGGAGCTACATGCAGCAGGGTATAGTGGTGTGGCTTCAAGGCTCCCCTGAGCTACTGGCGAGGAGAGTGGCCAAGGACGGACTGGAGAAGAGGCCTCTGCTTGCAGTAGAGAGTTCTGGAGATGACCTGTACGGGACTGCTTTAAGCAAGATCACTAGTCTCCTAGAAGACAGGTGACAGCTCTGATTTGAATTGTTTAGAGCCTTCTGAATTCTAGAACTCTCACAGTCAAATTCTGCATCTCTGATCAGAACAAAATACTATGAGAATGCGGATGTGGTTGTGAACTTGGAAAGCCTAAGTCAAAAGGACACTGAGGCAGGGGCTCCAACTGCAGTGGTCATGTACCGCACTTTGCTGGGGGTCAAAGCTAAAATCCAAGCTACCAAAGAGGTTGGTATGAAGTTTTGTTGAGAAACTACATAATGGAGGCAGTACACGAATTATTGGACATGTGAACATTATAAATAAAACAATTTCCTTAACTCGACCTGTGAATGTATGCAATCCAAAAGCATGCATCTGTTTTTCTCTTATCACAGGAGCGGGAGGCTAAGCGTAACTTCACAATAGAGAATGCAGATCAACTCAAGACTATGAGGACAATTCAGAGCCCAGCCCAGAATGAATGAATATGTCGTATACATAGCAATAGAGTAGGTATCTGGCTGGTTACATTCGAATGTATGAAGTAAGAAGGGCCGTGTTTCAAAGTTTATGTGTTAACAAAGAGTTGCATAAAACTGACGCAGTGGCATTCCCACACAAAATGACCTCTATTTTCTTGGCTTCATCTCACGCATTTTACTTTTGAATGGTGATTCGTAGTACTAGTTGTGAGCGTAACAAGCATGTGCTTCAATACTAGATTTTTTTTACTGCAGAGGTGAGCTTTAAAGATTGACTCTATCATAATAGCAACTGATAGACCTTAAATGAGTAGCAGGTGAGTAGGTAACAAGGTGCAGGGACCATTACAAGCAGAATCTTTAGCCCGTGACAGGTTGGTCTGAGGGTAAACAAAACCGAGACAGCCAATACAACACTCGGTAAGCAACACTAAATCATTTGAGGCATTATAGTAACTGTTACCAGACTGTTGCCAATGGAAGAGACAGTATGCACAGGGTTACATGTTTCCAGATGTCATGTAGAATCCTCTCCAACACACTGGCCTGACCCCAATATTAAGAATTACTGTAAAAATATTTTCATTGTTTGGTAATGAGAGCTTAAGTAAGACGCAATACAAATCAGAATTGGGGTAGCACTGCTAAGAGTGCACCCCCTCTTTAGCTAATCATAAAAATTTAATGATAAATTTATACTTTTTAGTCATAGAAATTGACCGTAGCATGCCTCCACACGCTTTCTGTCATGTTCATATCTAGTACAGCAAACTTCTCTTGAAACCACGAACCCTGTTTGTCAATGGATTGTAAGTTGTAACCCATGTTACCCATTAAAGAGCAAAGAATTACCAGCTATATACAGGATCAAGGCTATCTGTGCGCAATGGCCCTCCCATCCCACCGCAGCGGAATAAAGGATAGGCCTTCACGACATCATGATCACCGCAGCTAATGAATTGTGACTTATGATGACATAAGGTGATGTACCTTATGTACTCATCAGTGACTTTTGATGCTTCTGGCGGCGGATCTACCTGATTCGGCACAAGGTCCATCTCAACTGCATCGAATCATCTGTAGAACGTAAGTCTTCGAGGAAAATAACTGAAAAAGAGATGTAAAAGGTGTACCCCTCTGGAAATGTAGATGCGACTTCAATGCTTCAAGCAGAAAGCACAATCATGATTTAACTGTTCTGACTTTCTTCGCTTGAGCAAGTAGAAACAGCTGTGTCTTTGCCTACAGGTAGACAGAGAAGATGACGTCTCAACTTCTCCTGATGCTGAGGAAATTTCAAAGAAAGAAGAGGGAAAATGTGCTTGAGGGGATGGCTCTGAGGAATGACTGCTTCAAGATTTAGACCTGATTCAAGAGCTGCTCATACCTGATGATATCACCTCCATGCGCAGAGTGAGCGAGGACAATGCCATTTTTAAATGATCATTAGCAGTATTATCTTTTTGATTATTTGTACAAACCTCTTGTCTGGCCTAGCCATCTTAGCTTTCAAGACTGGATTTGTCAGCAGGTGATGATTTCCCTCTTCAGATGATTTTGATGTGAGGAGGCAGGACATTGGGTGTATGTATTCCATGATTTAGGATTCAAAGCACATTCATGGAGCCGCCTGTTTTCGTCAATCTTGACGCCCAGACAGATGTGTTTAAGTAATGTTGCGACATCAATTCACACTTCCAATTTTAAGTTATACTGGCTCATTAATGCTCAGCTTTTACTCATTGGAAGGTGGCACAAATCAGCTGTTGCTAACATCTTTATTCATACTTCATGAATAACTTTTAGTGATTAATGTGGAAATAAAAGGCAACACTGTCAGATCTCTGACATCATTAAACAGGACAATTTCAAGCTACATCAAATGTTGCATTTATTTGCAGGAGGATGCTATTGAGGATGTGATTCGTACTGTGATTTCCTGGCCTCTGTTACACTGTTGGAGGTTAGAACACAGGTATGTTTAAAAGACATTCGAAGCTCCATAAAAGCTAGCTGAAGGGTTTTAAGAATGCCATACTTAGTAGAAGTTACCTCAAATCCCTCTGAGAAGAAGGCATTTTACACACTTCCAGTACTCTGCCGTTCAATTGCACGTCCTGTACGGGAATAGGGAATTGCCTTTGGAAGATGATTAAATGCACATTAATGCACCTTAAAGACTAGAACTTTAGTCGCAAGTGAAAGTCATGATTTGGTTCTCTCGGTACCCTACAGTACATATGATCCCTCATAAGGTTTAGGGTGGTGTTTGTGCGGTGGATTATTACATTTAGTGTAGACAGCTGTTACCCTTTCCCACCGTCTAAAATGCCTGAGATCTGCCCCAGTATATCTGATGCTACATTTAAGATGTGCATCCTTCAGCAGACCTTGCCCCTTAACTAGTGGTGTAAGGTCTCTACAAGGCTGCCATAGCAGATGTCTAGTCAGCATCCTTCAGCAGACCTTGCCCCTTAACCAGTGGTGTAAGGTCTCTACAAGGCTGCCAAAGCAGATGTCTAGTCAGCATCCTTCAGCAGACCTTGCCCCTTAACTAGTGGTGTAAGGTCTCTACAAGGCTGCCATAGCAGATATCTAGTCAGCATCCTTCAGCAGACCTTGCCCCTTCACTAGTGGTGTAAGGTCTCTACAAGGCTGCCATAGCAGATGTCTAGTCAGCATCCACATATGAGATTATGCTTGTTTTCTGCAATTTCAAGTCCTTTCATAATTAGTAGAAAAAGAAATAAATGTCTTTGGTCATGAAAATCGATACTAAATGGCCTCATATGTTCTTGTTCCAACCTGGATACTGCTGTTATCTAACTGACACATTTTCTGAGATGCACACCTGTGAAGCTTCCTGAGAAATATGACACACAGAGAGGCTAGAAGAAGTGCTGCAAGATTTAAGTAACCCAGAGGCCTGTACTCCTACTTTGTTGTTGCATGATCATTGCCACAACATGTGTTGCAGGTTGGGTACAGTCAGTAGCATTGCTTTCTCCTTGTCAGGCTGTTACATGCCTGTAAGTGCTTTCCTGTTGATTATGAAAGACTTCCTGATTATCAATGTGTATGCAGGTAGTTATGAAAACAGGAACAAAGGTGACAGTTGTACAGCAACAGCCCTTACCTCAGATGCTCAGTCTTTGACTGCTTGACGTACACCTGTTGATAATGTCTTCAGTTACCTTCGTGGTGGTCAAGATCATAATGGCTTCATCTCAACTCATGAGTCTTTAGAGGCTTTGGCGCAGGGAGTGAATGCCAGGAGGAGAGGAAGTAGGAAGCATCCTACCTACCTGCTTCTAAAACATCTTGACTAGCAGTATGTTAAAGCTGTCGAGGCCTTGGCTGTCATATTTCGCTCAAGTTCAGCAATAAAAAACTTCTAACTGTTTCAGTGATGGTGATAGGCGTCTTAATATGCTTATACATGGTTGATATTTTGTTATGGTATCAGGATTAGAGAGGCCTTAGACACAACTTCCTTTTCTTTATGAACACCTTTGGTAAGTCATCTTTAATTTTCAAGCTGTACTGTATTGATTGGACTCTTTACTATAGCAATCATTACATATATATGGCAGTCATATACAATGTATCTTCGCAATCAATACATGTATATGGCAGTCATATACAATGTATCTTAGCAATCTGGCTTCTTCCCCTTGCCAGGGTAGCCTTGCTTTGCGTTGAGAGACACAGTCTTATTAGGTGCTCTCCATAGCTTCCCTCACACATGATCTGATGGATTAATTCGTACTGCTACAAATGCTGCATATGCACCAGCTACTGATGTTGCAGATCAGCTGCTGAATATTAATGCTTGTCTCGATGAACTTGTGTACTGCCCAAACATGATCTTTATGGGAACAGTAAAACAGTTATTGTTGTTATGATAATGCAATGCTTACTTGCTTTTTAAACCACTTCCTGGCGTAGCTTATATATAGAAACAGCTATGTGAATCAAACCAAGTCACCAAGACATGTCGAAGCGCTTCTGCATGCCTGCATCCCCTACAGGAACACAAATATCAACGTGCACTTAATTTTTTGTGAAATCAAATTGCATATTGCATCCAACATGTGGAGGCGACCATTTCTAAAACAAAATTTGAAAGAAATTAAATTAGGATCGATTTAAGAATGATTACATTTCCAAAGCATGCATAGATTGTCCAAGGCTTTGGGACAAAACTAGATCACCATAATTTTACTTCTATAATATGCAAGCAAGATGACCATTCAGACATCGATCTTATATTAGCAGCTGAGTTGTTTTCTGTCATAATTGTCATGATGGTTAGCTTCAAACAATTTAAAGGAAGTCTAGGGGTTGAAGACGTAAAGTCGAGCTACATCAGTTTCAACTTCTATATGCAGCTGACACGACATTAATTTCAGTTGCATTAGCATAATTAGCATAATACCCTGTTTGTATGAGTCAGCAGCAATAATTTGCGGTGTGTTTTGACAGCAGTGTTAGGCACAAACCTTCTCAATCAACATTGGTATCAAGTGCACGTCTAAGTGGTCAAATTTCACGAGCTCTAGACAACTTTTTTCCGCATGAGGAAATATAGGTACAATCTTGCGATTCCTACCTTGATCTTGTGTTCAGTGTTTTTGTGTTTCTTTAAATTCTCTTCATTGGTGTCATGATTTTTATTCTGGCTGTTAATGATAAAAACCCCGTTTCCCCTTCCTGTGACTTAATTACCTATGAGGATTGTCTTCATTCTTGGCTACATAACTTCAACAGCTGATTTTGCGAAATATGCTTGCTATGTTAAATGGCTGTAAGAGATTTCAATTTTTATCTTCTGTACCTAGTAGAATGTCTTCTGACTCCTTACTTATTCAGCATAACTTGGGTGTGCAGGGTCAGAGGTTGTCTCAATCTCCATGCCTAGGGAGACCATAGTCCAAGTTGTGACAATCACGCGTTCATTCCATGAGGAGGTGTTCTGGATCTGATGAACCTAACGATGGAAATAAAGTTGATCTCAAAGGGCACAAACTCAGGAGACGTTTGGGGAGAGGAGCAGGTCTTGTGGAGGAGATGCGACAGAAAAGTCTGAAACGAGCCTTTGAGGCTTGTAAAGTTCCAAACAGTGACAATCCAGGTATGTGAAAAACGTCCTTGCTGGAATCAAATACATTGTAGAAACGGTCTTCATTTATTGAAGCACATGATGGTATGGACTTCATTACTGAAGCTTATCATGGTATGGAATTGTGAGAGCACATGATGGTATGGAATTGTGAGAGTACAGTATTTGTTGTTTCCAGCTGCCTCTATACATCTGAAGGTCTCACATTTAAACCACTTCTGTCAACCATATTAAAGTTGTGATCTAGGAGCATTGTAAGGTCCCAGCCATTTGTATGTTGATGCATTGCAATGTATCAGGTGTGCCACAGGGAGAGAATGAATCAAGCCTAGACAATGACTTGGAGGATATGGAGCAGGACAACTGCTTTGAGGACTTGGAGGACGAGGTAGAGGAGAGATCCCAGCTAGGAGAGCTTCATAGCAAGCAGAAAAAAGAGGAAGAGGATATGGACAAGGACTTAGAGGTGAGGAGGAAATGGACAAGGAATTAGAGGTGAGGAGGATATGGACAAGGACTTTAAGGTGAGGAGGATATGGACAAGAAATTAGAGGTGAGGAGGAAATGGATTCTGTAATGAAACATGTAGCATCGTAGAGCTTGGATCAAGAGTATTGGCTGTGCTATTTAAAAAACTTGGAGTTCCCATTGACACTTTATTATGCATTGACACTTTATTATCCCATTGACACTTTATTATCCCATTGACACTTTATTATCCCATTGACACTTTATTATGCCTTGCAATATTTGGAAATCAGCAGTAGCTCAGATTTTATTTACCATGTTTGCTTTCACGCATCTTCTTAAGATATACATCCTTTCATAAACCGCTAGGGTTTTATAAACCATCCTTTCATAAACCGCTAGGGTTTTATAAACCATCCTTTCATAAACCAATAGGGTTTTATCACATCCGATGAAGAGGACGCGGCAGCTCAGCTAGACCCCGAGGTGCGAGAGTTCCGTGAGCAGATGCATGGGCGACAACGAGGCCATGCCTGGAGGCAGAAGGATAGCTTTACACACTACATCAGAGGGCTGCTGATTGGCATGATTGGCTTAAGGATTCCTGAGAAGGACAGGGTGGGTTGTCGGCCAGCTAGCCTTTTTTAGATGGCATAAATTGGCAGCACAATCTACCCATGTTGTGTTGCCTTGCTGTTAGATATGCCTCATCATGCCTTTGTGTTTACAGAAAGGTTAATTTGTTTGTGTTGGAGAAGCATGACACCTGACAGCATGAGAGCATAAGATGCCTTGAGTAACTGAAATTGTGTCTGTCAGACATTCCGAACCTGGCATGCATTTGGATTTATGCCTGCTTACTATTGGCCACAATTTGTATCTTCTCCTCATGCCGCTAACTCCATGCCCAGACGCGCAAAGAGGCGGAGCATGAGGCTGCTTCCAAGTTCTTTGAAGACACGCTGGGACAGTACCTCAGCATTGCGTTCTCCTCTCATTGGGTGACCCAGTCACTGAGCAGTGGACTTAGGGAACTGCTTGATACTCTCCCTGTCATCGAACTGGGGGGCAAGCCTGACCTGTCTTGTTCTGAGGAAGATGAGGTATGGGCCAAGGACAAGGCAGAGAGCCCTCCCCACTCTAGGGACAATGGCCATCATGGCCGGGCCAGGATTAACTCAGGTCATCGAAGATCCAACCGCCAGCGTAATGCATTACGCTCCCCTCAACGCAAAGCAAGTACCAAGCGCAGGAGGGCCAATCAGGGTCTTGGAAGTCCTTACTACATTCCTCGTAAAGAGGAGTGGAGTGCATCAGGCAGCGATACTCCACATCCCTCAGATCAGGAATTCATAGTCTCCGACGATCATTTTGAGGATGAAGGAGAAGGTAGTGACTTGCTAACTGATGCTGATGAGGATTGTGTGGTGGTGGGTGATATTACTAAGATAAAGAGGATGGGGAAGAAGAGGAGAGAGATGGCTGCTGCCGCTGCTGCTGCTGCTGAGGATGCATTGAAGTCATCTGGAGGTTTAAGAAGTAGGAATAAGAAGATGAAGCTGGTGCAAGGGGGGCATCAGTTAAGAGGCAAGTCTGGAGGAGGAGCTTGTCCACAAAGAGGCACTTCCAGGAGCAGTAGGCCTAGAACCACTAGGGCCAGGGAACGCATTGTCAGTACATCCAATGACAAGAAGAACTCTCTCCCGAAGAACAGAGTAATAACCAAGCGGCGGGTACCTTCCTCTGGCAGTGAGCTGTCAGGATCTGAAGCTAGGGTACACAAAGTGGTAGAAAGTGTTGATGACTCAGACAGCTTTGTTGCAAGAGACAGCGACCATGCCACTGCTGATGAGGATACAAATCCTTCCTCCTCAGGTCAGGCGGATCTAGATCTCCATCCAGCTCCGCACAAGAGAAGAGTGAGCAGCAGGAAGCATCAGTGCTCAGGAAAAAGACAGGTTCGAGGAAAGCTTCCTCACTGTAGACAGGTTCGAGGAAAGCTTCCTCACTGTAGACAGGTTCATGCTGCTGCTAAGGATTGCTCTCCTGATCCTCAGGCAGCAGCGGAAGGATCTCTGTCCACTCCTCATGGACCATATAATCTGAGGTCTTCACATGCAGCTGCCCCTGCCTCACAAACTACCCATGGCAGGCCACCTAGGTCCTCCCATGGCAGGCCACCTAGGTCCTCCCTTGGCAGGCCACCTAGGTCGTCCCAATCAGAAGTTGCTAATAGGAAGGGTGCAGTGCCCTCCGAATCCATACAATGCCTGTCTGCTGACAAAGCGATTGCATTGGCAAATGAATCTGCTGCTGCTGCTGCCGTAGCTGCTGCTGCTTCCATTAAGGCTGCTGCAGCTGCTAAGTCAGCTGCTTCATATGCAAATGCTTGCTTGACGTCCTGCACTTTGTCAGCTGCTGAAGTGCATGCCACACGAAAAGCTGTAGCTGCTGCCCTCTCAGAGGCTCAGGCAGCTGAGTCAGCAGCTGCAGCTTCTGCTGCTGTCTGTGTGAATGAGGAGCGACCATTGGAATGTCCATTGACGTATCCTCAGGCGCAGCCTCCCAGAGTCAGCCCACTGCAGTCTTCTCCTAAAACCTCCAAGGTTTTAGAGAGTCTAGAGGACTCCCTAGACGGTGACGACAATGCACCTAGTGACACTGGACACAAGATCCTACATCAAAGGGCACTGTCTCCTGATTCAGCCAATGAGGTCATTGAGGGCCAACGTGGAGCAGGAATCAGCCGGACTCGAGTGCAAGGCAGACGTGTGTTATGTTCAGACTCAGAGGATGATGTCCATCATGACAAGGAAGCTGAAGGCATAATGGTTAGCCCAGAGAATGTTTCCACAAGGTCATTATCAATAGAGATCCCACAGATACTGCCAGCTCCCAGGACAAGCTGTGATAAGCATCTAAGAAGTGGCAGCAAACACGTGGTCTCTGTTAATGCTGTTAAGACGGTACATTCTGTGGGTACCTCCTCTGATGAGGAGATGACACCTCCGCACCCCCCACATCTGCAGCATCATGACCAGCCAATGCATCCTCACATTGAGGAGGGAGGCCGAGAGCATGTGCTAGACTACACTTCTGAGGGTGGTCACAAGCACCTGGTGTACTACGAGGGCAAGTGGAAGGGCAAGTGCGGTCTGTGTAACAGAGGGAGGGTTGGCGTCTTTGGGCACTGCTTGTGGAGGTGAGGATCAGGATGGTGTTCATACTTAAGATGCGGGAAACATGTTTTTATTGAGTTAAATGCAGCAAATTTTGTAGTAAATGCAGGAAGGTGAAAAACTTGTGAGTCTCCACCAGGAAAGGCATGTTATGTTGATGTTAGAAAGGCATGTTCTGTTGATGTTAGAAAGGCATGTTATGTTGATGTTAGGAAGGCATGTTCTGTTGATGTTAGAAAGATGTTAGAAAGGCATGTTATGTTGATGTTAGAAAGATGTTAGAAAGGCATGTTATGTTGATGTTAGAAAGATGTTAGAAAGGCATGTTATGTTGATGTTAGAAAGATGTTAGAAAGGCATATTATGTTGATGTTATGTTGATGTTAGAAAGGCATGTTATGTTGATGTTAGAAAGATGTTAGAAAGGCATCATGTTATGTTGATGTTAGAAAGATGTTAGAAAGGCATCATGTTATGTTGATGTTAGAAAGATAAGGGATTTTTGAGTTAATAGTCTTGACACAAAACAGCTGACATATGCAGGCTGTGGCTGATGATGTCTAGTAGCTGACGAGTACAGGCTGTGGCCGATGTCTTTTTCTCATTGCACGTGCACATTACAAATGTTATTCCTTCACTGTGTTGCTAGGCTCATGATCTCAGGTCACCCTCAAGACCCTCGCACTGGTCTGCAGCTAGCCTCATACCACTGCCCCAGCAGGTCAGCTCCAGTGTCCTTACAGAACCATCATCATCACACCCAGAGGCGCTCACCAACGTTGCCTTTGGGTAATGGGGTTGGGAGATATCATCACAAGGTTGCTGGTGCAGTCCCTGTCAGTGGTCATCGTGATCTTGAGGAAAGCTTGCACAATGAAGTAAGACCACCCCCAGTGCATGAGTTCTATGTGGGGAGGTCCTGTGGAGACAGGGTCATTCTTCACCACAGCATTTCTCACTTCAGGGCCAGGCTCATGGCAGGTATTGGAATTTCACTACTCATTGACTAGTGTGATATGAACTTAGTGAGTTCACTTCTCATTGACTGTGTGATATGAACTTAGTGAGTTCACTGCTCATTGACTAGTGTGTGATATGAACTTAGTGAGTTCACTACTCATTGACTGTGTGATATGAACTTAGTTCACTACTTATTGACTGTGTGATATGAACTTAGTGAGTTCACTACTCATTGACTAGTGTGATATGAACTTAGTGAGTTCACTGCTCATTGACTGTGTGATATGAACTTAGTGAGTTCACTGTGTGATATGAACTTAGTGAGTTCACTACTCATTGACTAGTGTGATATGAACTTAGTGAGTTTATATATTTCCTGCCTCCTTCAATAATCTGTCATTTGACATTTGGGTGACTCAAACCGCTTACACTATATTTGTGTGTGGCATTCTGTAGCGCTCAGGAGAGAGCTCAAGAGACGGATGGATCAAGGCTATATGTCTACAGGGTCCTCTGATTATGCACCGAGTGTAAGGAGGACACGCACAAGAGGCAAGAGGGCCATGAAGGAGATATTGGAGGATGAGCAGCTGCTCAGCAGTTGGCTGGAGGTATATCGCAGGTGATTCATGAACTGTAATGCTGGTGATGTGATATCTGTGGATGGTGATGGGATATCTGTGGATGTCACTTTCTTTCTAGACAATTGATAGAGGTCTTTCAGTACAAAGAGTGAAGCACGTAGATCAAATCACGTTTCCTGGAATAAAACAACTAACTATGAGGTGAATAATTACATTGATGCACGCCTCAGTCTGAGTCGGTCTCGGTCTAACAGACGTGTTCAGCATTCTGGGCACATGTTGCGTATGTTGCATATGCCTTGCGTCATCAGGGTTGAGGATGCAGGGAAGCATTTCAATTGGACAGAGGTTAGGGTCAAAGACCGACCCCCGACGGGTCATCAAGTAAGTGTGGTATTGATAGTGGAAAACTTATTATATACTGATAACTTCTTGATATTTGTATCAAGGTTTTTGTTAGATGCAGAAAAGGGTTGCAGTTGCATGTCAGCATTATTGGGTGACTAGATTGTACTCCAGATCTCATGCAACTTACTAGCACTATGACGAGATTTGAAAAGTTTAACCTTGAATTTGAATTGACCTTGGAGTTCAAAGTACTGCATTTCATAGTGCTATGAATAGGAGTTCAAAGTAGTGCATTTCATAGTGCTATGTATAGGAGTTACTCCATGAGCTGGTTTGTTTACACCCCTATATCATGTGTGAATGTACTGTCTTATTGCTCAGCATACAGAATTCAAAATATTCAGATACCAAAATTGCAGACAATGCATGCATGCATGCATGCATGCTCTCTATGCAGTTGATTTATGTTGAAAGGGTGCTGTATGTTGTGTGTCAGGCGCAACTGGCGCTGGCTGAGCTTCACTCAGACGTAGAAGGATATGAGAGTGATATTAAGTGGGAGAGCGGTGAAGATGCCCTGTCTGCTGCAGACAATGAGCTGTCCTGCTCCGATTATGATACAGATAATGAAGGCGGTGGTGGCGGTGTTGATAACAAGGATGATGATGATGATGATGGTGGTGGTGGTGGTGGTGGTGGTGGAGGGGGAGGGGGTGAGACGGATGCAAGAGGATGTGAGCACCGAGGGAATGATGCAACAGGTGGTAACAACCGCTATGTCCTCAGATCAGAGGCTAAATGCAACAGGAATCAGGAAGGTGGTGGACCAGGACCCCACAGCGAGGCTGCTGCTGCAGCTGCTAAGAGGACAGGACTCCCTCCCTGGGATATGAGAAATACTAATATCTCTGACATTGAAAGGAGGAGCAGAGCAAGTGAAAGACTGGCCAAGGGTTGTAAGCATGAGCATAAAACTTCTGTAGTACCTCTAGTGGATTTGTCTTTGGAGGATTGTGTGCACAGTGTTGCTCATAGGGACAAAGAAGAGGTGGAGGGATGTACAATAAGGAGAGAAAAAAGAGGTGGCCGTACTTGTGCGTCAAAAAGAGGAGACAACAAGAGTAATAAGCAGGTGGTGTACACCAGTGGCAGTGAGGAGAGTGATGATGAAGCTCATGAGGTGGCAATGAAGTTTGGAGAGGCCAGCAATATGTTAACACTTGGAGAGGCCAGCAATATGTCAACACTTGAAGATGGAGGCACTACCAGAAACAACTCACCCCCTGCTTCAGAGTGTGAAGTGGAAACAGCTTCTAGCCCACATCATGACACCCTAAAGGAAGCTGAGTTCAAAACGGCCAGTGGCTCAAAATCTGTGGGCTTGTCCCCAAGAATGCAACATAATGGCATCTTGATCTCTTCACCTCATCCCCTCAATCATGATCAGAGACCAGGGCAAGGAGAACTGCTGATACCTCCAGAGATTGCAACCAACTCATCTCATCAAGAACACCGCATGACCGAACACCAGCTCCCAGTAGACATCAGCAGCCCACAACAGAGAGGAGGTTGCTATCTATGTAATGCCACAGGCCATTGGTGAGGCAAGCCTCTGCAGCGCTCAAGATTCCAAATGTATATGTTCATACCAATGCAGTTCCATCTTCATACCTGTGGTTGGGGAAGCTAGGTCATTTATTTGAAGCCCCCTGCTGACTACACTTATTCTGTACAGTGTTGGTGTTGAGTGATCTCTTAGTATGCTGAATAAGACTGAGCTGTGCTTTACCGCTACAGGGCCAAGGATTGTCCGGATCGTGACAAGTGTTTCAAGTGTGGCAAGCATGGACACTGGGCTAAGGATTGTCCTCCTTACTGAAATGACTATGCAAGTCAGTGTAGAGACATCACAGACAATGGGGCCAGATAGACTTAATCCACCCACTGGATTTTGTGTGAGACTACAGTAATTGTGAGACCATCCTGCAAAGACCATGCAAAGACCACGCAAAGATAGGTTCAGAATGTGTTCATCTCCTCAGAGTTTCGATGCAGCACAGTCTGGAGATGCTGGCGGTGTAAACCCTGGCCTACATGTTGGGTCATATTGTGTGATTGTACTAGTTGGATCTCCAGATTGTAGTTGTATAACACGGTTACCGGGATTTAGGATGATGTTCCTGTGTTAGCATCAACCACGACGTTATGTAACATGCTTAGGAATGGCGAATATGACATGGTGGAAAATACTTTGATGTTGAGGATGGTTTACTATTCAAAGGCCACTTCTACTATGTTCTTGTGACTAGAAAGTAATCCCAACATCAACAACAAGGGCAGGGTTTCCATATCTAGCGGCATTACCATTATTTTTAATTAAGAATTTGGGCACAACAAAAGTAGCAGTTGCAATGACAATATCCATTCACACCAGAAGCAGGTGCAATGACAATATCCATTCACACCAGAAGTAGGTGCAATGACAATATCCATTCACACCAGAAGCAGGTGCAATGACAATATCCATTCACACCAGAAGCAGGTGCAATGACAATATCCATTCACACCAGAAGCAGGTGCAATGACAATATCCATTCTCAGGACCTCCATCAGGCCTGTCCTGACATGCCAATGTAAGTTTTTTACCATTCTCCTCAGCCTTAGACTAGGGATCATTGTCACTCAAAACTAGGTGCAAGGATCTACCAACTAACCAACTAACATAGCTGCATATACTGCATATCACTTAATTCCTTAGCAAAACAGCCAAGCATCAGAGCATATTAGTTGATAGTGGCTACATCATCGTCCTTGAATGGGCCTAAGGCAGGCGGAGAGGTAGCGAGGGAATCCTCCACGCACAGGGCTGTCTACTGTACAAACAACGCAAACAAATTTGCTGGGCTAAGCTAATAAGACATTTTGTCACCACCTCAGCTATGTGACAAAGAGTGAGAAGACAATTCTATCAGATTTGGGAGCATGCTTTAAACAATGTACTGCTTGTATTGCTTGTGTTTAGCTCTGCTGTATCTGTTGTGAGTGTTGGACACCATCTACTCAATAATTCGTATTCCTGTTATATACTATAGAACCCCGCTAATAGTATGTTTTGCTCTATCATGTGTGATCATTGTGGACCGTCATGAGGCTCCATTGTGCTCTCGATATTATTCCTTTTTTAAATATCTGATTTAGGCGCTGCTGATTATTGCATGGCGGCTGCAGGCGCTGCTGATTATTGCATGGCGGCTGCAGGCGCTAGGCCAGTTTTCATGGTGGCAGCCTTGGAAGCCCTAATAGTGGAGGGCAAACCTGGGTCAATGGAGTATGAACATTGCACACTATCTTTGATCCCAAGATAATAATGCCGGCTGACAGATATAACTTATTAGGTTGTGCCAAGGGTCCATTTAAAGACGCCGTGGTCTATGTGATTGGGGGGAGAACTGCCAGGAGAGGGAAGTGTGAAACGACTACCAGGAGAGGGAATGTGCTTTCTGGTTGAGCATGGAGGTGCCAATAACCTCCAAAGCAGTTGGTGTCCAGCATCACGGATGCTCTCCGAGGCAGATTTTCTGATGCCGCAATTTGGGGAAGTTATTGGGTAAAGGAGTAATTAGAGTAATGTAACATAGCAGGCGGACAAAAGCAGTTTGACTACATGGCTTTCTATTTTCAATAATTGAATCATGGCATACAGCAGTGCGTAGCAAGGCACTCTTGGTGGAATCTTTCTCATCATCATGTTATCCCTGGAATATTATTCCTTCTGTTTTAAACAACACTGTATTAGGAAAGCCTGCTGCAACTGGACTGCCACATGTGTCAAACCTTCCTAGCTCAGTGACAAACACAGTTCAAAAGCCAATATTAGCATTGGGAACATCCTGAAGATAACACACATCCAAGTGTAAGAAGTGTAACATGATGTATGTGATTCCATGCATGTATAACATATCTGAACGCGAACATCAACATGGTAGTCAGTGATCTCAATCAATCTCAAGAAAACAATCTCAAAGGTACGGGGCACATCAAACAACTTGATAGAAATTTACAAACATTTACCCCAAGAGCATTCTGATCTACTCAGAAGTTATTGTAGCAAAAAAACTAAAAAGTTTGTATCATCCAGCTTCAGCCAAGTCTCTAAGAACAAGGATTTTTTCTAATAAATTGCAGTGCAACAAGGAAATCGGCGTACATTTCTTCAAAGACCTTCCTTGCAAAAATCCCAGATTCAAAATCTATCAACAGTATTAACTAGTATTAGATTCAGAGCCCTCAGTCTTAGCCAAGGCCACTTTCTCTACTACTTCTTGCGCTTTTGCAGCCTCACAGCACGCCATCCATTCCTCTATGAATTGTGAGCACTTCTTCTGCTGATAATTGTTGCGGGACAAGCACCACTGAATGTCAGCATTGTATGTCATGCATTTTTTCTGACAAATGTGGGCATTATCGGACTGTTTTCTTCCAGCACCTGATAATGAACATCTTCAGTCATCAGAGAAGCATGCATTAAAGTTGGCCTTGCAACATCTTCCCTTACCCTGGTACACGAAGACTGTGCTCATGCTAACTTGTCATGTCTTAATATTTTCATGAATATCAAGAATTATGCATCCCACACCCTGGTATGTTCGCTCCTAAACCGTCTGAACACGCCCTTAAATAACTTCTTAATGTTCAGGCCCTGCTAGCGACCAATTTGCATTTCATGGAATTCGAAATTTTAATGTATCGTCGTCTCGTGTCTCAACAGGCACTCTTTCTCGCTACCCGTTACGTTATTTTTCGTGGCATTATGTAGCCTTAAAATTTAATATTCTCCCACTTTGACAACTAGGACACTGCATGCACCTGAACAGGTTTGCTGCTTCATCACATTGGCCCGTATGGTCTCATCCAACCGACTCAGCTGCTCATCTAGAGTGTCAATTTCAATTTCAAGTTGTGCGTGCGGTAGACGCCTATTGCACCGTTCTCACCTCCGAACACAACTAGGGACACAATATTTAATGCTCCTAGAGTGAGCGTAGCGGCAGAGGCGGTGCCAGGTATTGGTGGTGGGCCATCTCAGTATATTGCAACTACGTAGTTTATTGGAATAGGTACCTCAAATAATGTCGTATCTAATACGATTATTGTGGGTCCATCATTAGAAGTTAAGTGATGAAGTAGTGATGGTAGGAGTAGGGGTGTCGTGGTTAAAGGTACGTCAGGTGTATAATGGTCAGCATCAGGGCTAAACCCTGTTTGAAGCATAGCACTCTGCATTTCCATATCCAAAGCCTGAAGTTTCTGTTGTACAGCTTCCGTCAACAGAGCTATGGAGAACTCTGCTTTCCCCTCTTGACAGACCTGTTGAGCGGCGGTCTTGTCCATTATCTTGTTCTTATCTTGCTACTGCTGAAAATGAGTATGATATCTTGTTTTCAGTTGTTTTCAGTTGGTGCATCAATGGTGTCACCATCTATGTCACCATGACAGGGGTGTGACCATCAGCATCTTGAAGTGTAAGTGCATTTGTAGCAGCATTCAAACGTCCAGGCTGGTATACAACTCTAACATCACATATTTGAAGCTTGAAGGCCCATCTTGCCAATCTTCTATCTAAATCCTTTGATTTAAATAGCTCACCCAACATGCTCCCAGTTATTACAAAATGATCAGTAACCACTGTGAACTGTCTAGGCCCTTTCAAATAAGTTTGCTAATAACTGCCAATAACTGCCAATAACTGCAAGGGCCTCGCCTTCTGTAGGTCTGTAATTACGCTCATGCTTAGACACACTTGTACTACCATATGCTACAACATATTCATAACCATGCTCGTCGACTTGAGCTAATATTGCACCAATAGCAACAGTGGGCCAGTCTGTATATGATAGCAAAATTCATGCACTATGAAGGGTAAATGCTCTTAGCAAAGTTCATGCACTATGAAGGGTAAATGCTCTTAGCAAAGTTCATGCACTATGAAGGGTAAATGCACTATGAAGGGTAAATGCACTATGAAGGGTAAATGCACTATGAAGGGTAAATGCACTATGAAGGGTAAATGCACTATGAAGGGTAAATGCACTATGAAGGGTAAATGCACTATGAAGGGTAAATGCACTATGAAGGGTAAATGCACTATGAAGGGTAAATGCACTATGAAGGGTAAATGCACTATGAAGGGTAAATGCACTGTTGACAAGTGTAAAATTGGAAGAAAAACCAAATTATTCTTAAGATTGTCAACAAGCTATGTAGTTGAACTTGGGCATGGATACAATGAAAAGACAATTATTCAGACAGAACACATGGGCAGGGGCACTTATTCCATCCTCAACTGGAAGGCATGCTGCTATGAGTGTATGATTCATTAATGTTATTCATTACACCCATATTTGATGGATATTGATAATATATTATATATAATATTGCAATTGATACTGTTCTGGAGCGACTGGGCCGAAAGGTCAGAACAGGAATACAATGGTTGCTGTTCTTGCTACAGATAATAATGCAGCCAACTTTCATGTGATGACATTATCTCCACGTTTGTGTGTTTTATTTCTGAAAGTCTTGATGAGTCAATAACTGACACTTGCTATCTTTGAATGCTTGCTTGGCATCACTTCATTACAGCATTCTTACCCTAAAACTATCTTTGAATGCTTGCTTGGCATCACTTCATTACAGCATTCTTACCCTAAAAAGAAGGGTAATTATATCCTTAATAAGGATAGCCACGTCAAGATACAATAATAAGCTGTTGTGGATCTTTCTTAAATCCACCTTTTTTAAGGCATTTAGGGATGAGCACTTTTTTATGCACAAAGAATGAGCAGTCGAAGTAATAAAAAAAAAGACAAAAACAATACTAGGCCATCTCACCAGTCCTAGCCATTGTTCTTGGCAGTGCAGAAGGGAGGGACGAGAAGAGATGAGAGCAGCAGGAAAAAAGGGGACGCCTTTATTGTAGAAAGTTATAGTTTTTGAAACCTACAGAAATTCAAATTAATTCATTGCAAACATCACCTCTAAGCAACACCCTGGAGTCGTATGGCCTGCTATTCTAGCTATTCATCATCAATGACGGGATCGACAGACCTGTAGCCATCTCGATTTCCGATACCTCACATTGCTCCTGATGGCCTTTCCTCCTTACCATTCAGGAGAGAAAAGCGGCCTTTATCCCTAGGGAATACAACGGCATCCTCTGGCCATGGCCACCCCCCAAACTGGGTCCGCTGATAATCAATGAAAGCCTGCTGCAGCTCACTTTGTGTGTTCATCACAAAAGGCCCTCTCTGTGCTACGGGCTCATTGACGGGCTTGCCTTGAAGTAACAACACTTCAGCATGAGAGGTACTCATGGGAGGGTTCAGGAGCTTGAGGGGTAAGCTTGGATCCAGAGTCATGATGCACTGGCTTGCTAAGGACTTACCATCTGCTTCCAGTGCATCTCCCTCCACCCAGTAGGCCATGCGATTGACACCTTTTCTTTCTGCTGGCGGTATCGTGTAAGTGCCACCTGGTGCCAGGTTCAGGTGTAACACCATGACATCATTGGCAGGGTCAGCAGCCCAAGAGCTGGGCGGTGGCGCCAGACCTTGCTTACCCTCCAGAGATCCAGCCCACAACGTCACAGTTCCAAGATCATCAGATGTTCTGATCTTTGGTATCTGCTCCTTCCAGTGCTACAATCAAGAAATCAGCTCTTTATTTGAAAGAATGATGCATAAATCAAGTTGAGGACAATAAGCAGGCATGGTTTTGAAGGCTAGATATTAGTCATCAAGTTGAGGACAATAAGCAGGCATGGTTTTGAAGGCTAGATATTAGTCATCAAGTTTAGTTTCATGTTGTTGCCGAAAGACAATCATATTTTTGCTCCTATTACGATAGGAAGCACATATCTTCATTCAAGTCCATGGTCGTCCAATACTCAGAAAAGAGACATCCAATCCAACAAGTTGCAACCTTTCTCAATTGTGTTCTTATTCTGTGATGGAAGTATACATGTAGCTTCTGTAAGGCTTCGCTTACCATTACATAGGTTGGCTCCACCATTTTTGACTTGCTTGGCAAGTTCAACCAAATCTGCAACACAAGTATGTGGTTTTTATTTGTGGTTTTTATTTTTTTTACGCAGGGGTTTTCTCTGCATCCTCTATGTGGTGATGAGTCATTGCATATCATACAGACAAGCACATACAAGTAGTCTGAGAGACAGTGCTTCAGTTAAGAGTAAGGCGTGTAATATTAGGGCACATGGTACAGTAAGCAGGTTAGGAGAAATAAGACACAGTTAGCAATGCAGTTAGAAATGCAGTTAGCAATGCAGTTCACAGACACACTCAGAAGACTGCCAGCTGTAAAAATTCAAGCACCATTCTCAATACTGCGATCTTTAACATATGCAGTTAACTAAAAAGCACTACCTGAAATAGTCGAAGTGTGTTTGGTCCCTTATCATCAATGAGGGGGAAGTTCTCCCCATGCACGACGCCTTTCCCTGCAGTCATCCACTGTAGGTCTCCTAGCCCGTACCTTCCAGCAGCTCCCATGGAGTCAGTATGGTCTACAAAACCCTCCAAGGTGGCGGTGAGTGTTTCAAAACCACGGTGAGGATGCTGTCAGCACAGCATAGCAGGAAGGACGGGCAAAATACATAATGATCAAAACAATATGTTGAATTTAGGCTAATGTGATAGGTACTTCAGCACTTATATGAGATGGAGTTAATGCGGGTACAATTAATATGCATAAGTGCTATGTACAACTGTTTTTGGGGGGATCTTAGGGAAGCTAGATGACTCACTTGAGGGAAGCCAGGGATACGGTCCCCGTGGTACATGCGGTACTTTGCATTGGGATCAAAATCAGCTCCATTTCCTCGCTTTGGTGCCTAAAAAGGTGGCGAACTGAAAATCATGCTTCCATGCAAAGGCGTAACTTCTAGTAACGCAGAGCGTACCTCCATTTTTTCATTCCCTGCAGGATAGTTGTCACGATGGTAAACACAGAATAAGAAAGGGTCCGGAGTTCGCATTGGTCCCATCCCGATTGGTGCTAAACTTGAGATGACAGACTTCATTGCCATTTGGTGAAGTTGAAAAAATGAGTATATATGCAATTCAAGCGCACACCTATACTACCAAGGGTGCGTTCACACGTTATGCTATGAGCCTTGGCAACGTTGCAGAGTTCCGGAGCTATTACGCTGAATTAGTAACACTACAACGCTGTCTAAACATTGTAACGCGCCTTGTTGAGGTGACGTATAATACAAGGTTTGACACATAAATGTTTGCACAAATTTCAGCGCTCTCTTGTTGCATGTTGTTTATACTCCTAAATACCAATCACCTAGCCTAAAAGGAGGTATCGATGAAGCACTGTGAAAGACTATCTCCATGCTTGAAAAGGCTTCATAGACCCAATCTTCTTCAGTTCCCTTTCCAGTGCGGTCATGTTTACAGCGACCTCCTCTTCAAAGCTCTTAAACAAGTGCCTCTCCTTCTGAGCCTCCAGTTTCTTGTTGGACTCAAACCTCTGAAATTGAAGGAATTTTTCACAAAAATTGTGAGACCTCGTGGCTCATCATTAATGTTGTAAATTAGATGTCCTGTATTGAAGGGGAAAATCTACAGAACAAGAGCGAATCACAGGCAAATAAAAATATTTATGAGGTTTCAGAGGCAATCTGACCTTCTCCTCTTCAAAAACCTGTTGGTAAACACTTCCATACTCAGCCCACATGTCCCTGGCTGCTGCTTGTGCCTTCTCCAAGTATGCCTACAGCGGAGAGAGAGTAACGTTCACAGAAGCTTTTGACATGAAAAAATACATAACAAAGCAGCCAAGTATGGAAGATTTGAGATATCTAACAAGATTTCTTTAATCCTGCAGCTAATACAAATTATTCTCTTTGACATATTCAAGCGACAGCGCCTAAGCAGTACCTTCAGTACCGCTTAGATCAGAAACACGTGAAAAAATACTCTACACCCTCATTCAAAGACAGAATCCTGAACATAACAACTTGGCACATACCCTGTTCAGTAATTTATAACATGCGCAATTTGCTAGTTTGAACTTTCACACCTGAATGGATGTGTACTTTTCTCTAAGGTCCTCCCAGAGGTTGTTCACTTTAGCCACATGCTGGTGATGTAGCCTTTGACTGCTGACCCTCACTCCCTGCTCAATGCGCTTCATCCCTTCCAGCACACGCGACTCCAGGTCCTGCGGAAAGGATGAAGGGTACAGCTTTGACAGAAGTGGGATGCACTCAACTCATACAAGATACTACCCTAGTAGATTCCATGACAGAAGTGGGATGCACTCAACTCATACAAGATACTCTCCTACTAGATTCCATTGCGATGCGTAAATTGGGAGGCAGTAATGCTAAATGAAGTCAGATGATGAGCTCTAGCACATCTAGTACAGACTGCTTCTTATCAATCCTCAATACTTGAACAACCTCACCTTGATCATTGCCTCTTTCTTCTGCATTAACTTCTGCCTCTTGCTCTTAGCAATTTGTGCCATCAGCATTTTCAGCTGAGTCAGGCTGCTATCCATCCTACATTCGCATGTAGAACCATTCCAGCGACTGAAAACACTACAATTTTGTATCAATGCATTGGAGGTAGTGAAAGAAAATACACACACTGTTTCATTCTCTAAGCAGTCATTTTGATTGCGTGACATTCTGGTTGCTGACGCCCATGGTCAATGATGACATAACAGCTCAGCCATGATAATAACTTGCAACCTACTTATCAGCCAGCCAATCTAAATTGATTTACGTAGAAATCTGTTCAACTCACTCATCCTCTTCCCCTTCTTGAGCATGTGCCTCCTGTTGTATCATGGCCATGAGGGCCTGCTGCCAGGGCATTCCATCACAAACACCATGATCCAACATGACATCATCATCCTCTTCACCGCCATCTAATGGCCTGTTGTTAGTGCATGGAATGATCATTCTCTCAGTATCATCAGGGCTGCTACTGCTGCGATCATTATCATAATCATCCATAAGCAGCATCAATGCCTGTTGCTGTCCTTTTGAAGGTCCTTGTTGGAACATAGCAGGACTAGCTTTGTATATCTTTCTCTTGTCTCCCTTAATGCCTCCCTGGCTGCTGTGATGCTGCCCATGCAGAGTACCAAGAGGGGCCTCACTCTTCATCAATTTAAGCTGTGGGAATGGAGGCAGTTTAGCGTTGGTCCAGGAAAGAGGCATGTTGGCTTTATAGTCCTGATCCTTGGTTTTGCTCAAAGTCACAGCAATGCTGACTTGCTGATTGACAAGCTCTGTGTCGTTCTTCAGTACTGCTGACACTGAGTATCCATCGAGCTTCAAAGCATCACGACTTGCTGAGCCCTTTGTGATGAAGGGCATAGCTTGGTTGATGGTAGAAGGGTGGCGATCGTGACCACACTGATATGTTAGATTACCAGCAGCAGCAGCAGCTGTAGTGAGATTGATGTTAGGAGGCGGCTTCAATAAGAGTGATGACAGTCCCCTGCCTTCCCCCACTGCTAAGTGGCACTCTTGCACCATTGCAGTTTGAGTGACCACCGCATCGTGCACTGACTTCATGTTGCTGAAGTGTAATGCTCTGCGTGCTGCCTGGATGCCCTCCTCCTCCATCTTCAAGTCTACCTCTGGGGTGTCAAGTGGAAACAGCCCAGGAGCGGCAGCAGCAGCTGTTGGGCTGATGTTTAGGTTGAGAATCCTGAGTTGATGCTCTCCTGCTGCCTTTCCTCTCATCCTCTGATGAGCTTGCAGCTGAAGATTGTTGTGCTGGAGGAGGTAAGGTTGCTGTTGGTGCCCATGTTGATGAGTCCTCTCAGTACCCAGGAGCTCTTTGTCAGCCCTGTTGTCTCTTAGGGTTTGGCAAGGCACAGTCAATTCAGGCACCTCCTCCCCCATCATGTTGCCATCAGGCAGCATGGGACTTCCTGCCTTCGCTGCCCTTCCTGCACCGCTGTTGTGCTCGCGGTACGCACTGTCAGCATAAGCATGATGCTGTTTAAAAGACTTAGCTGACTGATCAGCTTCCTTTAAATAAGGATTCACCACCTCTTCCTGGAGGTGCTCTTGGTCAATCTGGTTGTACAGCTCTTGAAGCTCTGAGACCTGTTTACTTAAGACAGGAGTGTGTTCATCCAGTCCTACAGCATAAGCAGAAAAACAAACAACTTAGTTTCCACAAGCATGTTACAGACCTCAAATTTTGTTTTTAGGCTACTGCACTGCCATGCTTACCTTTGGAACAACCATAAACAGAGAGAGGGTTTCATTTTGCAACAAGGATCTTTTGATATAAATCACAAACAGATTTCCAAAATCATTATTGGCACCTGTATCAGGTTCTGGCTCTGTCCTCATTCGCTTCACGCCCCTGGGTCTTGCAACGATGACCTTACAGACAGCATTATGGCTTTCAGAATGCGCCTTCTGCTGCACCTGCTTTGAACTCAACCTGCCCTTCTTAGCACAGTTGTCAGCTGGAATGACGATTCCTTCACACTTCAAGGTCTCAGCCTTGGCATCTGCTGTAGCCTTAGCATGTAAAGGCGCTACCTCCAATGCCTCCTCCTTACTTATTGGCTGCTTGGCCCACGACGTTTCTTTCTCCTTTGCTGGTTGCTGCTTCTTACTTCCAGGACGTTTGACAGCCTTCCTTTGTTTACCTCTGTCACCCTCAGGCCTTGCCTTGGTAAGCTGATGGCCGTGTGAGATAGCGGAGTCTTGTAGCAGATGTTGATTAATCTTGTTGGATCCAGCAGCTGCTGCTGCTGCCTGAGAGGCGAGGCGGTCCCCTGTGCACACAGCTTCCTCATCCTCTGAGTCACAGTTGAGGTCATAAGCACTTGGAGCTGCCTTTATATTAGTGCCCTGCAGGGTTTAGGGTTGATGTGACAGAATACAGTGATTCATGCAAAGCATTCCGACATGAAGAAAAACGACATTTTTCAAGTGAATTTATCCTCGTATGACCCTGGATGCAGGATCCTACATGCAGGTTGCAAGGTCCTCGTATGACCCTGGATGCAGGATCCTACATGCAGGTAGCAAGGTCCTCGTATGACCCTGGATATAGGATCCTACATGCAGTTAGCAAGGTCCTCGTATGACCCTGGATGCAGGATCCTACATGCAGTTAGCAAGGTCCTCGTATGACCCTGGATGCAGGATCCTACATGCAGGTAGCAAGGTCCTCGTATGACCCTGGATGCAGGATCCTACATGCAGGTAGCAAGGTCCTCGTATGACCCTGGATGCAGGATCCTACATGCAGGTAGCAAGGGGAAATAATTGTGTGGGACATAATCCCCCCTTATGGGAAAATAACCTTGAGCAAGCTTTGCAGGCTAGGAGCACTGTGCTCAAACTGATGTCACTTACCTCCTTAATGATCTCCTCTGCCACACCGAGCATTGAGGGGTCCATGATAGGATCTGTCCTTTTGGCTTCTCCAGGTGCCAGAACACCCACTAGGCAGCTAGATACCTTTGCAGCTGATGCATTCTGGGCATTGGTTGTAGGATGTGGCTGAGAGTTGATTTGACTTGCGACCTTTTGTATTAGGTTTTGGTCTTCCCCCATAAGGTCCATGTCATCAAAGGCATGCTCCTTCTGACTGCTTTCTGCAGCTCGCTCAAACTTCAGGCCTAAATTAGAGGAGTGGTGACTGTTCATGGGATCAAGACTGACTTCATTAGTCAAGCCTGTGGCAGATTTAGCAAGATCAGGTTGAGTCAGATTATGATTGTGATGACTAGGCTGTGGAAGCTTCTTCTTGGGAGCAACTGGAGGCTTTCGGGTAGTTGCCACCTTCTTCACCACCATCGCTGTTTCCATCACCGCAGGAGGAAGCATAGACTCGTCAACAGGCACTTGCAAAGGAGTTGTCTCTGTGTTGCGTGATTGCTGAGGAACAGAGGCCAGAGCATCTGCTTCTTGACTTTGTTTTTGCCTCTTGGAATATGATAAATACTCAGATTTTTCATGCAAAGTTGTATTCTTCCTGATATCAGGCAGTACCTTCACTGCAGGACAATCTGCTGCCATCACTGCAGCAGATTGTTTTGCATGACCCCCGCTGCTATGATTCTGTGGAACTTGTGCTCTGAAACCGGGCACGATGGATAAAGCAGTAGTCGCAAGCCCATCACTAGAAGGCAGCTTGACACCATACTGTGGGTGTGCCTCAGGAGGGGCAGCCTGATGCTGATTACCTGGATCTGTTGTTAGCACCGTTAGTACAGCAGCAGTACCTAGTTTCCGCCTGCTGGACATAGTACGTAATCTGTCAGTTGTGTTGCGGAATACAGTGCAAGGCTGCTGCTGCAGGCCCACCAGGGAGGACTGCTGAACTAATTGCACGGCAGAAGTGTTGGGCAAGGTGCCCCCAATGGTGCATTGAACATGTGTACTGTGTACAGCGCTGATGTGCTGATGTGGAGCAAGGCTCTGCGCTCCAGTAATAGATGTATGCAGATGGCCTGTTTTAATGGCTAGGTCTGCATCACCTGCAGGGCCCACACTTCTTGCAATGAAGTCATTAGTATTGCTTGTCCTTTGAGGTACTGCATCTGTCATTTGAATGGAAGGTATGTTGTCAACATGAGCATTGTGTGCATTGAGTGCTGCATCCTTATTAGCTGTACTGTGTAAAGCCCTGGAGGCTTCTGTTGATGCAAGGATTTGGTCCCTGGTCTGTAATACCAGAGGCTTGTACATGGTGATGCCCCTAGGAGCCATAGAGGAGGGAAGCCGTGAAATGTCATTATGACATTGCTTAGACATCCTGGTCCATTGCAAAAGCTGCACCAGTCATACATCACACCATTCATACATCACACTACTCATACATCACACCAGGCATACATCACACCACTCATACATCACACACATTGCCTTCATTTCTGGCTCGACAGGGCACATTTCTATATAAGTAGACTAGCAAACCTATCAAAAGATTTAGCAATAAAACTGGCACTGTTCATGTTTTAGGAACAGCTCTGTGAGACCTACAAACTTACACAGACATTTTCTGTGAGACCTACAAACTTACACAGACATCTTCTGTGAGACCTACAAACTTACACAGACATCTTCTGTGAGACCTACAAACTTACACAGACATCTTTCGCTTCTTCAACATCAGCCTAGGCATGCCAGATCCAGTTTTGGTCCTCCCACTACCTGCCAGAGGCATCTTCTTACCACCTCCATCTCTATTGCCATCATCAGGCTGTGTGATCTCCTCCCACAAGTCAGCTGACTGGGAGTCTTCAAGAGGCACATGACCTTTTTGTTGTCCATTAGGTGGAGAGCTTTGGTGCTGAGCTGCTGCTATGCCTAATGTGTGATGACTGCTGTCAATGACATGGCCAGAATACTTCTTTCTGTTTCCTTCCTTAATCTCCACTTCTGAATTACGGACATAGTCTGCGATTGCTTTAGCCTCCCTATCCTCTGCTGTAACATAAAGGACAAAGGGCCTGCAAGCCACGAAAATGATTCAAAAGACTCTTCCACGCATTTGACTGTAAAGGTTATAAAGTCTTTATTGGCCCCAGAAGGGAATAATGCACTGCAGGAAACTGCAAAGCTGAGTCATATTATGTAAACATCACGCACCTTGAAGGCTCAGCTAGAACAGGACATAGAAAGCCATCAGGGGCGCATGACAATGTCAGACTCAAAGTGACGTGTTGCTGTGCCTGTCGCCCATCTTGATCAGTTCCTTTGATTGCTGGTTGCTCAGTTGCTAAGGAGGTAGCGACCTTGACTATGTTCCTGAAGGGTATGTCCCAGACCTCAGGTGAAGGAGGCTCAGATGCTTCCTAAAAGGGGAGTCAAAAGAGATTTTGAAAACAAGGACTAGCATGCCCCAATCATGTCTTAGTCAACTGAAATAACAACCAAAACTTAAAACCAGAAGCTGCTTCAATAGCCAAGAAAGACATTTCCATCATTTCTTCAATAAAGACATCCCACACAATGACACGATGCAGCGATGGATGAGATATTACTTTGAGGACAGATGAACATGATTGAACCAAGATATTATGCTTTGTCTCTGGTAAAGAGCTGTCCTCTCAGTTACTTTCAAATTTTCTTCAAAGAGAACCGTATGATCATACCTGATTGTTACAAGTGTCAGCAGAGGCCATGACAAAAACATTGATCGAAAGTTTTTTGTCAGAAGTGACATCCAGCCAGGGAGCCGCCAATTGAATCTTGATGGGCTGAGAAGCATTGATGTGGTGTACTCGAAATGATCGAACGCTGAGAAAGCAGAAAGAAATGATTGAGATATTGCCATTCAGCTTTAAGCTTGCCATGCCTTTCATAGACTATCTATCAACAGACCAACGTCCGGATGTTATCTCTTTAACATGCTCAACTTTTCAAATAATACCTGGCCAGAGGTCCGAGTTGCATGTTGTACATGATCACAATTCTTCTTAGCTCTGACACCAAGTCCAGGCCCTGAAGGTGATGGGATTGCTTATTATTCCTCATGAAAACTAGAGGATAGGAGTGTACTACATCACTCCTGCAAGACCATCCAACAATCTGAAAATGCTTTTGGCATCTGGTGCTGCCCCAATTTACTTTTCACTGATGACTGATCTGCGACAGCAAGCATGGAACTGCACTCACTTTCACAGGCTTCTCCATGAGCTCTTCGAAGGCCTTCACAGCTACACTAGAAGATGATCCTGCCTGTTGACGAAGCACTTTATCATCCCCTTCATCATGCCGACCATGAGACGTTGCTCTTGCTGTTAGCACTACATCATGTATGTCATCCATTCCATTACGCCCAAGACGGTACAAGACCTCCACAAGGTCGGCCTGTATTTTCATGGTCAGATGCACCTGTCAAACTGAACATGCACTCCATGCCACCACAGCTAGGAAGGACATCCCCTTCTGTCTCTTCAAAGTCCTAAAAGTGTTATGAAGTTTACATTTTCCTGTCTAAAACACCATTTGACATTACCTGAGTTGCGTAGTCAGCACATGTAGGTAGAAAACAACAGAGCATACTGACAAGAGCATTCTTTCCACCGTTTTCCCCACAGTCACCCTGCTGCACAGCTCCTGCCTTGAGCAGGCTAACGTTAGCGCGGGACATTGTGACCAGGTTTAGGAGCAGGGTTGCGGAGAGGCGCTTGATGACTTTGCTGCTGCAAGTGCTGCATATCAGCATTATGGAGAGATTTGTTACATAGCACCTGTCTTACAACTCTCTGCTAAATTCTGATCACAGTCAGCACTTGCTGATGCATTTGAATAATTTTGCGTGCAGGCAGAACCAGCAGGATTCAGAACATACATTGATCTGGATTACATGCCTCCTTGCACAATCTATGTGCCATAACTTGATAACAGAGAAAAATGGAAGTCACTGATCACCTCATATTCTTCATGAGGTACAGCAATGAAGGTAGAACATCTGCGCCACACAAGTCTTTACAGTTAATGGTCGGCCCACCTCCACCTGATTCAGAAAATAAATATGGATTGTGAATTTAGCAGGTAAATCTATACCCTCCACTCTCATCAGTTTACAGTTTTCAAGCAGCTAACCAAAATGACGACAGCTGGTCAGGTACAAGAAGCAGAAAACATACGCTTGAATGTGACGTCAGAGATATCAACCATGAATTGAAGTAACAGAGCAAGGAGCTCTTCATTCTCTTTCTTCAAAGTGAAGGCCTGCAGAGCAAATATGAAAGTGATTAGGTATGATCGTATTTTCTCACAATTCAAGAGGTGTTTCTATTTATTCACTTCTGAGAAAGTTTTTATTTTTGAATTTGAAAAAGGCGTTGAACTCTATTGTCCGTGAAGATTGAACTGTGGAGAGTTTCACCTGTAGCACTTGTTCCTCACAAATGGAAAATGTCTTGAGGAGCTGACCAATGGCCGCTAATCCGCCATTACTTACAAGTAAACTTGCTATTGAGGGACTGCAGCCAGCATGTCCAGCAACAAGGAGATGAGAAGATATGCAGGTTCTCAGCATCTGTGACTAGCTTCATAATTTAGGAATCATCATGTCTGGTAAACCAGACAGATGTATTAATGCTTGTATATACGGTCACCTATTCCTTGCGATGGCTGTGTCTAGATGTAAACAGGAAGCAATGAGATACCTGATAATTGATGGAAAGAGGCGAATGACAGCACTGACTGCCTCTGCTAAGTTGGGGATGTGAAAAAGCTCAGAGGCCTTCATTTCAGATAGCTGCAAGAGCAATTTGAAAGACACAGGTTTTCGAATGTGTAGGTTTGATCAGGAAACAAATGCTAACAATGCATTTCTTGAAGCATCAATCTCAGACTAAATGATCACCTTTTTCAGCCTGCTGCTTGCAGCATTCAGGACCATCCTTTGTTGCTTCGCATCAGGAATGTATGATAGCACGTCAAAGCCTTTTTTTGAATTTTCAAGGTCTGGGTCATCAGTTGGCTCCATAAAACATGCTGCAACAGGAAGACTCTGCCCTGGACAGTCCTTCCTCAGCCCTTGCAGCCTTGTCTCAAACTCTATCTTAAGAGCCTTCATCTCAGATGCCAGAGGAACAGCATCGTCCAAGTTGCTGTCACTTAGAATAGCCTGAAGTCATAAATTTCAAAAGCTTGATGAGATAGTATCATTCACTTGTAGGCATTATCAGAACTGCAGAGAATGCCATGAGGGGCAATATTTGCTTGATTGTCTACTGCTGTTAATGATGACACTGCTTTTTATTTCGGACTGCTGAATTTAACTGTAAAAGTAGGAAGTTTATCCTACCATTAATCGTGATGCAAATGTACCCATATTATTCTTTGCTTGTGCGATGATGAATGGATCATCGACTCGTTGATAGTCGTGTCCAGATCTGTCAGTCATCCGTCCCAAGCCCATTGTCAATTTATCTCCAGCTCTATAAATTTCAATCAACATGGATGCAAAAACTGGGTCATTTTCTTATGGGCTTGCCAGCTGGACATTTCAAATTCGAACTGAAAAGGACATGCTAGGTTCGTCCAATGGCCATGAAACATCACGTTTTCACAACAAGCACTGCCTCTAAAGATCTAGAGTAAAGCAGTTACATAAAGGCTTAAAACACAATAGATGTTTGAAAGGGAGCTGCTTTTGCTTCAGCCGACTCGGTCTATTAACAACAACGGCCGCCATGGGTCAACCAGGTTCAGGGAAATCACCACATCTAGAATTATGACCATGCAGTGTCTGACAGACTGTTCTTGACTCAAAATAGTGTCATTCTTTCGGATATCGTTACTCGATATATGGTCCCCTCCCTAATCTCATGACTCACAGCCTAACTAAACTCAAGATGTGCCAGATCAAGGCAAAACTGAAGATACAGAGAATGTAACCAGCTTGAGAAGCATAGCAGGCTGAAATTCAAATAATTACAAAGTGCAATCCCCTGTTAAAACTTTGAAGTTGCAATAGGAACGCATGTTTTTGAGACGCCTGTGTGCTCATGACTACTATCATGGTGTAAATGATACATGGTGGCCTATAGCAATGTCATGGCATCTAAGTAGTTCCTGAGGGTCGTAGAGAACATGCATGGGGGGGAAGTGTGTGAAGAGCTTCTCAAATGGTTCGAATTTATATATTAAATCTTAGTCGCTCACTGTCTGAGATTGTAAGGACTTGCTGGCACATTGTCATATATTAGGCTATGAATGAGACTTGTGACAGACTTTTCCAAACAATGTGCTTATTGCTGTAGGAAATGATTTCCTGTTGCATTACAGGACTTGACGCAGTATTTGATATGGAATGCATAGGTAGAATGTATTTGATACATGTTGGCAGGTGTTGGTGGAAGGCTCCTGTCAATCCAATAGAAGAGGAAATCCTGGTCAGAGGTATGCCCCAACCGAGTTTTCTAGGGTATGGATGCATGTCCCAACTCAACAGCAGATACAATTAAAATATTGCATGATTGTAAGCAGCTCCAGAGAAAAACAGCAGGGCAAAAGAAAGTCTGATGGCACTCCCAGAACTATCTAGCAACATGGAGATCTGATCAAGTTAACATTCATGCTGCTCTGTAGTTGGCTAAGAATTGAAAAAATCAGTACCGTTGCCGCAAGTAACTACTAGCAGACTTTATTTCAATGTGCTGCAAATTATGACGCTTACATGCCATCACTCACCGTGGATTATCACTATTCACTACCTACTATGATCGTAAATGCAGGGAGAGTAGGAATTAGCATTTAGCTAATGAAAATTAATCAGGATTCGGCAGAAATCAAATATTCATCTGGGCATTTACATCCAGAAATGTCAAATTCCGTTCATGCGGAGAGGTTACAATTGTACATCAGATCTTTTGTACCTCAGATCCATAGACGTTCTTCGACTCTCTACCGTTCTATGGTCTTTATACATTTGTAACATATTACATGCCGTGTCTAAATTTAATGACTTAGGGTAAACGCTGAGTCCTGTGCTTAAAGGCATGGAAATAACACAGCCTCTTGGTCGGACATGTAGTATACTTACATCCTTAAGGTCATTTGTCGAAAAAGAAGATGTTAGAGCAAGCGTAGATGAGGCTGGTGAGAATGATTGTATCAGCTGTCGTATGCTGGACCTTACTTCACTTTGTCTCCTCAGAGAGAGACGTTGCTTTCCATTTTGAGCATGAATTTCAGAAACTTAATTCGAGTCAACCGGATACAAAGGCTATTCCAACTTTCTTTAAACCAGTGAGGCATCTTTCCAGACTAGTGTAATCCATTAAAAGCTTAAACGTACATTCATTATCTGTGATTGACCTGTTACACATTGATGTAGTACATTGGATGTTTCAGGCTTAAACAGACATGAACATATATCCTGTTTAACAGAGGCCAAAGCCAAACAGTATGGTGAGCCTCGTAAAACAGCATGCACGTGCCAGGAAGGAACAGGTACAAGATAGGAAGCAGCATCTACGATCGAAATCCTGCACGTATATATACACACTTCTTTAAACATATTTGATTGCTCCTATAACAAAGCTGTTCATCGCAGCATTATTACGACATGCCTTGGCTTGGATTGTGAGCTAATAGATGGATACTCATCTCCTTACCCTCTCTTTTGCACCTCCTCACAGCTCAAAGAGGAGCTGCTGGATGTTGCTGTCCTCCGTCAAATTGAGTACCTGATTGAGGAATACTGCATGCCTCTCGAAGAGGACAGAGAAGTCAGAATCAACTACGACGGTTTCACACAGGTTAATTTTTATGATGACAAGACAAGGCCCTCACCATTTTTCTTGATTTCCTCCTTGTAACATGCACTTAATAGTTAATCCCGATTTCAAAAACTTCATACCCTCCTCTCCTTGAGCAGGTGGCCACAAGATGTCGCGAGGTATTTGGTCCAGCTGTCAGTTGCAACTTCAAAGCCTCTGTGTTCCAGATGTTCAAGCAGGACTCGGATGGCTGCATAAAGGCCAGGCTGTACTTGACGTACTTACATCAGCGTGCAGCTATGATCCATATGGTGCGTTATGGCCTGCCAATGTCATCTAGGTGCTTGGCTTCATATAAGATCCTCACTCGGGTTACACTCAGCCCTTAATCTGCCTCAAAACTTATTTTTACTGTCTTTGTGCCTCTGCAGAGATTCCAGCTAGGTTGTTTTGACCCAGACAACAAGGGCATCCTGTCGGAATCTCAGCTGGAGGACTTCTTAGAACACTTCTCAGCATCAGTGCCTTCCTTGTCAGAGATGCCTGTGAGACTAAAGCTTAGATTTTCTGCTACCTTAACTCCATACATCCTTAATTCACAAACCTTCAACACTTGATCTTTTTCATCTATTGGAAAGGTTGCATCCCCCATGTAGGAGGGTTTCATGCCATTGTACCGGCGTATTGCTGCGCGCAAAATGTTGTTCCTTCATGGCCATAATGGAAATGTCCGCATCAAGGACCTTGTGTCTGACCAGGCCCTCATGGCTGAGATATCAGACCTTCGTATCCCAGACCAATCTGAGGAGCAGCTGATAGGGTCTTGGTTCAGCTTACAGGTGAGTTCGTGGAGCAGCTGATAGGGTCATGGTTCAGCTTACAGGTGAGTCCATGGAGCAGCTGATAGGGTCATGGTTCAGCTTACAGGCGAGTTCATGGAGCAGCTGATAGGGTCATGGTTCAGCTTACAGGTGAGTTCATGGAGCAGCTGATAGGGTCATGGTTCAGCTTACAGGTGAGTCCATGCAGCCGCGAGATGTGAAGAGCTCCTGCTGTCTCTTGATGAATGTTATAAGTGACATGCTAGGGCACTAGAAGGCTCTAACTCTAAGTTAAGGGTTCAGGGTTATCAAGGCAAGGTTGCAACTGCTTGGAAATGACGGAAGTAGCTGTCTACAGGAATGTTGGGTCTGCACTCTCAATGTGTACTCTAGTTACCAAACAAAGGAGTTTGAAGTGTCTTTGTATTTTTGACTGTGCTTACTGTGCAATATGTATCTGTGCATGTGTCACTTCCTTCCAACTTCCTCTCCTTTTCTTTTCTGCATGCCTGCAGTCAACCATGCGAGTCCACAATACTTTCTCACGGCTTGATGAAGAAGGGAATGGATTCTTAAGTTTGCAGGTACACAAGAAATGCTGATTCTCCTACCCTTATAGCTTCTGAAAACCCTTGTATAGTTATTAGAACAGTGTAACAGGCCACAAAATAGGTGCAATTTTTGTTTGTAGCAACATCTTTTGTTGAGAATCCTGCATCGCTCGTTGAACTATGTTAGTTCTGATGAGCTGCGTAACCTCTACAACAAAGCTCAAACCAGGTTGTGACATTAGCTATTGCTTCTGTAAGCTAATCACTGTCTTTCCTGGATTCAAATATTCAGGAGTTCAGTCAGATCAGTGGTAGCACCATGAGTGACCTGTTCTTAAATCGGATATTTGAAGAGCACACTGGAATGCGAAAAGGCACTGCAAGGTACTAGATTCTTCACATCATGCGCATTTCGTGCTGAGTGGCTTCAGGCGCATTACGGGTGATTTTGAGGTGCCACTGAGCTCAGTTGAAGACAGGATGTTGACCCTCGTTGCCTTGATGCACCTTTCATTCACAATTGAAGCAAACATGTCCTCTCTCTCTACTTCACTTCCTAGGGATAAAATGGACCTTGTGGCATTCACAGACTTTGTCCTTGCCTGGGATCATCGATCCATACCAGCTGCTATTAAATACTTCTTCCCTATCTTTGACTTAAAAAAGACGGTATGTAAAGGACAAATGCCTTGTTTAGCACAAGCCATGATAATGTGCCGTGTGCGATTATTGGCATTAGGGCTCCACGCTCTCCCACTTGTAATTAGGCACTTTCCTTCTCAAACAGATCCACCATTCTTACTCCCGTCATATCTGCTAATTGAAGGGTCACATCTCACCAGCGGAGCTTTACATTTTCTTCAAAGAAGTCCTCTTCATATGGGTACATGTACTGAATGATGATGCAACGTTGACCACGTACGATGTTGTGGATGAGCTTATCGATATGGTGAGATAAATACAGGTGCCTAATCAGACCATGTAGGCATCTGATGATGTGGTGGGTGGAATGCACTCACCTGCTGCCATGAACTCAAGACAAGCCTCTCAAATGGGCATGCAAGATTTTTTCATACTCTGAGGGATAATACGTGAAGCCGATACACACGTAACTGAAGCCGAATCAGAACCGTAGGAATAGTTACGTTGAGTGAATACAAACCTAGTTGCTGCTTGAGGTGAATGCCTCTGTCATGTTTTGTGAAGACTACTCTTCAGATAAGGGGAATGGCGTTAAGCTATTGATGCTGTGTCCTTGATTCTGTTAGATTCAGCCCAAGAGTCCACCATGTATTACCCAAGAAGATCTGAGAGTCAGCGGCATGAGCGGTATCTTCTTCTCAATCCTGGCGGATGCCAAGCAATTCAGGTGATAACAATACTTTCCTAGAGTCATGTCATTTCTTACTCATCTTAAGTAGCAGCTTGAGTAAAATGTTACGTACAGAGAAAGATGACAACAGTCCATTGATGTGCATGATTGCAGCCTGTCCTGCTTGTACGTTATTACTGTACATGATTGCAGCCTGTCCTGCTTGTACGTTATTACTGTACATGATTGCAGCCTGTCCTGCTTGTACAGTTTCTCATGCTTTGCTTATTCTGTTAAAATTGATGCTGCTGTATTTTTGCAGAGACTACAATTACCGAGAGCATAACTTACCCAAAGACACTGATGAATAGGCATTGTGATGACTGCTCTACTCTGCCTATCCATCAACATAAATTGTTAGGTCGATTGACTACTGAGGACAGCACCTAGTTGCTCAAGTCTTAAAGTGAGCTCATTTTGAGATCACAGGCAAGTAAAAATGGAAGGATTCAATGCATTCTGGATGCCCAGACAGATTACCCGGCACTTTCTAACTTTAGTATTAGGGCTTTTGTACTTCCAGAGGGCTGTTGTAACACAGAAAAGAGATATAATTATCGAATAATCATTCTTTTCTCAGGGAAAATTCTCCTTGTACAATAGACTGTCTGTACCATGCAAGATATGGCATGTATGTGTGCCATGTACATACATTACAGCTTATGCATCATTAAGATTGATAGCATCTCCTGTTCGTATCAGTTTAGCAAGGAATGTCTGGAAACAGGCAACTTCACTTCATTTCTCGAATAGTGCTGATTACTGTTAAAACTATTTGAACAGTCAATTTCACTAAGAAGAGAACGATCCGGAATGGAAACAGCAGGATATTAGGAACCCCCTTCAATACCTGCAAGGAGGGTCAATATACAATGCGGATGCAGCTGTAAAACAACTGGAGGAATGAAACACACAAGTACTGTAACTTTGCTTTGCAACCTTGGAGTTTCATGTATCTTTTGACAATCAAATACCTTCAGCTGAGAATAAGTAGATTAATGAAGATTAAGACAGCGATTTTCTTTTGAAAATGAGCCTTGCAGAGCACAGGAGACATTGTTTGCAAGCATACCTTATAGGCAATTTCTAAAGCACAGATTAGGAGAAAAGGAGGCACCAACAGTAGGTACCTCAGAGTAGTCAACACAGCAAAGCATGACACTCCTGCTATTGCACCCGCTAGGGTTGCGCCCAGCAGACCCCTAGGAGATGGAGATGGAGCATCAGGCAGAATGAGGTGGGTATATTGTACATCAGGCAGAATGAGGTGAGCATATTGCACATCAGGCAGAATGAGGTGAGCATATTGTACATCAGGCAGAATGAGGTGAGCATATTGCACATCAGGCAGAATGAGGTGAGCATATTGCACATCAGGCAGAATGAGGTGGGTATATTGTACATCAGGCAGAATGAGGTGGGTATATTGTACATCAGGCAGAATGAGGTGGGTATATTGTACATCAGGCAGAATGAGGTGAGCATATTGTACATCAGACAGAATGAGGTGAGCATATTGTACATCAGGCAGAATGAGGTGGGTATATTGTACATCAGGCAGAATGAGGTGAGCATATTGTACATCAGGCAGAATTAGGTGGGTATATTGTACATCAGGCAGAATAAGGTGGATATATTGCACATCAGGCAGAATGAGGTGGGTATATTGTACATTTTAGTTGTTTTCAAAATGAACATATGCGACAGCAATCATGAAAAGGTCATATTTGCTCTTGTCACAAGTGTAAGGATGCTTCACTCTCATGTAATTTATTAAGGGATGCAGAGCACATCACAAGTGGTTGTCACTACAAAGCAAGATGGCACTTAATCACATGAACACACACGAAATTTGAAAAAAATTGTGAAGGGCAACTAGAAGCATCACAGTTTCCACAGACTGATCTCATGGAATCATGCTTTCCTCATGCCAATTCACAAATTCATCGCAGTGTGTCACCACAATAATACTTACCACAATCCAAACTGTGGCTGGTATGCTGCCAACAAAGGTGACGCAAGAAGCAACACTTTCGATTTTGTGGACAACTGTACTGGTGTGATGCCAGCCCTGATCTGATGTACAAGTGTAGCTATGACCAGTCCTACTACAACACCTGAACATCACCTCATTGAGGACACAGAGAAAAAAAGACAACAGCTGTTGGGAAGTGCCTGAATTGCAAAGCCCGTTTTTTAATCCATGGCACAAGTGTAACCTGGTAACACAGGTCACACTTCCATTACGTCAATCTTCATGCATATTCCTAGGAACAAGTAGCCCTTGTATGCCAGGGGGTGTCCAGGACTCAACCACTCTCTGCAGACTCCCTACTTGTAAAGTGAACCTGCCCCCCCCTCACCTGTGCCTGAGATACCAAGTGAACCTGCCCCCCCTCACCTGTGCCTGAGATACCAAAGTTCCAAGGCTGCAACAGCAGTTGAGTCACAGCTGCACCCATACCACACATAACAATATGGATGAGAAGAACCAGGGGGCTGTAGTTCCACTCAATGTCACCACCCACCTCCAGGAAAACGCTCATGGACATCTTGCATGAACAAAACAATGAGGATGTGGATTCAAGTCAGAGCGCGCAGTCAGATCATACCAAGCAGTGTAGGAACAACAATGAAAAGAGTGCGCAGTCAGATCATACCAAGCAGTGTAGGAACAACAATGAAAAGAGTGCGCAGTCAGATCATACCAAGCAGTGTAGGAACAACAATGAAAAGAGTGCGCAGTCAGATCATACCAAGCAGTGTAGGAACAACATTGAAAAGAGCGCGCAGTCAGATCATACCAAGCAGTGTAGGAACAACATTGAAAAGAGTGCGCAGTCAGATCATACCAAGCAGTGTAGGAACAACATTGAAAAGAGTAGATGATGGATACTTGGTACACATTTCTTAGTCAACTCTTTTACTTACGAGGAGTGGCAATAGCCCACTGTGCACAAAACAGCTTGTGATGACAGAAGCGCATTGTGCAGCATGACCAGCAGTTGCCACTTGGATGACATCCTGAGGGAGAATGTGAAAGCAGGGTGGACAAGAGTGGATTCCATGATATTGAAAGGAGATCAACAAAGAATGGAGGACATTGTTGGGAGGCGCAGTCAAATGCATGATACTTTCGCTTACAATAGAGATTGCTAGCACCCATGATCGAGAGTGTAGAATAGCTGATAGAGTGTTATGAGTGGTAATAGGAGGCTCGCTTGTTTGTCAATTGTATCCGTGAGGTAATTATAATTTCTTCATCTCCTCACCAATTTCAATGACATGACAAGATCTGTTTCTGGGAGGGCCAGGAGGAAAGCCAAGAAGACTTCAGGGTTCAGGGTACGGATACCCTCCATCAGCACTGGCATCAGAGGCCACCATTGGAATGCAAACAGAGCTAATGTGCTGATTGCAAGCAGCTTTGACACGATAGTGCCTCGAGGGGCAACCTTGGTAGAGGACTCTGCATCTCCTCCAGTTCTTTCAGAGGTTTCTTCATTTGCAGACATGGATGTGCCGCTTTGCTCGAATTTCCCTGCTGCCAGGAGCTTTAATTTTATCATCAGCTGTTGTTTGAGCTCTTCCACTTCTGCCTCCTCGGATGCAGCAAGTTTTGCATCAACATTCTCTTCTTCAGGTGATTTGGAGGAAAGATCCTCTACTTCTGCTGCTTGGACTTCTTCTTGCAATGTATTGCTGCTCACATGTTGTAATGGCGAAGATGTAGTGTGCTCTTTTCCATGACTATTTTCCAGGGGAGGCTTTTCAACAGCTGTTGCCTCAACATCTATAATATCAGCTTTATCATTACGTGCACATGCAATTGGAGCTCTAAAGAGTTTGTATCGTCCTGCAGGGTGATGAGAACGCTTTGCCTGGTATGAGAGGATGGCCAGAGCCGCAGGTGCAGCGGCGGATCGCTTAGCTAAAACAATCATGTACTAACATTCATGTCATTATATACTACAGCACACCAAGGCGATATATATTGTTGCTGTCTCGGATACTATTTATCTACTTTCAGCCACAGTATAATGTCTCAACCAAACATAATATCTGAAGCCACAGACTCAAGATTTTGATTATTTAGTAGATATAACGCTTACAATACTTCCTTACGCTGAACAGAGTTCGTGTGGACAGCCATGAGGCCTGCAAATGTCACACAGATACTTCGCGTCTTCGATTTTTTGTTTCAAGAGACATCACCTACAATGCTTCTTAGTTTACGAAATGTTTGCACGCAACGTAACTTTGCTAAATCTGCACCTCCTTGGTATCTAATGAGTCCAACAGGGATTTGCTCAGGTTCGAGTAGGCATCATCAGCATTTTTTGTTGATGAACCAACAGAGCAGATTCTGTAGCAGCAGTGCCAGTTTTAGAAAGCCAAAGAGTCAAGCCACGGCAGCTGAACTAGGCCTGTATTGGGTGAGCTGATTTGCAATTCTTGCACATGTCCTCAGCCTTGCACCTGTCACTGACGCAAAAGTTGACCATAGCCTTGCACTAGACATCAAACTTATTTTTGTACTTTTGCTCAGGGTGCTGCAGCTGTCGGAATGATTGGCTTCTCTTATGCCACAGTACCTTTGTACAAAATTTTTTGTGCAGTAAGTGTCCACTGAAATGTCCTAAAACAATTCCATAGATTTTCATAAAAATGGGAATTGAACTCCAGCTCAAACCTCTTATTTCTGCTCTTATACTCTGTACAAGTCCATCCTACCCTTTAATGTCTTGTGCGTCATTTTTCTATTTTCATGGCTATGAGGCCTACTCCATACTTTGCCTCCTTCACTAGCATATGAATTCGTATGTAAACCTTACCTGTGATTTGACCTTGACTCAAGGCAGTCTTCCGAGTACTGATCTTGTCTGATAGCTCATCGTGACAAATCTTGTCCATTCAGGCAACTGGATATGGAGGTACTGTGTCGGGGGTGGAGGTAAGGATGGATGTGGATTGTACATTTGACTTGATGTTGGGCTTACTCGTACAGCTGATGCATCGCAAATCGTAGTTGAGTTGCAATTGAACATATTACATGTGGAGAGTTGTGCACCGCTGTGATCAATTAGTAATATGCATGTTCCCCGCTGTGATCAATTAGTAATATGCATGTTCCCCGCTGTGATCAATTAGTAATATGCATGTTCCCCGCTGTGATCAATTAGTAATATGCATGTTCCCCGCTGTGATCAATTAGTAATATGCATGTTCCCCGCTGTGATCAATTATCTTCAATCTTCTATTGCAATTGGATTCTTTGCAACTGATTGCAGACTGTTGAAGTCAAGATGAAGCGGAGAGCTGAGCATCCTAATGAAAAAGTGGAGAGGTAGAGAATGCTGGCTCTACTAGGATTTCTTCATATGAATGAATGCTAGTATATGGTTTCGGTTCCCCTAGTGACGTAAACAGAGACCACCTACACGCCAGTACTAAAGTAAATGGGCATCGTCTGCTTTTGAGCTTGCTTGTGATTTTTACTCACACCTTATGACTGTCATCTTCATAGATCTTCTGTCGGCCCACCTCCACCGAATTTGATACATTTTTGCTTTCCTCACATCATCATCATCAGGGCCGCTGAGCAGCGTGAAATCACTGTTTGGTTCAACAGTGATGTGGCACAGGATATGCCATGGGAGTTTGCACCTACACAGCAGAACGTAAGAGTGCGGCCAGGACAGAGCACATTGGTTTTCTTTACAGCTAAGAATAAGACGTGAGTGGTGATGATAGCGGCAGTGATATGAGTGCAAAGGACATTAAGATGAGTGTTACTCTTGATTGTTTCATTTCTCAGATTGCCAGCATGATGTTTGTCTCATATGCGGTCTATGTACCAGCTTGTCCACACATTCTATGTACCAGCTTGTCTATACATTTCATATTATGTTTGGACTCGTGATCATAAATGGCATATTGTTATCTGTTGTCAGGGACAAACCCATTACAGGTTACTCTGTTTACAATGTGACACCTGACAAGGCAGCTGTCTACTTCAACAAGATCCAGGTACATGTGCTGTAAGGAGGGCCATACATTTAAGTACAATTTCTGTATGGAAGCGTCCTGATCTGTTGATTCATAAAAAATAGGGATGTGCATTATTCCATGTGTACATAAATCGCAGGAGTAGGAATGTGCCTGGATATATGTAAATATAGATATTTTTTTATGGCGGAAAGAAGTTACAAGAAGAACTAATATGTGTGCGTCAATAGGAAAGATAGGCCTTGATCCCTCTGACAGTAATAAATTAGATTTAGCTCTTGGTATTTAGGTAGTTGGTTGCTTCACACTTAAAATCCATTCACAATGCGGTGCATGTGCAGTGTTTCTGCTTTGAGGAGCAACGACTGCGGGGACATGAAGAGGTATAGTGAGATCGCATTGGTTACCATCAATGTATTTTGTATGTATGTGTCATTTTGCCAAAAACCCTCCTGTGCTCAACTGGGAACATCTTGTATGCAGTATGTAAATGCAGTGCTGAGTCTATTGCTCACTGTCGTGAGTCTGGTAATTAATTCATATGAAGTTGGAAAGACATTATCCTACTTGTCTGGCCTGGGCCTCATCCTCAACTGCATCACCGCCAGGTTGATATGCCGGTGTTCTTCTACTTGGATCCCGAGATGGCCTCAGACTGGAACTGCAGGAACATTGACGACATCACTCTCTCCTACATGTTCCACAGAGTAAGCCACAGGGATATGTTATGAAAGGGCATGTACGATCAGGTTAACTGCAACCTCAAGAAATGCAATGGATTGGTTACAATACTCTGCCCCCACCTCTCTGCAGGTGGCGGATGAGGACTTGGAAGAAGAGGATCTGGATGATAATGCCCCAACTTTAATCAAGCTTCACGGTCCTGGCATCCCTCCCTCTACATTGACAGCTAACTCCCAGTTGCGAGTAACCTCTCTCAGTCCCGCTGCTTAGGGAAGGGCCCTCAAGGCACCCTTCACATATCACTATATTTTTGTTCATCTTTCTCAGTTCGCACTCAATGTTTCAGAAGACTTTGTGTTACAGAAATTTCTGAAAAAAAGACGCTCAAATTCAAAGTTAATCTACTTTAAAAATTTCATATCCCTCCCTTATTTCTTCAAATACAGCAATGTTCCGTACAAGGCTAGGTACAGGAATAAGTTGATACAGATGAGCTGTACATTGAGAGGTGAATCCTGTTCATGTTACAACATCCTGTTGCCTCCTCCAAAGCAGCATTCAAGATCAACTTCGAAACATAAGTCTTCAGGTGAAGCAGGATGTTCCTTTTAAGCAGCCTTGGGCTCTGCTGGGGGCTCAGGCTTCTTTGCATGCTTCATTTTAGAGGACACATCTGTGTATAACCATGTACCAGCTATGGCAATGGCAGTGCCTACTAGGGCTTGAGTGGTCAAAACCTGTCGAGGAAATTGAGGTGGGGGGTTGAAGTTGAGCTCAACAGACAGGGACGAAGCATACTTGCATACTTTTTGCACATTATGATGAGGGTACATCGAGTTCTTTTTTAAATGATATCAGAACAAGAAGGAGAAACTCACTTGGTTGAAGAAGATTACAGAAGAGAAGATGATGGCGATTCTCTTCACTACATTACACACCCCATGAGACACAGGACTCACGCGCTGCAGCGTGTTGAAGGCAAACTGCAGAGAGGACGCAACAAAGGCATGGATATGCATGAATGTGCACAATGCATGACCTAGCAGGTGCTTCAGAGAAAAGGGAGAGGGGAGCATCTGCAGGAATGCTGTTTGGGTGCATGCTTCCAAACCCTATGGTTTGAAGTTTCACCTGATTGTACAAGTGATACAGAAGTCCAACAGCCAGGAGATCTAGCCAGAATTTGGTTGCTCCCACAGTCGCAATGGCGGCATTAGCTCCTGCCACCAGAGTGGACCCCTCAGCCAGTAATGCCAGAGGCACACAAATGAGGACAGAAATGAGAGTGGTGTAGGCGTACAGAGCTGTACTGCTCAGAGTCTTAGACATAGCCCTACAGATAGGAAGACAAGATTAAGTTTTCTTAGAGGGGCAGAGGGCCAAAATTCGAACCAGAGGATCAGCTGGATGCAGCATGTCCAAAACACTGAGCGCCCAAATCTAGACAAAGTGACACAAAATAGAATGACATGCTGAGCTACGCCATTGCTAAAAAAACATGCTTGCATTAGCCGATGGGGATAAGGGACTTGGATCGTCCTTTGTCCGACAAACAGCACAGGTAGGTGCCTTACCACCTTATCCCTACCCAAACGCACGACTCTCAAATGACATCCAAGTGTTATGATTTTGTTTGCCACATGCAGCATCCACGCGAGACTCACATCTTTGACCAGACTGCTCGGAAGCCAAATGTCAAGTTTGAGGCCATAGCTGTGAGAAACCCCATCCAATTGAATGACAGCTCACCAGCAGATGCCAATGCAACACCCACCTGTCAGGGAAAGGTAGTTAGAACTTGAGGGATGAGGAACAAGGAGCTGCATCGCTGCTTGTATGCAGCGTAATTTTATGAAGCATGTTAATCATATCTAGAATGTGTCACGTGATGTTACTTTGGATCCTCAAGAGCAATCATATCCAACTCAGCATTTCTTACAATGATGGGGATGAGAGAGAGCACTGCTGGGAGTGGAGTGGACTCCCCCAAAATGAGCTTCATAAGAACGACATTGAACGCGGGCTCTAAGGTCTTGACGGTGTGGGTGAGGGATATGGCAACAGCTGCAAATGAGAGATTTGCTGCAATGTGTCCAATTGCATGCATGGAGGCAGGCCCAAAAATGGTCCCAAACTCCTTCTTCGTCACAATCTACAGTAACAGGTAAATGTCATCAGGCAGCCCCAAAATTAGTTGCAACAAATTTTGGCCTGGGCTTACCCTGCCAAAAGAAGCATCCTTGAAACCCAAAACGTACATGAACACGCAGTAAATGAGTCCAACAACCACGTGGACTGTGGAGACTGTCCAAGGATAGGCGAAGTACTTGAAGATGCTCTGAACAGTAAAAGAAATGCTTAAGAGAATCACTCGATTGTTTTTAATTCGTTAAATTGAATGATAGCGAACCTTGTTAAGGAGATTGAATCCAATGTTAAGAGCATACCAAACAAGAATATATCCAATTGTCACAACTGTCGGTGCTAGCTTTGGTCCAGTAATTTTTGACACAAACCTACAAGATAAGAGGAAACGATTAAAGAGATCATCTTGATTCATTTGGGTGATGCGAAAAATCAAGTGCATGAATGACCATTAATTGATGACTCAAATGCATGGGCTAAGCCTGTAAGGCTCACGTCTCCAAGGGGTCCAACTCTTTTGCTTCATCGGCGGCAGCTCTCACAGCTACGCGCTGGCGAGGGGCTTGGACTTGAGATGGGGCAACTGCAATGTTTTTTAAATGCTGCACCTACATTCCCAAAAACTTAAGAAGGCCATGACAGATGAAACGCCAACACACATCGCTAACCTGTGCTGGAGTTCTTGAATGAAATACATTAGCCACAACATGGGCAGGCGTATACTTAGATGTCACTGATTGTGCAATCGATCTCTTTAGGGCTTGCATGTTGATTGCTTTCAAGATTCTCAAGTTCTCAAAGTTTGTACGTGAGGGCAGATCCTCGAGAGAAGTTTAAAAGAATGCACCTGAAAGTACACCGGAGCGAACTTAGCATATGCACGTGAAGACTCTTGACAACCGAACATAACGAACTCGTGTCAATGCAGCAACGGATCCTATCTTATCCCTACTATCTTGGAATTCATGACACGCATGCATTAGGAAGACTAAGAGCAGTCACAGGTCCGCTTCCAGTTAACATCTGTAATCGTTGAAAGTTAGCGACCTGATCAGGGCAGAGATACAGCAGGTGAAGGTAAAAACGTGAGTGACTTCGAACTCAAAACATCCATAGCAAACATCAGGTATAGACAGGCCTTAAAAACCAATGAGTCACACCTTGAATTCATCAGTGCGCAAGTGAGGCTGCAGTGCCTCCCATATTTTCTTTTTGTCTATTCTGTTGGGCTCAGCAGCAGCAGCCTGTACATTTAATCAGCAAACATTCCTCAATAGAAATTGTGACACATGTCATATCATCCAATGCCATGTCATTGCTGACCTGGTTCTGCCCTTCCTCTCCAAACCAAATACGCTGCCCAATCTTGGCTCCCTCAGGAGGCATCAAAGGTTCCACACATTCATGGGATTCATCAGAGGCACACAGCACCATGCCATTAGCTGCATAGAGGAAAGAATGTAGTAGGTTTGCTTCTCCAGAGGTTCACTTCTTGAAGTCGGGGTGTAAGATGTGGTGCAGTATGGTGGTAATTACAGCTGTCAACATTGATCAGCTTAATCACATGCTGAACAATTGGATTTATCCAATGTGTCATGTAGGCAATTAGAGTGAACCCCTTTTCATGACAGCATAGCACAAGCTCATTGAAAATGTTACAGGATGTAATAATTGCTCACATTTGATGCCTCGCATATTTCTGGGCTTCAAGTTGCACAGGATGATGACAGGCCGATCCTGCACATAAGTTGAAGCGAAGCTAAATTGCAGTACATATGTACCTCAAGTCAGGACTACTTTTTAAACCAGCATTTTCTAGTTCTTTTGTTTAGAATTCAGTCGACTGAAAAGTCGCAACTCTTTCCTGAAGCATACCAACCATTTTAGACAAAATATTACACATACAGCTCCATGTGCTCTGAACAATGAAAACCTAGCATGAATTATTTGTTGTCAGCAGTGGATATTTGTTGGGCCCCAAATATAAGTCAGTCAGAATGTGTTTGTGTGAGTAGGTACGTATCACCTTACTAAATCTGCCTCTACAGTATTAGCTTTGGATTGGCATTATTTGCAAGAGGGTCTGATGCCATCTAAAACCTTAGAAATCATTGTCTTATTACCTGCATTTGGTCCAGAGGCATGTACTTCACCAAGCCTGATACAATAGTCCTGGGCTCAGTCTCTCCAACATCAATCTGAAAACAAAGCAGCCAGGAAACAATGAGGCACACATTTAAATGTATAATGTCCGCTTTATACTCAAATTAGATGAGCTCATGCTTGCATAGCGAACATGTTGATGATCAATGTTTAAGCAAGACTGCATTCTTTACATAATAAAAAGCCTACTTCCACACCTGTTCAACATACAACGTATCAGCATCCGGATGAAGTTCACATTTTAAAATTTTGCCAACTCTGATGTCCAAATATGATATGGGAGGGAGCTCTGGTGGGGGTGCAGATGTTGATTCAGGAGCAATGGACTCCGGGATAGACACTGAGCCTATGGTGCAAGAAAGAAGTACATGTAAAGAATGAAGCAGAGCGCCACATGCTTGCTATGCACATACTTCAAATAACAATCTTTTTTATGGATGAAATTACTGGCTTACAAGTACAAAAGCTCTCAGGCAGGTATGTGACCGCTCAGTAGGTAGTAGCAGGTACCTCATCAGTAATTTCACCCACCAGTGACAGAAGCACGAGCAGCCATAACCCTCATCCTAAACTCCTGATACTCATGTGCTATAGTGGCGTGCTTTAGAGCAGCATTCTGGCAATGTCTCTGGCCAAAAGGTCGGATACGGTTCCCCTTGGTGGATGCTCCTTGGCAAGTAGCTCTGTTAATCATGTGAAGAAATTTAAAGAATCTTAAACGTCAGGCACTTGCGTTACGATCTGATCATGCTAGCAACATTACCTTGTGGGAATTTGTGTGAACAAATTTTAGAAACTAGGCTAAGTGAGAATCGATATTACTTGATGAGATGGGAGGTGGCTGAAAATGAGTATTTTTGTAAAATCGTAGTGTCTTAATAGGATGAAGCCTCCTTTCGATTTTCAGGTAACTAAAGTTGGTGGTGAATTCTAAATCAGTATGTGTCAAAAATTTTGAATGTCCGCGTAATCAATAGGATGCATGAAATCATGGCAGATGATGGACAAATATCAACATGGGGCATGATTAGATGAGGTATCTGCGATCCTAAGGACTTGAGGGTCAGGCAGGAGAAAAGGGACAGTTCAGTTTCTTTGAAGTTATAATAACTCACAATCACAATGGCAGAATACAAAGAACTCACTTCAGACAAGAATCCCAACGGGAATTGAACCCGAATCTCCAGAGCGACAACAATCTCCTTCAACACCAGTGGGACTGGGAGTTGACACAATTATACACAATTATTGAGCATAAAGCAAAACACACAGACCACCCTAAACTGCATAAAGAAATCACCAAAATAAGGTATGAGGAATGTGCCTGCTATTGTTATGATGACAGGCTGCTGGCACTACACAGGAAACACTGCACAGCTCATCACAGGCTTGGCTAACTAAGTTCACACTTCCATACCAACATGTTACATCTCTCCCCCCCTAGGTCCAAGTCAAGCGAAGGCTGAGGTTGACTTGAGACCGATAGCAGCAGATCCAAAGGGACAATGAAGATTGTACCTGTTCAGCTGCGAGAGGGCTTGGAGGACTGCAAAAATTCTCGCATTTTTTCAGCAGGAATGGATGCAGCAGTAATCCATGAGTTATGAACATCAGAAAAATTATGCCATTTTACTAAGAACTCTGTCTTAGATCTACCTTTCATTCTAGATGAGATGATTTTTTCAACAGAGTAGACAGGACTATTATCAACATCTAAGGACAATGCTTGTTCAGGAATGTCCATGAAGGATTCTACAGGACCATGATACAATTTAAGAAGGGAGACATGAAACACAGGGTGAAAGGACCAATCACTAGGCAATTTAAGACGTGCAGCATTTTCACCAATCATATCAGAAATCAAGAAGGGGCCAATGAACTTAGGGAACATCTTACGAACACCTTTACCATAGAGTCTCAAATTCTTGGTGTTGAGTAGCACATAATTTCCAGTTGCGAAGGTGTGAGGTCTGCGACGTGCATCTGCATAAAATTTTTGTCTGTCCTGTGCTCCTTGTAGCAGGCGTTTGACACGATGCAGAGTCCATTGCATCTGTTCATGCACTGTCTGGATGCTTGGGACGTCATAAGGAACATGATGTGCAGATTTATATGCAGCAATGTCAATATCAAGAGGAGAGCGAGGATGTCGACCATAATTCAAGTAAAAAGGAGAATAACCTGTAGAAGCATGTTGTGCATTATTGATAGAGAACTGAACATATGCGAGCATGCGAGACCAGTCAGACAACTTTCGGTCTGAGAGAAAGTTTCTCAGTACCTCTTCAACAACACGGTTAGTGCGCTCAGTCTGACCATCTGTCTCAGGATGATAAGCAGTGGACATAAGTTGTTTGATGCCCAGATCATAGCAGAAGCGTTTCCAGTATGGACTAGTGAACCTAGGATCCCTGTCACTAATGAGATGCTTGGGAACACCATGGTGTGCTATGATGTGGTCAGTAAAAATCTTGGCAGTGTGCTCAGCAGTAATGGTAGTAGAACATGGAATTAACTGGACAAATTTGGACAATTTATCAACACAGACGAGAATAACATCATAATGCAGAGCAGATTTAGGGAGACCTGTGATGAAGTCAAGGGACACAGTATCCCATCTATGATCAGGAATAGGCAGGGGCTGCAAAAGACCTGCAGGACTCAAATTGGAGCTCTTATTTGCTCGGCACTTAGGACAGGAAGCAACATATTGATCGACATCGGAGCGCATAGCAGGCCACCAGAAGTGTCGTTGCAGGAGCTCAAGAGTTTTGGAGACACCAAAATGACCAGCAAATTTGTCATCATGGCTAGCAGAAATCACTTTCGAAATGACAGATTGAGGAATCACAATTTTATCAGAATAAGCAGTATACCAGACATTTTTTTGTATTTTTAAATTATAGCGATTCAGGAACTACTCATCAGTAAATCTAGAATCAGCAGAGTATGCAGCAACGACATGATCCATGAGAGAAGGAGACAAGGCAGGTAAGACAACAATTGAAGCAGATTTTACCAAAGTACCATGTAGTCTTGACAAACCATCAGCTGGGTTGTCTACACCAGGAGTATGTTTCCAGGTCATTTTGAACCTAGACAGAAATTCTGCCCAACGTGCTTGACGACCAGACAAACGAACATTCTTAGGAAAATAAGTCAGTGGATTATGATCAGTTATGACAGTGAGAGATTTACAACCTTCAAGGTTCTGTGGATCAGCTTGAACACCTTGAGCTGACAGAATGTGCCCTAAGAACTTAATTTCAGGTTGAAAGAAGTGGCATTTACGCAGTTTAACAAGCAATTTAGCATCATGAAGCAACTTTAGAGTCATCTCTACATACTTCACATGCTCCTCAGGAGTCTTGCTCAGAATAGCAATGTCATCTAAGTAAGCAACAATGCATCGATTAGGACCATTCATGAGTGGAGACAAAATATCATACATGGCACGCGAGAAAACACCAGGAGCATTAGTAAGACCTAAACTCAGTACCTTCCATTCAAAATGTCCTTGAGGAGTGGAGAAGGCTGAGGCCTGTTGGTCTTTTAGTTGTAACTGAAACTGGTTGTAGGCAGAAACTAGATCAAGATTGCTGAAAACAGAAGCACCTCGAAATTGATCAATGATGTCATCAATTCTAGGAATAGGGTGCCGATTTTTAATAGTGACAGCATTCAACTCACGATAGTCTAATACACATCTCAGTGTACCATCAGGTTTAGGCAAGAACAAGATAGGAGCTCCAAATGGAGAAATGGATGGCTGAATGAGACCTTTATCAAGCAAAGACTTAACTTCTTTCTCAATCACCTCATTCTCCAATGGTGAAAGCCGATGTCGTTGCCTATAAATAGGTCTTACGCCATGTTCCAAAGGAATAGCTCGACATGGAAGAACATTTGGAGGAAGGCCAGGAGGAAGCTCATTAGCAAAGATAGCACTATGCTTCTCAAGCACAGCCATAAAGTCCTCCTTAAGTGCCTCAGGCACTCTACTCATGTCAGGGAGCATACTCTTCCAGTCACTAGCACTTATGACTGATTTCTGCCTCACCATGACCAAAATGGGCACACAGCCACCTCGAACCATACGGCTAGCCTGGATGCCAGAAATAGCTGGACAACCAGCTGCCTCCCTTCTCAACTTAGAACCTGATTCCTCAACACCCTCCCTTCTCAACTTAGACCCTGATCCCTCAACACCCTCCCTTCTCAACTTAGACTAATTGTGTATAAGCTCTGAAACCACTATAATAACTCACAATCACAATGGCAGAATACAAATAACTCACTTCAGACAAGAATCCCAACGGGAATTGAACCCGAATCTCCAGAGCGACAACAATCTCCTTCAACACCAGTGGGACTGGGAGTTGACACAATTATTGAGCATAAAGCAAAACACACAGACCACCCTAAACTCCCCCGGCTAATCCGGCTAACTAAGTTCACACTTCCATACCAACATGTTACAGAAGTCTTCGACTTGCTTACCAATGTAGTATCAAGTAGCAAAACATATCATGCATCATACAGAGATGGACAGCAGTACATCCTGCCTGCAAAACTACGTGTATGCCATATGTTCTCTCAAGCGTTGTCTACAATCTCAATGTAAGGGTTATAGGCGCACAGAAGAAATTGTCTTCGTCCATTTGACCTTGGCTACATTGGCTACATATATCAGTAGATAATGTGAAGCTGACTCCTTTGCTTGGGCATTAGATTATAAGAGGGCATTGAGAATTGTACCTGTTTTGGCGAGTTTTGTTCAGTAACATTAGTAAAAAGCATGATTTAGAGGACCTTCCTGACTGGCTCCCATTGTCCTAGAAGCTAGATTTTCCTTGTTGGCGTACGACAAGTTGATGTGTGAACCGTTGTCCAAAAGAATGATTCATTTTTCACACTATGCTCTGGATGCATGAGTTATGACTACAGCCTGTTTGAACATATTTTGGACCATTACATTTAAAGTGAGAAGAGACAGAGGATGGCCTAATGAAGTTCTCTGTTGATAAAAGCAATAACTTCCTCTTCTGCCCGGAAACCTCATTTCTCTAAAATATACACAAAAGCTAGGCCCGGAGAAAAGTTGAGTCTCCCTTCTGGTAATTCACTCTTTTTCCAACAGCCCCTATCTTTCAGGTCTGAATCTGCCCTTGCCAGCAACTGATTAACACTGCTATTAACATAACTATATCTCCCCATGTCACCTCCTGTAACCTCCTCTTCAACAGACCTTGAGGTATCAAGAGTACCTATCTGGGCCTCAGCCTGATTCTCCACCCTCTCGTCTTCAATGTCAACGTCATCTACCTGTTGGCCTCCTTGTTCATCTGGTGTAAGACTTGATGGATCTGCTATCTGCTCTATCTCTACCTTCTTGGCAGCTTCGTCCAAGGCCACCTGAGCAGCAGCTCGTATTTCCATTTGCTCCTCCCATTCTGCGACAGCATACGGATAATCCACTAGCTCCTCATGATGCAAATTCTCTGACATCAAATCTTCAAGGCTAGAGCCTCGTACCATTTTGAACTGTGCTCAGGCATCAGGTAGCAGACATCAGGGAGCTGTTAGGCATCAGGGAGCAGACATCAGGTAGCTCTTAGGCATCAGGGAACTGTTTGGCATCAGGTAGCAGACATCAGGTAGCTGTTAGGCATCAGGTAGCAGACATCAGGGATTTGTTAGGCCTCTCTTCTTCAACACAACAATCAAATCAGAGTCTCTAACTTCTTAAGCCTCATTGAGGTAGAACATGGAGGTAGAACATGGAGGTAGAACATGGAAGTAGAACATGGAGGTAGAACATGGAGGTAGAACATGGAGGTAGAATATGGAGGTAGAACATGCAAGTAGAACATGGAGGTAGAACAGTGAAGTAGAACATGGAGGTAGAACATGGAGGTAGAATAGCTAAGTTGATTAAAAACAGCCCATGGCATGTTTTATCAGAAATAATGATAGCCATACAGGTACATCCTGTCAGAAGGACACTAGCTGACTGATGCCATTCACAAAATACTTTGAAAATGCATGACAGGACTACCCCAACTACCTGAATGCTGTGCCAGTACACAGAGCTCAGGAGATTGATGCGGTCGTGGGGTGGAGAATGTGAGATGAGAATGAATGTAGCTGGAGTGCGCATGTGCTGATAAACCCATTGTAGCGCACGGGCAGCTCTTTCCCAGCCATCCTCAGCCGAGAGGATGATGTCAATAGTCCCCTGTCCACATGAGGAGTGGGCAAGGAGTCACCCAATCCTCTTCCTCACAATTACACACATGGCCTTCTGGCCAGTGCATGATCATTTGAAATCAAGACACAACTGCACTGATGCATTCAAATCGCTAGTTTTTCATAACATTCTGTGCATACGATTGACAATAATACATGGATCCCTCATCTGCGGTTAGATTTCACAGCACACTCACCTTATCTACCACAAGGTCAAAGCGCATGGCAGAATCGCTGAGTTGAGGCTGATTCACAGATCCAGGATCTCCGACCAAGTAATACAGTCCCAGACGACCTCCCTCAGAATTTCTTCTCTGCACCTCCATGATAGCTGGTTCGCACGAGTCCAACATGAGGACTTCCTTAATGCCACTACAAACAGACTCACAAGGTCAGTGGGATCCCCTGAACTACATGAACTTGGAACCCAGCATTGTTCATCAACTATAGGTTAATGGGAGACGCACAAACAAGGCATACATGACCACCAATTGTCTTAGTTAGAAATGTACAGATATTACCTAAGGAAAAAATGTCTATCTGAACAGCTTGATTATATCATAAGAAGTATTATGAAATGTCATCTCTGTGTAACTCTGTCAAGGACAACAGGGCGTCATAATTTCTACAAATACCTACATTATGTTTATAATTGATACCCACCTATCATAAATTTCTTCAGGAAAAGTGCTGACTCCAGATCCCAGCACCAGTGCTGTTGCTCTGGGTCTGCGATAAGCTGATTTTATCAGAGGTAAAATGGTGTGATAGTTGCAAAGCCAGTCCGTATGCAGCTTGACGTCCTCATCAAGCCTGTTATCCCAATAAGTTTCAGTGTGGAACATTGCAAATTCATGTGATTTAACTTAGGTATCAGCAAGGATTTACAGCAAGTTTTACATTAGGCTGCCATAATAGCACGAATGAATTCTGATTAATCCTTTCAGCATGTCTAAGTCTTTGCATGCGCTTTTACGTCAAACCGATCCTTAGAAAAGTGTGGGAGGTGTTGAAATACAGAAGTAGTTGCTCACTGTGCGTAGCGAGCTTGCAAGAGGAAGCTTAGTATCGTATCATTCGTTAAAATATCTGAATTTATATTTATATACAATTTTGCTTAGTGACTCGAGCTAGTGACGTAAGCTTCCAACCAGCCATCAAAAAGAGGTGCGTTGCATCTGATTTGCTAATGCATATATATATGAATTTATTTAATGTTTTTTATCCTGTCGCCTGCGATGCGACCATTTATCGTCAATGAGACATCTGACGGAATGGTTTGCAAACACTAGCACAGTCAGGTTTCGTATCTTTAATTTTAGATGAGCTAAATTCTTCATTTGGGCGATGGCGTACTGTTTCAAGAATTAGGTTTTCGCTACCCACACACTGCTCTCACGTCTCCACGACCTGTACTGATTTTTAGGAGAGAGCACTGATGGCTGACACTAAGACAAAGAAGCCTCAGTTGAGCCCATTTGTAAAGGGATTTGCAGGGTCTTTGGGGGGAGTAGCAGAAGCATGTCTTTTACAGCCTATCGATGTGATAAAGACAAGGATTCAGCTTGACAAAGTTGGTAAATACAAGGGGATTGTGCAGACTGGGCAGGTGAACTCTTAATTAGTTGTGCAGACTGGGCAGGTGAACTCTTAATTAGTTTTACATTCTGCTTTTTACCAAGTTCTAAATCATGGTTCACGATGCTCTTTACTGTATGCATATGATGTAAGTGGTTCTGCATTCATAATCAATGATTCACTGTCTCTTATCATGAGTTCAATCAATCATTGCTCAGCAACAAATGTCATCTTTGATTTCTCTAATAAGGTCACTAATGTTAATTCCCCCCCCCCCTGAAACACGTCCACAGACAATTATTAAAGAGGAGGGCGTGCGATCCCTCTGGAAGGGCCTCACACCTTTTGCAACCCACCTGACTCTTAAGTATGCGTTACGCATGGGATCTAATAGTTTGTATCAGAATCTGCTGAGAAGCAAGGATGGCAGTCTTACTACAGGAGCGCGTATGGGTGCAGGTTTGATGGCAGGCATCACTGAAGCACTGGTGATCGTGACTCCTTTCGAGGTTGTCAAGATCAGGCTTCAGCAACAGAGGGGTCTCACCAAGGATGCCATGAAGTACAAAGGTCCAGTGCATGGTGCCTTCACCATCCTGAGGGAAGAGGGTATCTTAGGATTATGGTCAGGTGCAGCACCCACAGTAATGAGGAATGGCACCAACCAGATGTGTCTGTTCATTGCAAAGCCTACGCTGGACTCTGTACTGTGGGGAAAGCATGATGGAGATGGAAAGCAGCTGTCACCTTTCCAGTCCATGACCTCAGGTTTCTTTGCAGCATTCGTGGGGCCCTGTGCCACTGGTCCTTTCGATGTGGCAAAGACACGCATGATGGCGCAGACAAAAGAGGGAGGTCTCAAATACAAGGGTTTCTTTGATGTGTTAATCAAGATTCCACGAGAGGTACAGAAACAGCAGCAATGCATTGTTTTACTGATTATGTAAACCTCATGCTCAGAAGTGCTACCAAGTGTAAGTCTTGCGTATGTTTCTCAAGGGTAAGCTTTCAGGTTCAGCAGTAGCTGAGAAGTTCTCATGTATCTGTTATCTGTTCCCTTCTGACTGTGTTATTTGCTACCTTGTACATGTATCTGCTATGATCTTTTCTTGCCATTGGCATGTCTAGGAAGGGATCTTAGCTTACTGGAAAGGTCTTCTTCCTCGCCTGCTGCGCATTCCCCCTGGACAAGCTATTGTGTGGGCAGTAAGCGATCAGATCACAGGTTACTTTGAGCGCCAACTTGCTAGCAAATGATGATGCATCCACTGGCATTTCAAGTCTGTTACAGCAGTTGCACCACTTCAAACACAGACCCAAGCTAAAGCTCAGTACTGATAATTTACCTAGGCCTCTTGGTTTAAGCAGCGGATGAAGCTCCGGGTTTCGAACATCGCAGTCCTTGCTTATTGATAGGTATTTTTTTGCAATGAAGGGTGATTTCTGAAGAGCATTTGTTCATGTTATTACCCTTGTAATAACATTGTTTAATTCAGAAAAAGCTTGGGTGTCCAAGGACATTGTGCCACTTTTTTCCTTATTCGGATCGATACTGTTGTCTGTTAGGAGGTAATGTGACGGAGATTTGATAAAACCATTCCTACCTCATCCGTGCAATCTGCGCGAAACAGGTTCTTATGCATTAATTAATTCAGCTGGTTAGATGGGCTGAAGGTCTAATATCAGGACATAATCGCACATGCCGACCGTTAGGCATTTCGTGAAAGTGTGTAGGTGGGCCCCCAATTACCTTGCAGATATTCAAATATACAATAATAATAATAATAATAAAACGCCGAAGCGTAGCTTGACGTAGATGACAGAAGAACTCTGCCTCACCGTTATATATACTCGCATTAATAGGTTCAGCAATGCTGCTGGTTTCAGAGCGAATGCATCGAGAGCCAGTCATTCAGGAATAACACTCTTACTACTAAGTTTCTCGAACATTCATGTTCATGGCTCTTTTAATGATAACTGATGTATGTTGCAGTGCGAATTGAAATTTCCATTTTGAGGTATTATTTGATGATGATGTTAAAATAAGTCAAGATTTGCAATGATTGTCAGAGAATTGAATGATTATTACAAATCTCTGTGTAAGAATTCCCTTTCATCAAGTCTGATCGATACCATCAAACACAGAGGACATCGAAGAAAGAAGCATTATGATTCAGTGATTCAATTTCATGCTGGCGGAAGCTCCAACTCTGGAGCTGGCCTTGGCGCTGATGTACAATTTAATCGTCTGCGGACATTCATCAACAGAATGAAGTCGCCTAACGAGACTGTAAACAATAAAGTCACTGCAGGTTCAGTCAACCCTCGACCAACTCACAGCCCAGAGGACTGGGGTGCCTCAGCATGGGAGCAAGATTGGGATCCTGCTGAGGATCTCAATGAGGAAGACATAGAGCAGATAGCCAATGAAGCAGAGGAGGAATTTAGGAGGAATCCAGGGCAAGATACTCCTAGAGACAAATGGATAACGCCCTTGCTTGATTTTGGATCTGTCTCTGGAGCCATTGATCCTGATCAAGGTCGGTCAGAAATGCTTAAATGCAAACATTGCAATTGCATTCTTTTCTGGCCTCGCATCATAATCTATGAATGAATTACGTGATTACTAGCGCAGCTCAGATGTCTGTTATTCAGTTATTGCAAATTTCATGGAAGTAGAGTTTTTAACTAACTCATTGTGCAGAGAGGTCTGAGGATAACTTGCAAGGCGAAGCCTTAGCAAACCAAGATGAATCACAGCGTGCATTGCGTTACATAGCGCAGCTTGTGGGTGAGTTCAATTCATGGATATGTGATTTCCTCCTGAACACCTCATTGCTGGACTGCTTTTAAAACAATCTGAGAGAGATCTAAAAACAATTATATATTAGTGCTGGTCCTGTTCTGAGGAAATGTTTATTTTTGCACACTAACCAATGCGTCAAAGAGGCTTTAGGCTTACAGAGGGACTCGGAGCCTAATAAAACTGTGATGTGCTCACCACTGAAAGCCTCCCACAATGTAATCTTTGATTGGCTCTCTCAGGTATCCCTCTCGTCAGTGGTTTCATATTTAGCAGGGCCCTGGCAGACCCGGTGCTGAGCTTCACATTGCAAAACAATGCGGAGGCCTTTGCCATGAATGACCATCAAAAGGTGGAAGGGGCTCATGCAGTGCATGTAGAGGAAGCAAGGTTACGCATGGATGCAGCGATAGGCAAGGTGAGAACATTGAGCTAGGTGCGCTGCAACAAAGATGTTATTGGTTCTAAGGAGAAACTCGGTTTTTAGTGAGTCTTCAGGACTGCATATTATTGAGAAATCATGTACGATGTGGAGCAGGAGCAAGGGAGCTGGAGGAGGTAGTTTGTATCCGTACTTAATGTACAAGCAGAAATAGGGAAAAGCTATCTTCAACGAATTTTTGATATTTTAGTGCTTCAATTCTCAAGATCTCCAAATGAAAGTGTGGGATCTCTGAACAGATCCTGGTCATTGTTGAACAGAGGGTGAATTTCCTCACCATGGTCCTTACTTTCAATACCTCATTTCAAAACTACTTCATGCCTGCAGTCGCCCCCTCTCACTGAGGAGGCTCTGAATGAGCACCTCAGTGAGTTTGCTCTAGAGCTGGAGGAGGAGGAGAGACATCACAATGAGCAGAGTCTGATAACCTTGGTCTCTGACTCAGTAAGCGGCATCATGTTGTTCAGTATCCTTGCTCAGAAGACGAGGGGCAGGCAGGCACTTTTCAATACATTCTCAAGATTGTTCGAGGGGCTCAGTGATATTGCCAAGGCTGTCCTCATCATCCTCATCGCTGACACCTTACTTGGGTACCACTCAGAGGAGGGGTGGACTGGGTTATTGGAGCTGGTGCTAGGGCATTACGGAGTTGAAGCTGAGGAGGAAGGAGTCGTGATCTTTGTTGGAGTGGTAGGACAATTATATTGCTTCTGAAAATTGAAACTCTTTCATACTTCAATTTATCTTGTTCGCAATCTAACCCTCAAATACCTTCCTTATTACCTTCTTGCTTCTCTTTCATCAGGTGCCGGTTGTCATTGATGTTTTTTTCAAATATTGGATCTTCATCGGCTTGAACAAGATCAGCCCTGGTGCAGTTGTGACGATCAAGCAAATTGACACCCACTGAACATTAAACGCTTCTTGCTTACACTGCTACAAAAGTTAAGCCATGACCTTGTGTGCATATTACAAACTCAAGCCTCATCAGATTTCCAATAGAACTCCAAGTCCGGCCTAGCTGTTTGAGACCCTTAGTCTTGTGAGTATTAAAACCGTGTTGTAATACAAACCTCGTTTTCTGCACTGTCAGTGGCGCCATTTAGGCTTTATTTCAAAGCCCCCTTCCTAGAATGAGTTGGAGTGCATTAGCATCACACAACATGACTTTGATGACTTCATGGATCCTGAGAATTGTTCTAAGGAGGACTCCTCTTAACAGCTGCATCATCCTTCCTGATATCCTCATGGACCAAAAGAGGTTTCAGAGCCTCCACGTCACTGTCATCACCTGATGTTTTATCAGGTCCCCCCTTAGCCACCACTGCCCCTCCATTAGAATGATGCTTGCTTGATTTAGAGAAAGACTGGTAGTACAGAGTTCCAAAGACGAAGATTGTACCAGCCCTAAAAATTGATAAGGGTTCATAATCATAAGGAAGCTATGTTTTAGTCATGTTATAGTCATATTTGAGATGTTGACGTTTCATTAAGATCAAGCAGAAATGTTCAGATATCAATCAGCATCAAGTGCTCTTCTGCCTGAAGATGGCCTTACCATTGGCCAATGCTCAGTGGATGTGCAAATAGCAAGCAAGAAAGCAAGATAGACAGGAACTGTCGCGTTGTCATGATTGTTGCAAATACCAAGGAGCCAAATGTCTTTATGGTGTATGAAATAAATAAAGTTCCTGGAGGGAAGCAGGAGCATTGAGTTTAAGAAGCGCTCATTTAAGCTACAACAGATGACCATGTAGAGATGGAACATTTCAGAAACATTCAGGATGCCTATGCTCTCACAATTAAACGTCAAAGACTCACCGATTGTGGCTGAAAGAGACAAGTATATCACATTCCAAAGGGCCTCTGGATGACGTGTGATGAAGCTGAAGGCTAGAGGTAGCTGGCCACTGGAGAAGAGGCCTACAGGTTTCATGTCCCATACCAAAAATGTTTACATGTTTTGCTTGTATCTGGGATACAGGAGCAATGCCAATAACTATGGTTCTGATCAACATATTTGCGGCATGTAACATTGAGGAGGCAGGATTATTGAGAGAATGTGGACAACCAGAACCATGATGCACGTCATGTGCAAAGACATTTCTGAGTAGTATGTCAATTGCACACTTCAAAATTTGAACAAGGGCGTGCCTCTTGTCGCCAGATCATACGCAACACATATCTCAATGAGACTAAAATGTGTGTTCCATTAGATATGACCTGCAAGAGCAAGGGGCTTTCAGCTTGACCTTGACTTGTGTTCATTACATTGTGCTGATCATCCTCACCGAAGAGACTTAGAAGTGAGGAACAGAGGGTGGTGTACAAAATCTGATTGTATGTTGTCATTTGATATCCCTTGAACAGCTTGTCTTGAAATGTTGAGGTAAAGCCGTCAAAGCCCAGGTAGCCCAGCATGAGGGCCAGGCCGTACACACTTGAGTCCCACATATTCTGCATGGTTGGAAAAAAGATCATGTGCTACAAACATTCTGGAATATTTCTAATTTTATTTAAATCAATGCACACATCCTCACAAAAAGAATGAGAAGTGCACTCACTGCAGCAACTTTGGACTTCACTTCTCCTGTCAGGAGGAACAGGGTGCATCCAGCTGTGATGAGGAAAGCCATGCCGAAATCTTTGACTTCATAACGCTTGGCCAGAATCAAGATGCCCCAGATCATAACAGGCAACATCTTGGCACACTTGCCCTGTCATGCATTAGGATATTTAGGGAGACATAAGCAACAGTCATCATATGTCAGGGTGCTGCAGTAGACATCATCCATTCTGAATAGCTAAAGCTCACAGGCTCACAAAGGCCTTGACCAACACATTTTCATTAAGGATCACCTCACCAGTGTCTGCACAGGAAATGAAACATACTTCAGGGCCTCGTATTGACACGTCGTGGCTACCACATTACTAAGAGACACTGCTGCATATGTGTAAATAGGAGCAACGGGCTTGATCTCAGAAAGTTTCCCATTACCCTGCGAGCAGTTGATCGTTGCAAGCCAAGTAAGTGAAAAACTGCAATTTCTCAAAAGATACTTTAAAAGCTTACAATTAGACTGATGACAGCCACAAAGCAAGACGTCAGTCGATTGCAAAGTACCAAGAAGAGACTGTACTTGAAAGTTTCAGCATTGTCACCAGATCCGTAAGGTTCTACCATTATCCGCTCCTACAAAGAATATGCGCAGAAGTGAAGCTTCATATCGCCCTTTTTGAAATGGTCCGAGACAACTGATCTGTCAGCACTTTCATTCTCGTTTACCGACCTGCAACACTCCATATATCATGAGGCATCCTACTATACCAACAACGCAGAAGCAAACATGGACTCTCTCATTCGCTTTTATTTTGTTCCAAATTACATCAAAAATCATTTTCACTTTAGGCACACCGATGCAATTACAATGTTGATACAAAAAGATTGGGATGAATTGTTTGAGACGATGCACTTTTCTTAACAAGAGCAATACAAAACGTAGCAGCTACAGGCAGTTGGTTACAAAAAATAACCGATGCGGGAAGATGAGAGTTTCGCACATCGCATGTTATACGCCCAATGTGACACGGTAAGCGGGAAAATTCGATGAGCCAACAATGTAGTACAGCGACATGGAATCTTTTCGCAGAACCACTGCAACAAATCCGGTATCATCCCTTACAAACGTAGAATTTGTGGGTATATCCTGCAAAAAGAAAAATGTATACTTCTAGGTACTCCTCAACAATGTCACTGGGCTGCTGAAAGTCTTACAGCACTCGATTACATCTAGTTGATGGGACATTCACATTCTATTGATCCACTTTGCACTCTTACCCGGCCATCAAATTCACCATATCTGATGTCAGATCCAGCCCCACTAACCACGTATGCGACAGCAGGGCTTCCTTCTACCATATATTGAAGGTCATGTTCATGTCCACTGAAGTATGCAAGCACCTGTGAACGAGACACTGTACTGATCATGAAAAGCTGTGAGAAGTAGTGAGGAGTGAAGATCATTACATCCTCAAACTCCTTTATTTGCTACTAACTCTCTCCTCTTACCCAGGATTACCAGCCAACGCACAAATAAAGTCAAGACAGAGAAAAGTATTTGCAGTATCATCGTGAGATTCAAAAGATTTAAACCAACTTTGAACAAGCTCATGTTGCTTAAATACCTCATGCGTAACCAGCATGATCTGATCTGCAATGCTCATATCCCTGTGTACAACAGGCCATACCTTGTGCTCCTGCAGCAGCGGGTGCAGCCAACTCATGTCATCACAGTCTGATCCACCAGGAGCGGTGCAGTGCTCACCATAAGACTTCACCTGTGTCACCATGCAGAGGACCATGAGGACTCATCTTCAGAAAAAGATAGGTAATCATTTCACTTTGGCACCAAGACAGCCTCAAGGAATCAGCACCCATCATGACCCCTCATCATGAGACCACCATGCATTCATGCCCCCTCATCATGAGACCACCATGCATTCATGCTGGCAGTGGCTGATGTCTAGAGTGGCAAGCCCAACTGATTTACAACATCCAACTAACAATTTATGTGACAGGGCTATGCTTTATCATCCACACCGGGTGATGGCCTACTACAATCTTCCTGCGTGCTGAGCTATTCTGTAGCAATGACTGCAGTATTATCTGTTGAAGCTGTGCATCCTGAAAGGACAGGCCTCCTGAGTGAAACAGCAGGGGCTCTAAAATAAGTAGAGGCTCTCACAGGATATCTCATGAGGAATTGCCATTCATTCCATTACAAGAACCTTGTTGAAAATTAATAGGGAATGTGATGAGGGCGTTGCGCACTTCCCTAGGCATCTTCCTCACCAATATTGTTAGCCCAAGGCTGCTCTCTGTAGTGTTTTATAAAGGGAGATGTATCCATAAAGAAAATGTCCAACTCCAAGTTAGGAAATTGAAGTTTGTGTACACCCTGCTCGAGCCTCCATCGTGAATCTAGATTTGCTGCTGTCACCTGAACATGGAGAGAAAGTGCTACTACACCGTACGAAGTACAGATGCAGAAGACTAGAGTAGCCATGTTGCCTGTTATGTTAACACCAACATGAAGCAATTGAATCAGAGGGTCCTGAGAGACCTTACCTGCCACAAAGGGCTGTAGCAACAACCAGGCTGGCACTCAGAGAGTGACTCTGGTGGAGGGTTTGAGCAGTTAGACAGTTGCTGCGATGTCAAAGTATCTCCATAATCATGATTGCCTAGCACAGCATACCATGGTACCTGCATCCCAATACAACCGTTTTATAACCAAGTACAGAGAGCCCAAATCAAGAATATTAGACAAAGGAACTGCATTCTTTGACTGCAGATCATAAAATTCGAAGATACATTGATAGTGCCTTGATTGCGAGCTGGTTTTACTACAAACACTCTCCCAGGGCATTTACTTGCAGACTATGTGAGGAATAAACATTCTTGAAAGTGTCCAGTATTTGGGGGTCCGCAGCATGCTCCAACCCATCTACGTACAAACGCGACAAACCAGAGAAGAGACCAAGTAAGTATCATGAGAAAGGCTGTGCTAAGGTATGTCTGGCCTCTCAGTCCTTGTTTATGAGGTTCTAGAGGGGAGCCTCAGCCTTCTGTGATGATACTTTTGGATGTGACTACAGTATTGTCTACAGAAAGCACTCACGCGGGTAGAAGTTGTCCCCAGTGCTGATGATGAATTGAGGAAGAATGCATCGCGCAGTTGATACCATGAGAGATGTTGCCGTCTGCTGGGAGTCGCTGCCTCGCCTACCCCAGTCCCCTACCTAAGAACTCAGCACAAAATGTAGGAAATGTAAGTTTCTCATGAAGATTTCAAAGGAGAGCATTATGGTCAGCCCTCCAAAACTCATGAAACCATCAAAGCTTCTAGAAATGTTATTATAAATTTTCTTGCTACCAAGAAATATCAAGCCTGGAAAGTGCTGATTGAGAAATATGAATCACAGGTGCATAATTGCTACACAAGAGTTGCAAGAAAACAGCTTCACACAGCACTCCTGTCTTTACCACGAAGAATACTCCATCATCAGGCCCTATGGAAGACAGCATGTAGCATTGGATGTTCGGCGTACGTTTTGATAGTATGGATACCACCAAAAGAACAACCACATAAACAACAAAGAAGAGTGATGAAGCAGCACCTGCCAAGGAGCAGTGTGTAAACTGAGAACGAGCAATGAGCAACATCAGGCACCAATTGAGGTGCAAAAACTTCACTAAATCCGTGTTGTGAAAAGACTACTTCTGCCAGGAACATATTGAATAAAATGTGTTCCACATTATGGGCAGAACATTATGATCACGTACCGCATACCCGCTTGACGACGTCATAATTTGCTCCTTCACTCTGAAGCTTAACACCCAAAAGAGACCTGTTCTCCTCGACATCGTTATCCTGAACTTCAAACGACAACACATGCATCCAGTTGAGGTAACGTAGAGGAGTTACAGATTTACAGAATCATATGCAGTTTGCAAGTACACGCACGCAAATCAGTTGTTAAGGATCAACGTGATAATAATAACAATAGAACGCCGAAGCGTAGCTTGACGTAGAGATACTGAATAGCACGTAACTACTCATGTTGGTATGAAATAGGTAGGAATAGTTTTGCAAGTTGTTGAGAAACAAAAATCCGATTCTTGAGCTACTTCCTTTCATATGTAAAATTGTAAAGAACGAGTAATTGTTTGTGGCAGTACCATTCAGAGCCATGGACCCTGACCATTCTCAGGATCAAGTTGAAATTAAACTTAAGCTGCCGTCTGAAAAGAAACCTGACGTATTTGACCAGGCCGATTTTGATGCAACCAAGTTCATAAATACCATTTACCCCGATGAGAGCAGTTTGACAGACATAGACCGATTTGTGGGAGTTCTACAAAAGCAGGTGATTCGAAAAAGCTTGTCTGCAAAATTTCTGGATGCTTCCAGGATGCTTTCTGGAAAGTCATTTGTGGCTCCTATCCGCATTCACAGATCAGGTCCATTGACAAGGAAATATACGGGGCAGTTAAAGCTCAAGGTGGTGCACATGTGAGGGCAAGGTGAGACACCAGAGTGTTCTTGTACTGGTCTAAGTTGTTAGACTTCGTTTCTGGCTATGAGATTGTTCCTCAAGAAAAAGGAATGAACCTTAAAAGTTAATCAAGTCTCCTGTCAACATTCAGAGTAAGTAGCTAGGAGACATGGGCTAATATGAGCAGGTTGAAAATTGTTGGCTTAGACTCTAAGATGCTATGACATAGTAGAAACAAAAAATGGTTGCATTTATCAGGAATGTCTGAACATTATGGATCTTACTGTTTGAGAGCAGGAATGAAAGGAAATCTCAACCTTTCAAATTGCTGATGTAAACTCATACCTGCAGTAGAAAATATGTTACTTGTCGTCTGACATTCTGGATTCCCCTCAGGGATGATGTTGCCTCAGCTCATGCTCAAATTGAGGAACTGTTTTCTAAGATCGAAGACATCCAACAAAAAGCTGAGGAGAGTGAGAGCATGGTGCAAGACATTTGCCGTGACATTAAGAAACTGGATTATGCAAAGAAGCACCTCACAAACGCTATTACTGCATTGAGAAGACTCGCCATGCTCACAGCAGCTGTCTCAGGTACATTTCTATCACTTCTTGCTCACAGCAGCTGTCTCAGGTACCTGTCAATCACTTCTTGCTTCATGCTCACAGCAGCTGTCTCAGGTACCTGTCTATCACTTCTTGCTTCATGCTCACAGCAGCTGTCTCAGGTACCTGTCTATCACTTCCTGCTCCATGCTCACAGCAGCTGTCTCAGGTACCTGTCTATCACTTCCTGCTTCATGCTCACAGCAGCTGTCTCAGGTACCTGTCTATCACTTCCTGCTCCATGCTCACAGCAGCATGAGGAACAACCAACTCAACTATCTGCACATACCCTAGAGTAGGTAAAACATCTTGGTAATTTATTTATTGAACCTTTTTAAGTCTATGTCAGAAGATCTGTACTGTCTTCCTTTACTTAGATCTGGAGGAAGCTGCCGGTAGAAGAGATCAGTACAAAAAGTGTGCTAATCTCTTGGAGGCGATTCAACAGCTGATGGAGTATTTTCAGCAGTATGAAACAATTCCTAAGGTGAGAGACAGTGCCTTAACTCATCCACATGAATGTATGTTACTTACGTAAATGTCTATTAGCCTTGTAGAAAGATGTTGAGATTATAGCGAGGACATTCTTTTAATTTGCCTGTGTCCCTCATTCCTCTTCTGGAAAATAATTTCACTATTTTATTCTTACAGGTTGTGTGCAACTGCTCTTCTTGATATCTGCATGCTCCAATCCACACCATAATTTCAGTGCATGGATGATGTTGCCATCTTACAGGTCCGTTCATTGTCTCGCCGGGTGGCTCAGCTACAGGCTCAGCTACAAGGAGCTGTCATGGATGATTTTAAAATCCTTATGGGACAAGCAGATGTAAAGTTGAGCCCTGACAACCTGGATAGGCTCGCTAACGCTTGTCTGGTTGTGGATGCATTGGGGGCAAAGGTAATCGACTAAGTAATAGCCCTCTAGCACACAGGTTCATGACATTGCATAGCAGTGCTGACTCGACCTTCAAAATTAAATTCAAATTTCCATCTGGCACACGTCAACGCTAGCAGTGGTAGGTGCACAGACACAGTCTGCATGTGATCTTATGCAAAAAGTAATGGTCGCAAAAGAAACTACTTTCTTGACTGTACTTGTCAGGCCAGGTGCAAGGGGATAAGTGGTCAAGGTGTTCTCTCTTCTCTGTTCCTCATTTGAATGTTTTTTGCTAATGTGACATCTTCAGGTCCGCGACCAACTCATGGACTGGCTTTGTGATCGAGAAGTCACTATTTACACGGTGAGAGCGGAGTTGTAGAAATATATTACATCTTCTACTTTGCCATAGAGCGGAGTTGTAGAAATATATTACATCTTCTACTTTGACATAGAGCTATGGAGCCTCAGATAGCAGCACGCATCTTACCTCGCTCTTCATGCTCACACTGACAGTTGGTTTTCATTAGAAGAACATTAGAAGATAATACTTGAACTAGAATGTAGGAATACAGAAGTTTTTATATTGATATGCGGACTCATCCAACACTTCCAGACAATTTTCTCGATGTCTGGAGAAACGGCAAAGCTGGATCGCTTTGAAAGGAGGTTCATGTGGTTCCGGAGCAGGCTAGAGGAGAAAAAGGAACAGTGGGCTATTTTCCCTGATGCTTGGAAAGTTTCTCAGGTAAGGCAATCAAATGTATCAGTGTTTGGAGGTGTCATCTGTTGACATGGTCTTCAAAATTGTTGCGTCATGTTGCAAGCTTCTGTGGCAACTTCATCACATGTGTTCAGTCTTCTGAAAAACATGTGCAGCTATTGTGCCTCACCTTACTGTATATGCATGTGCAGATCTTGTGCCTCACCTTACTGTATGCATGTGCAGCTCTTGTGCCTCACCTCACTGTATGCATGTGCAGCTCTTGTGCCTCACCTCACTGTATGCATGTGCAGCTCTTGTGCCTCACCTCACTGTATGCATGTGCAGCTCTTGTGCCTCACCTCACTGCATGCATGTGCAGCACTTGTGCCTCACCTCACTGTATGCATGTGCAGCTCATGTGCAGCACTTGTGCCTCACCTCACTGTATGCATGTGCAGCTCTTGTGCCTCACCTCACTGTATGCATGTGCAGCTCTTGTGCCTCACCTTACTGTATGCATGTGCAGCTCTTGTGCCTCACCTTCTGCAAGATTACGAAGGCCCAGGCCAAGCGAATCATCAGTGATGATGAAATGGAGGTGAGTGAGTGTTTAAGATAAGAGATAACGAATCAGAAGTGTGATCATCAGGAGACTTGAGTGACTTTGTTAACAGAATATAGCCTTGAGAACAGATAGAGAGCAATGTGTTTCAGTTATGTACAATCTAGTGAGATTAAAGCGGTGGCCTTATGGCTATTGCCTCTTGTAATGCAACTGTACATTTCATGGCTGCCTCTTGTAATGCAACTGTACATTTCATGGCTGCCTCTTGTAATGCAACTGTACATTTCATGGCTGCCTCTTGTAATGCAACTGTACATTTCATGGCTGCCTCTTGTAATGCAACTGTACATTTCATGGCTGCCTCTTGTAATGCAACTGTACATTTCATGGCTGCCTCTGATAGAGAAGCTTTGTATCGCAGATAAGCACCAACATTGGGCCTCTGATCAACACTGTGGTTGCTACCAACAAGTTTGAGAGAGAGATGGCTGTCCTGTTTGGCGGTGCTGCTGGGGGTGTAGAGGAAGAGGTGAGTCACTTCAGCACCTGCTGCTGGGGATGTGGAGGAAGAGGTGAGTCACTTCAGCACCTGCAAACTCTCCTTGCTGTGTGTCGGTGAAACAATTGATATTCTGTAGTGCCGCTAGGATGCCTGTGATAGGCCTAAAAGACACAGGATTACGGAATAGTGGAAGGTCTCCAATGTTCACACTATTCACACTGATGTGCAGAGTAGGGCGTCTAGTGCTCACACTATTCACACTGATGTACAGGATGATGATGAGGCTGCAAGCGATGCAGACAACTTGTCGGCTGGAGAAGTCAGGAGGCGGCTGGAGAAGTATCGTAAGAAAGAGCGTATGGAGGCCCATAAGCGAGCCCTCGAGAAGGTAGTGTTAAGAGAGGATCATAAGCCTTTGTTAGTGGATCTAAAAAGGTTATAAAGAGCGTATGGAGGCCCATAAGCGAGCCCTAGAGAAGGTAGTGTTAAGAGAGGATCATAAGCCTTTGTTAGTGGATCTAAAAAGGTTATACACAAGCTACAGTTGGAGACATGTCTCCTGAGGGCTGCTTTCTGTACAGAGAGTCATGACATGTGTTGGAGATGAATTGCACATAATTGAGGTGTTAAGTGTCATAAAAGCAATGGATGCTGTACTTTTCAGCTGTTTTTAGTTACATGCTATCAGGCGAGTAGTCCATACGCAGAGATGCGCAGGAGATCAAACTGTATGGTGTTGTGGCAATAACATGGGTTCACACTTATGTGTAATGTCAGATGACGGACAAGGAGCGTCAGGCGGCACGTGAAGCCAAGACGACCTTTGAGGGCAGCATCAGTGAGGCTTTTGAGCCAGTGCTCAGATTTTACATCACTGAGGAGGAGAAGGAGCTGAACAGCCACTTGGAGACAGTGCTCAGGGAGGAGTACGAGAACAAGTGCGGGGGAAATGGATGTAGAAAGGGAGATGATGTGGTGTTGCTGTGATATATATAGGCTTCGACGCATCAAAATCAGGACTTACGATGTAGAATATGTGATGCTGCTTAATTAGAAGCTAATCTGCGGATTAACAATCAATGCTGTGTCTCCGGGGAATGTCAGGTGGTGTTCTGCTGAGGAGGAAGATGGCCCTCGTGTTCTTCCCTCAGCAAACAAACTATTCTTCAAGATCCGGACCTCTCTCACCCGTTGCAGCCGCATGATCTCCAAGGGGGAGACTCTGGTCGGCCTCACAGGCATTTTTCACGTAAGCTGATAATGAGTTTAAACCATGCAGGTGAAGAATCTGAAAAGCGTATCACATTTCTATGCTTGTCACTTGTTACAGGCCTTAATGCTGACTTGGCCACTCGCTGTTTCAGAGCCGGGAATCATGCAAGTCAAAATATTGTACTTGCAAAAAGAGTTGACCATGTCATTCAACTTTAGACTGTTTCCTGACCTTGCTCTTCATTTCCCTCACATCTCCCACCTCCTGACCTTGCTCTACATTGTCCTCACATCTCCCACCTCAGAATCTGCTGGATACATATTCAGCAGCCCTTTTGCAGCGCCTACCTAAGACAGCCGCAGGCCAGACAAGTGCCTCTTTGCCTCTAACAGGTCAAGACTGGTTCATCAGACTCACAGAGGCAGAAGAACTGGTGAGCCCTTCAACCACAGATGCAATGGCTTTGTTTCGTTTACCTCTCTCATATTGATATATTCTCCTACCTTCTTTACATTATGTTTGAGTATGATGATGCACCTGATCATGGACTAGTGTGGTGTGCTTAAATGTACAAATACACTATATACATTATGTTGCTTTCTTCCTACAGGTGGTGTGCTTAAAATGTACAAATACACTATATACATTATGTTGCTTTCTTCCTTCAAGTGGTGTGTCGTACAAATACACTACATACATTATGTTGCTTTCTTCCTACAGGTGGTGTGTCGTATCATACATTATGTTGCTTTCTTCCTACAGGTGGTGTGTCGTATCATACATTATGTTGCTTTCTTCCTTCAGGTGGTGTGTCGTACAAATACACTATATGCATTATGTTGCTTTCTTCCTTCAGGTGGTGTGTCGTACAAATACACTATATGCATTATGTTGCTTTCTTCCTACAGGTGGTGTGTCGTATCCTCAAGTCTGCCGAGTTCTGCAGGGACACCATTGAGGGTCTGTCTGCTGCCATCCATAAAGACGTAAAGCCTGCTCTTGCTGATCAGGTGATATGAATGCGAAGGACGTTCCCATCACAGCTGTATTCTGTTCAGACAGATAAGAGAGGTTCAAGGTGGAAGTCCACCTTATCACATAAAACTTAATAGATAAGAGAGCTTTAAAGATGGAAGTCTGCATCATTATGACAGGGTATAACATCTACAGCATTCTTTGTTGTTAGCATCTGAGACGTGCGTTCTGCTGAGCAGGTTGATTTCAGTGATCTGGAGGGGTCATTCCTCCATGTTGCTTCACAATGCATGAATGTGTTGGTCATGGGTGTCATGACACGCCTGGAGGTGGGTGTTCAAGAGATGACGAGAGTGCGGTGGGACCTGATAGAGCAGCCTGGGGATGACTCCACATTTGTTCTCACTATCCGCAAGGTGAACAGATGTATTGCCGTAGGGAGAGAGGTCCTCAGATGTGCTGACTATGACCTTCAGGCATGCCCGACTTTAACCTGTAGGTATGTTGATAACAGTGAGGGGTCCAATGTCCCTGCTGTACGCAGCTCCTGTTGAGACTCCTGTTGGTGCTTCATTTTCTCAGTCAACTCACATCACCTTTTAGGTCCTACTAGACTGCGCACCCCGACTGGGTAAAGAGTTGGAGGAAGTCAGCTTCTCTTTCTTTTGTGACAAGATGGCTCGCATGTTTGTACCACATTTTCAGGAGCATTTGTACCGACTGAAAAGGTAAGATAGGGATTCAGGTAAGTTGCAAGATTATTTTGTCATTATGGGTGCATGTTTTCAGGCCCAGCAAAGAACTCTGAGTGATTACTTGTAGAGATCTTTACTTCAATTTCTTTGGTGTCCTGCCTTAGGATCAGTGAAAAGGGCACATTGCAGCTCTCCATTGACTGCGACGCTGTCAAAAGAGCTCTTGCAGAATTCCATAAGGTGAGACTTCCATTCGACAATGCTGTAAGTTAGGGCTAGCATTAGTTCGGGTCCTTACACCCTTCTTTATTGCCAAAGATTTTGAATCTCCCTCCAAGCCCTTCTTACACCCTCCTTGGTATTGCCTAAGACTTTGAATCTCCCTCCAAGCCCTACTTACACCCTCCTTGGTATTGCCTAAGACTTTGAATCTCCCTCCAAGCCCTACTTACACCCTCCTTGGTATTGCCATCTCATGGAGGCTGAGCCGTAATCCTAAAGCTAATGCTGAAGAGGATGTCTCCTCAACTCTCTTGTGTGTCTAGTCTAGATACGAGTATCCCCATGCTTCTTTTTGCACTACACATATCATGACAGAGTAATTTTGATTCCTGCCCTGCTGCTCTATAGCATGCTCTGGGACCCTCTGCTGAGCTTGGCTCCTACTCAAACTACATTGAGAGGGAGATGGGAGCGGTTGTGAACACTGTGAAGGTTAGTGTGAACAATGTGAAGGTTAGTAGAGATCGTTCATTATAAATGAGGACAGTCCTAAGATTGCTCTGATCACACTATTGGGTTGACTGCTGTCATGCTTATCATCTTGATGAGGATATTCCTACCCAAGATGCTTATCATCTTGATGAGGATATTCCTACCCAAGATGCTTATCATCTTGATGAGGATATTCCTACCCAAGATGCTTATCATCTTGATGAGGATATCCCTACTCAAGATGCTTATCATCTTGATGAAGATATCCCTACCCAAGATGTCCCTTGGTGAGAATAAACTGCCATGGGATGTGGAGCTTACAGAAGACTAGGCTGACTCACTCTCCAATTGCAGGTCCTTCAGTCAAAGCCAGAGAATCTAGTTGATACTTTCATGCTGCTTATGCCAGCACATGCTCAGGGTGTGCAAGAGTTTGTGCATGTCTGTGAGATGAAGGTAGGTGGCGAATTCATCATCATGAGAGACATAATTGCCACATTCCGTGAGCATGTCAGCATAGAACAGCCAAGGGACCTGTTGTTTGCGCGCAATAAACACCAGTAAACACAAAATGTCTCCCTCCTACAAGGGAGTCCGATGCAATCTGGGATAAAACGTGTATTCTCTTAGACCTGATTTACACAATGTGTTCAACATGTTTTACGTTTGATGAAGATGCTGCTTCTTTTTATCTACTGGTTTCCGCCTCCATCAATGTTTCTGGAAGGTTTTAAGAAACAGTGCTCTTGACACTGATGGCCTTAATGACTTGAGTCAAGATTGTAGTGACACATCATCCTCCTTATAGACCTTAACCAGGAAGCAGCATTCTGACCTCATGGCCTTATTCCAACACAAGATGGCCGGAGGGGATGCTGCAAGCGCCCCTATCATTGCTCCTGTTGCAGCCACTGCCGCATCGCTAGGAAACTTCAAGAACAATCTAAACAGCATCACAGCATCTCTGACGTCGAGTATCCCATTTCCTCGAGCAAAGGGTGCACCAACAGCTCTGTCTGGCCCTGAGGCGCAACAGCAGGTATGGATCTATCCTCCAAAAGACACATTGTGTACTCATAACACCCATCATTATCATACCTTGAGACTTTCCTTATTTGCTTGAAATTATGGAAAATCTGAGCTAAAGAACGATGGAAAAAACTGTCTTGTCATGACAGCTGCACACTCAGTTTTGCACAGCCAGTCGTGACAGGTAGGCGTTGTAACCCTTTGGAAGAGCTTCACGCCATTCCGTTTACTCCTGACGCATCACATAAGAGTTATGTCACACAAGTGTTTCTTGCCCGGTTCATACTTTAGGCCCTTCTAGCTCGCTTTGCTGGGGCAGCCCCAGCAAGCCACAATCGGACTGGCTCTGGGGCTGGAGTATCCTTCACGGATGCTGCAACAGCTGTTAAGGAGAGGACTAGAGATGGTTTCGCCAAGATGGTGAAGGGTTTATCCAACTGGAGTGCTGAAGGAGGTCCTGGAGGAGGACCCTCTTCTTAAGCAGGAGTAGATCTTATCTACTATACTGATATGTTCAATAGAAATTGTGCCGCTGAAAGGCCATTACATTTAGTTGATAAAAGCGATAGATGCATTGTAAAGAAGTTTGTTGAAGTCAGAGTAAACCACGTCCCTGGCCTCAATGTTCAAAACTGTTTTTGAATACTACTTGATGTTATTCAAGAGATGGATTTATCATTTGCCAAGAGCTGAGGGATAAAGGGCTTGACACAACATATGGCTCAACACAGTACTGAGAACAGGGGGGACAGCAATTAAGTAGACAGGCCTCAATTCTTTAAAGCGATTTACACTATCATGATCAGGCCCCGACCCTATCTAGCCCTGGAATCCTGCCCCCAGTCCCCTTAACAGCTGAAGAGGTGCTAGCAACAGCCCCAGCGCACAGGGCAACATCCTCTGGGTTCCACTTGGTTGTGATTGTCTTGGGCTGAGTGAAGAAGTGCACTCCAGCTTTCCCGTACATGTGCAAGTCACCAGCAAAAGAACCTCTCCAACCAGTGAATGAGAACATGAAGGGGAGAGGTACTGGGATGGGGACATTAATGCCTACCATTCCAACCTCAACCTACACCACAAATTCACAAAAAGCATTGTGACTAAAACGCTGCAGTATGGTCCACTCATTGAGACAGGGCAAAAAGCATTGTGACTAAAACGCTGCAGTATGGTCCACCCGTTGAGACAAAATGCGTATAAAAAGTAGAGGAAGCATTTTTCCAAAGGCTTAAATGTGTCAAAGTACCCACCTCATGCTGGAAGCGCCGTGCCGCAGCACCCGAACGAGTGAAAATTGCAGTGCCGTTACCATGCTCATTTGAATTAACAACAGCCAGGGCCTCATCCAAGGTGTCCACCTGAGTCAAGGCCAGAAGTCAAGGCCATGGAAGATGCCGTAAGTAAATATCAGGCAACTGAGATACATGCATATTGGCAGAACTATTTCTTTTATAAACAATTTCAGAAGTTCAAATTGTTCAAGGTCATACCTCTAAGCATGACAGTACGGGCCCAAAAATCTCGTCCTGGTAGCAATCCATGTTAGTTTTTACACCAGCCAGCAGCGTGGGACCAACAAAGTTACCATGTTCATACCCTGGCACCTATAATCACCAGATCATGTCTTGCTAACATTCCTTGTGGATCCATGTGGGAAATCTACCCACAGAATACCACAGGTCTGCTAACAAATAAATTAAAAATGATGCCATTCATTTCAATTAAGTGCAAAAGATCAATTGGACCAGTAAGGCGAGTTTGATGAGCAGCAGCTAGGGAGTAGTGCTCCAGACCCCCACCTTAACACCACGCCCATCGATTAGGCATTGTGCTCCCTGATCAATGCCAGCCTGGATGAGCTTCTCACACCTTGCCTTGGACTCCTTTGAGATGACAGGACCCACATCAGTGTCTGGCTCAATGCCTGCTCCAACCTGCAAAATTGCATAACATTCCAGAGCTTTGTGCTCACACCCTTTTATGAAATAAAAAAACATAATTGATGTACAACCCAGACAGTTGCTTGCATACTGTCATCAACCACACACTGAAGACCCCACACACTTTGAGTGCCTTCACACAGTCTAGCAGAGGCTGTTTCCATTTCTCAAAACCTCCAACAAACACTGCAGCAGAGATTGCCATGCATCTCTGACCCGCTGCCCCAAAAGCAGCACCTAATGAAAACAAGTACAGCAAAATACACAGGTTATTGACTTCTTACTCTGTCACTGCCTTCTGTGATAGCACTTCCTTCTTCTGTCAGGGTTAGGAATCTTTCTGTGAAATCTCTTTCAAGTGTAGGTAACGTACAGGTACACTGCATTAGGGTACAGTTCTCTGACCTGTTAGTGCCTGGACTGTGCTGTCCACCACTGCATCAGGCATGATAACAGCATGGTTCTCTGACCTGTTAGTGCCTGGACTGTGCTGTCCACATCTGCATCAGGCATGATAACAGCATGGTTCTTGGCGCCCATGTTGGATTGCACACGCTTGCCATTAGCACACCCACGCTGATAAATATGCTTCCCTGCCTGATCAGAGCCAACAAATGCGACTGCTTTGATATCAGGATGATCCAAGATGCTGTTCACCACATCGCGAGTTCCATGGACAATGTTGAGCACACCTCTGCATTTAAAACCAGCAATAAATCAGTCAGACATAGTGGCTCATGTCCTGAAGACACTTATGCTCTACTTCTCATGTCCTGAATACTCTGATGCTCTACTTCTCATGTCCTGAATACACTTATGCTCTACTTCTCATGTCCTGAATACACTGATGCTCTACTTCTCATGTCCTGAATACACTTATGCTCTACTTCTCATGTCCTGAATACTCTGATGCTCTACTTCTCATGTCCTGAATACACTGATGCTCTACTTCTCATGTCCTGAATACACTTATGCTCTACTTCTCATGTCCTGAATACACTTATGCTCTACTTCTCATGTCCTGAATACACTGATGCTCTACTTCTCATGTCCTAAACCACTTATGCTCTACTTCTCATGTCCTGAATACACTTATGCTCTACTTCTCATGTCCTGAATACACTTATGCTCTACTTCTCATGTCCTGAATACACTGATGCTCTACTTCTCATGTCCTGAATACACTTATGCTCTACTTCTCATGTCCTGAATACTCTGATGCTCTACTTCTCATGTCCTGAATACACTGATGCTCTACTTCTCATGTCCTGAATACACTTATGCTCTACTTCTCATGTCCTGAATACACTTATGCTCTACTTCTCATGTCCTGAATACACTGATGCTCTACTTCTCATGTCCTGAATACACTTATGCTCTACTTCTCATGTCCTGAATACACTGATGCTCTACTTCTCATGTCCTGAATACACTTATGCTCTACTTCTCGTGCTATTATGATGTTTTTGTACAAAGCTTAGGTTGAGGATGAGGTACATATTATAACTCAAGTAACTTCAAAGATCGCAGAGAATACAAACTCTTAATAATTAAATTAGCTGTCACACTACTTGAACCCTTCAGCACATTTTGAGGATGTGATTCCCTGGGTAAATTAGGGTTTAGGGTTGGCAAATTAGCTGGGGTTGCACATCATGGTTGTACTATGCACCTTCAATAATAAGGCACTTACTTAGGGAGCCCAGCTTGCAAGGCAAGGTCGGCTAAGATCATAGCAGCCCCCGGATCCCTCTCACTGGGTTTCAGCACCATGGTATTACCACTGGTGACAGCAACAGGTATCATCCATAAGGGCACCATGGCAGGGAAGTTGAAAGGGCAAATGCCAGCTACCACCTACATTGGCATACATGTATGTAATGAGAGGTATGAGGGCAGATGTAATGCCAGCTACCACCTACATCGGCATACATGTATGTAATGAGAGGTATGAAGGCAGATATTTGCAAAAAGGATTGAAAGCAGTTAAGTTCCCAAACATTCAACAGGAAGAATAGGAATTATGTTTCAATATTTGCTGCTAAGGTAAGCAACATCACAAACTCAATATGCTGACGTAAATCCTTATGACAGCACACATGAAGCACCTACATGATTCTAATACATGCAATAGACTTACAACTTCATGTTTGTCTGGTGCAGCATAGCGTGAACATAATTGATTCTTTCATTGGGATTCCTACACTTATTCATTCAATCATAACTTACACCAAGAGGTTGCCTGATGGAGTAACAGTCGATGCCTGCCGCCATGTTCTCAAGTACGTCTCCAGCCAGGAAAGGTGCAATACCACATGAAGCCTCAACGACCTCTTTCAAGCCACGATAGTGGGGACAGAGGTAAGGAAGACATCAGAGTACAGGAATAATTCAAATATCGTTCATCCCACAACATTCAACAATGTAGGCCTGTAGGCACTACTCACACAGCTGTCAATGTAGGCCTGTAGGCACTACTCACACAGCTGTCAATGTAGGCCTGTAGGCACTACTCACACAGCTGTCAATGTAGGCCTGTAGGCACTACTCACACAGCTGTCAATGTAGGCCTGTAGGCACTACTCACACAGCTGTCAAAGTCGGCATGTAGGCACTACTCACACAGCTGTCAAAGTCGGCATGTAGGCACTACTCACACAGATGTCAATGTAGGCCTGTAGGCACTACTCACACAGCTACCAATGTTTTTACCCCTAAAGAGTCTGCGTGTTGTTTCCTTCTTATTAGTAGACTTCACAATGAGTAGTGTAATCAAGATGAATCGGGGAACATGATACCTGCAGTTTGTCTGATCAACATCTATTTCACAACACATGTTCTAGCTTCAAACTCACCAAGACCCCTGAACACATCTCCTTTGGCATCTGACAATGTCTTGCCTTGCTCTGTAGTGATTGACAGCGCTAACTCATCCTAGAAGGAAGTAGGAAGGATGTCCACGTATTTAAATGTATAAGACACCCAGTAACTGATTACATTTATCATGTGCCAAGCAGCATGCTTGATTGAAGTATGAATCAATACTTGCGAAAGGTAACCAAGTTGCCAGACTCTTTCAGCATAATTGCGATGTACGCACAAGATGAGAATCGTCATACTCTTACAGTGTGTTTTCGAATCAAATCCTGAAGCTTTAACATGACCCTTATCCTATTTGGAAGGGCTGTATCACGCCACTTGGGGAAGGCATCTGTGAGTGTTGAAGGGTGTTGAAGGGTAGCAAAGGTCAGAGCCCAAAGGTTACGCACACACAAAATTAAAATGATATTGAGCTTCATCAAGGCAAAGCAAGAAAGATATCAGGTACTCTTCACCTTTAGCACTCTGAACTGCTTCATTGAACTCCTGATTAGTGGTTAGGGGTAGCCTGGAGACTACTTCCTGAGTAGCCTACATGTAATTGTGAAACTCTTGCGTATAATAATAGGATCCAGTTGTGTAGCTGAAGCTTTCATATTTAAAACATGTAAACAACTGAATTTTGAACAGCTGGTTTAGCTTACAGGGTTGAGGACATCTATCCAGCTGCTAGATCTTGATTCTCTAAACTCTCCGTCTATAAGAAGCTTCACATTTTCACCTTTGGATCCCTGCAGGGACACGCCATCATTATCAAGCGTTGCTGTCGCATTCAGTTACCTCAAGCAAATCTTACCGAGTTTACTGAGATGCTTCTGTTGCTGACCTCCAAAAACAATGGTACTATGCTACCTTCATTCGAGAGAGCTAGACCTCTCACATGACGTAGGCTCCACATCATCCTGACTGTTCAGAATCGAGAGATTACAAATAAGTTTCAAAATTTATTGTCTAATTTTCAGCGCTCGGCAACTTAGCACGGAACAAATGTTTGAGTAATCTCTATTCCAGTAGCTAGATTGTAGCTAACAACGAAGTTTTTAGGGCTACAAACTCGCCACTTATCAATACATTATACAACAGATGTTGTCACTGTTTAATCGCTGAATGAGTGCACTGAGATGCAGCAATAATTAATTACTTCCGCTGTTATTTCTCTTTGCGTCCATTTCATACATACTCACTCAGCCAGATTGCCTAATGATATACCAGGTTCTCTCAAGCTTGAAAAATCTAGCTCGAACTCGAAATCTAATTTAAATGATATCCGAGATGAATTTGACAAGGCCTCCCTATTAAAGACAAAGAAACCGAGAGAGTCTGAAGTGGATATTGTTGTCGTAGGGGCTGGTTATTCTGGTTAGTGTTCGAAATATTCATGTGATTTTCGGTCATCTGTGTCGTAATCCGACTCTTTATTCCACATTGCATTAGGCTCAGTGACAGGGCGTAACCTTGCAAGATCCGGGTACTCAGTTGCTGTGGTAAGTGCACTGAGTATGTATCCGAAAGCACGTGTCTAAGGGGCATATCTCTGATGTACATGCCTTGTTCGTTGCATACCCCAGATGGAAGCTTCAGATCATTTGGGCGGCAGATCTCAGAGGCAACTTTTCTCTCCACCAGCCGCAAATGCTCCCTTGTGGGTTGATCAAGGTAGGAGGCAATTAAATGGAGTTAACCTATTGTCTAGCAGATGTCATCATCTCTTCACACTATGAATCTAACACCTTCAACTTTATTTTGTTGAGACAGTATTACACACTGCGTACAGGTGGAATGTGGGTGGGACCCTCTCAAACTTCCTTCTTAGCGCTGCTGAAAGAGTATGACTTGCCTCTGTATGTGTCATATCATGGTGTTGGGAATGAGCTGCTAAAGTGGAAAGATCAGAGATTGTACAAGGCAAGTGCTAGTTTATCTTTTGATTATCTAAAGCGGTATGTGAGAATGCAATAATCCTGCAGCAAGTTTGATCTCACCCACAAGGGCAATGCTGCTTCTAAAAAGCCATCACCAATATGAGACCTTGAACAACAACATCCTGACTGCTTGTTTTTGAAAAGACTCTGGTGGTATCTTGTGGAATGATGGGTTTAGGATAGCACAATTTAAAATGACAGGGCATAAATGAATGCAGGAGGGCACCTGCTGGGACTGCGTCATCTTCCCTCGCAATGGTGAATCTGAGATACCAGGACCCATGGAGGAGGCAGTGCATGATACCAAAGGAGAGATGAAGGTATGGATCTGGTATGGATCTGTCCTTCACTCTGTCCTGCAGTTTTTCAATTCGTTCTTCATGCAATTGGGGACAAGATTTTTCTTTTAATACGCAGTAAATACATATATGGTGTCATGAACAAAGAAGTGAGAGACAAAGAGTTGTTACATGTTAACAGTGCTGAGGACAATATCAAAGTAGGTAGAATGCAGAGAGGGGTACCAAAACAAATGTAGTATGGCTTACACTATGCGACCACCTGGTGTGAACATTTCCTGCAGGCTGGCCTGAGGGAGCTTGTCCTTGTCATGAAGCTGTTTCGAAAAGTTGTTGACACCATAGACGTAGAGAAGCCATGGACCTCTCCCAATGCAAGTATGTGATTTGTGTCACGGTCAGGCTGCCCAAGTGCTTATCCTCATTCATGGGCCTGTACATGGAGTACGTAGTGTGAACAGAACAAATAGTGTGCTTAGATAACTTCGCTGAATGTTCCAATCATGAAACTACTGCGCTCTCTCATTTCCAGACTGGCTTCTGACCAGTACACTGATGAACATGATGAAATTGTAGCCTTACATTAGGTAACATAAATGTAGCTTGACTCTCTGCTCTCCTTTCACACTTGTGTCCACACATTATCTCTCACTTTTGAGTTAACTTTCAGATGATTCTTTGTTTGCACTCATTTACAGACTCTGGATGAAATGAGCTGCAAGGCTTGGGCATACAATGCCACCAGTAATGAGCTAGCCAGACAGATGTTTCTTTTGGCTTGCAGCCTACAAGGCGCTGTAGCTGAGCCCTGGTACGATGTAGCAGAACTCTAGAAGGATGTGCCTGGTGAGACAGAACTGCTGGACTTGCATCTTGCTATTAGGACTGAAGTAGGAATGTGATCATGTAACCTGTTGGTGCAGGTCTCATAAACTGGTTGGTTTTACTTTTCTTACTCAAAAAGCCCATGAAAGGAGGGTTAAGGGTTTAGGAGGTTTCATTCTAATGTGCTCTCTATGAAAGAAGGAGGGTTCATTCTAATGTGCTCTCTATGAAAGAAGGAGGGTTCATTCTAATGTGCTATCTATAAAAGAAGGAGGGTTCATTCTAATGTGCTCTCTATGAAAGAAGGAGGGTTCATTCTAATGTGCTATCTATAAAAGAAGGAGGGTTCATTCTAATGTGCTCTCTATGAAAGAAGGAGGGTTCATTCTAATGTGCTCTCTATGAAAGAAGGAGGGTTCATTCTAATGTGCTCTCTATCAACAGGTGGGCCTCAGCTCTGCATATTGCCAGGCAACTAGCAGCGGCCCCTCAGACAGAGAGACCTGAGAAGTGGATGATCAAAGGTGGTGCAGCACAGGTATGAAGAGGTGTGAATGATCTAAGGTGGTGCAGCACAGGTCATGATGACGTGTTTGATAGAAGTTTCAGATATTCAAAAGGTGTGTGTCATGTGTTGTGTTCTTGCAGCAGCAGCATAGCAGTGAGTTGTTTTGATGTTTCAATCAGGTACCCCGATACATTGAATGGACATTGCCCCATCTTTTATCCTTGAAAATTTGTCATTTTATGTTGTTTTCATACTTCCCTGACTTTACCCACCTCCTTTTAACTGATGCAACAACTGTGACGCAGGTGCCTCCGCTATTGGCAGCTGACATACAGAAATTAGCAGGGAAAGTGCTGCTCAAGTCTTCAGTTCACTCCATCAAACAAGTGGGTGAAACATAAGGGTCAGCTCTGCAATTGAAGTATGAGGGCTCCTTGCTTTACTCCTAGCGTATTTGCTTGCAGAGCAACATGATATATCACAAGGTCTTCATTATTGAAATTCAGAACTGCTTAATTATGAATATGTATCTTTCTATGTGATACGCAGGCAGGAAACCATGTCAGCGTTCACACAGAAAAAGATCACATTAAAGCAAAAGCTGTTGTGGTGTCTATGCCTCCCCACCTTGCCGGCCGCATACCTTACGACCCGCCAATGCCTCCAGCCCGTGATCAACTCACCCAGCGTGTCTTCATGGGATCTATCATGAAGGTTGTGGCCACGTATCACACCCCCTTCTGGAGAGAGGATCCTTCTACAAACTTCACCATTGCTTTTGACCCTGCAACCAGTGGCCCTATTCGCACGATATATGATGTCACGCCCCCTGTTGAGATCGGGGGTGGGGGCTCTGGTGTTCTTGCAGGTTTTGTCATTGAGGATGCAGCTGTTCCCGCTGTCAGAGGAGGAGCGGAAAACGCTGATTCTGAATAGCTTTGCTGATTATTTTGGACCCAAAGCCCGTAAGCCCACTGGTTTTATGATGAAGAACTGGGCGGAGCAGCCCTTCACTGGAGGTGCATACACCGCAGGCATGCCCTTGGGCGCATGGACCAGCTTCGGGACAGCATGGTCAGCACCTGTGGGTCGTATCTTTTGGGCTGGAACAGAGGTGTGTAGAACCAGGGGATATGTGGTAGGAAATGTGGCATATTATTTTTGGGAAAACAAGCCTGCTTAAAAAACAGCCTGCTAGCTTAGCAACTAGGCCATTCTTTTAGACCTTACCTTCATCAAATTTCATTTCATCTAAAGAAAGTTTATTTCTTGCTTCATTGTCCAGGTTAGTACCCGCTGGCCTGGCTACTATGATGGTGCTATCAATTCTGCACATGCTGCAGTGGAAGCAGTGAAGGAAGCTGTCCCTGAACCATCTGGGGTTTGTTCTGGAGCCTTGTCTCAACAGGGCCTAGTAGAATTGGAGCTGTCTGAAGATATGCTGGCACATGCATCATCAATGTGATTTTAGGAAGGTCGTAGACAATCCTCGTCTTAAGCTATTAATTTGAATGCTTTTGTGCATCTAGTACAACATTGCAAGTTATCATTTTGTCTGCAAAATCAAATAGTCCTTCCTGACATAATGCTCTCCACATTATGATGAGGCCTCAATATCTTAAAGCACCATAGACTTATGCACCCAATTGGCACTGACTCTTCATGTGCAAATATTCGTTTTGTTTGAGACAATTAAATTATGTTTAAAGCTTCAGGATATGATAGAACAATATATTTTTCCTACCGGTCATATGGCGCTACTTCCCTATCACAGTTGCCATACAGGTAGTAGAAATGCGTTAAAATAAGAGCACAAAATATAACTTATCACTGCCCCCCTTCAAAGACGCTGAGATCAGCCCCAAATCAGAGTATTTATACTGATGCCAGGAAAGAGGGCGTCTTCAGAGGTGAGAAAATACATGGGTTGGTCAAGTAAAGACTTGAAAGTTTGAGAGGCAAATATAGAGAAACATGAACTCTGACGAGCACGAACTTGCATGTGCAATTTAACAAAAAAAATGAGGTAGAGCATAGGTAGAGCTTCTGATTGTTTTCAAATTAAGCTAGCGTGCTACCCCTATAACAGGATCAGAGCAAGGCATGGCGTGATCACAGGTTCCCTTGCATGGCATGACCTGATCACAGGTTCCCTTGCATGGCAGGTCGAAATGTGATTGCAAGCTCAGACAAGCTTTTCCCAACTACCCTTTTTGTAATTCTGGGGCGTGAAGTAGAGCCAAAGGCAAGACTGTTAGCATTTTAATTCATGCCTAGTCTCTAAATATATGCATTGTATATTTACTTTAAAACTGCAGAATTTTTCAATGCCTCTTCACTTGGCTCAAACTTTTGGTCCACCGCTTTCTCCAAGATAAGCTTGCGCTCCACCTCAGCCTCATGAAGTGCAACACTGAGATCCCACACTTCACGTTGGAGAGAGACTCCCTGCGTCTCTTTTTCAGCCAGCTGAGCTTGCAGCTCAGATCCTGCCAGACCCAATATCTCCTTATCACCCTGCAGTGTACACATGCAGTCAATATCTCCTTATCACCCTGCAGCGTACACATATGCTCTTGACTCTCAACACTTCATTTGATTATAATTTGTGAAGGACATGAGCTGGGGAAGACAGCAGTGAACACAGTCTTAAAAACATGAGCTGGGGAAGACAGCAGTGAACACAGTCTTAAAGACATGATCCTGAGCACTACACAAAGTATTGCACTCCATATATACAGCCTTCAGGCCCGGAAATCTTCCTACTTCATCATGTTTAGTACAGCAGCAGCGCACCTCAAGGTGCCGGATCTGCTCTTCTATATTCTCTGCGTGAATCTTCGTGCCAGCAACCACGGCACGCAGCTCTGTCATACGTTGCTCTACCAGCCAAGCACGATCTGCAGCTTCTTTAGCCTCTGAGAGTGCTCGCTCTGCCTCCTCCTTAGCTGCTTCCTGTCCTCTGCTAGAGCTGACAGCTGCTGCTTCTGCTGCTCTGACACGCGTCACAAGGCTTGATACCTCCACCCTCAATCGTCCTACCTCTGCAGCTGCAACAGCATGTGCCTGGGCTAGAGCATTGCTGTCTCCTCCTCCAGCTGCTTCAGCTGCCTGAAGGTCTCGTAGGAGTGCCTGGACTTGTTCTTGTGAGCTCTTTGTATGTATGGCACTTAACTGCACCTGATCCTCAAGGTTTGAGATCTGCAGCGAATATCAATATCACCGTATATGCTAACTCAATTCCAGTCAAGAAGAATGCTCTAGCGTCAGGCTTTAAACTATAACACACTTGATGTGCCAGCAAGAGAGGACAGAGACTTGAAGCAGGATGCGCCTCACCTTAGCTCAGAGATGTATGCCTCCCTCAATTCACACCAGTTGTCAGTTGCAACCTACTTTGCTCCCTCAATTCACACCAGTCATCAGTTGCAACCTACTTTGCTCCCTCAATTCACACCAGTTATCAGTTGCAACCTACTTTGCTCCCTCAATTCACACCAGTTATCAGTTGCAACCTACCTTGCTCCTTAGCTCAAACACAAGTTGTTTGTCCTTCCTAGCTGCATCTTGGGCCTCTTGGAGGTCCAACACAAGCTTCCGATGCGCTTTGTCCATATCTCCCATGGATCGAATCCAGGCCTTGCAAGCAATCAGGTCCAACACTAGTTTCTCTCGCATGATCCTGTAAAGAAGCCACAACAAGGCAGTACTTGCAGGAGATAATGTGGCATTGGGAGTACCACTGAATGAGGATGCAAAGAGGCATGATCACTATTTTATCAATCTTAGTAAGGCCCAGATGTACAGATGTACACATACCGGTGCTGAGAAGTTTCACTCTCCATCTTCTTCATTGCTGCCACAGCTTCCTCTGCTGCCAGGACGGCACGGTCTTTAGCCGCCATGATCTCACCTCGCACCATCTCTGCCTCCAAAACCTTAGCCTGCAGCCAAAAAAATGATAGGACAACATAGTCCTTTCACTACAGCCATTAATTCTGTCAATGCATGTTGTGCATCATGCTGAACACAATATCAAGATACAGATACAGAGAATAAGCAACTAGTACGTCAAGGCCTGGCCCTAGGATTAAGATCAAGATCAAGATACAGAGAATAAGCAACTAGTACGTCAAGGGCCTAGCCACAAGACCGCACCCCAGCTGAAATAGCAACCCTTCAATCTGACAGATTTTCCCAATATCTAGTACCCGTGGGTACATTATCCTTATCTTCCATCTGGCTCCCCCCACCTTTGCTCCCCAGTACTCCTCTTCCAACAGAGTTAGACGACTGGTCAGAGAAGCAACCTCCTCTCGTGCAGCACTCAGCCCAACTTCCAGTGCAGATCTGTTGGCCTCTTGCTCTGCAGCTCCAAGCCTAAAGCAGCAAGATCAACCAAGATATTACATGTCATGGCTTTAACATGCATGGCAGGAGGTAAAAGTATTGGCACTCTTGTTCTTACACCGTCTTTGAAGTTTTTATTGTTGAGTTCTTTTGTCTCATTTTCCAAGCGACAGGATTGCCTCAATATATGTTGTAGCTTGAAAAAATGTCCAAGCTATGACCTCTGATGTATTTATGAACATACTTGATCCTGTGTGTCTCCGCCTCATCCTCATGTATTTATGAACATACTTGATCCTGTGTGTCTCCGCCTCATCCTCTGATGTATTATGAACATACTTGATCCTGTGTGTCTCCGCCTCATCCTCATGTATTTATGAACATACTTGATCCTGTGTGTCTCCGCCTCATCCTCATGTATTTATGAACATACTTGATCCTGTGTGTCTCCGCCTCATCCTCATGTATTTATGAACATACTTGATCCTGTGTGTCTCCGCCTCATCCTCTGATGTATTATGAACATACTTGATCCTGTGTGTCTCCGCCTCATCCTCTGATGTATTATGAACATACTTGATCCTGTGTGTCTCCGCCTCATCCTCTGATGTATTATGAACATACTTGATCCTGTGTGTCTCCGCCTCATCCTCTGATGTATTATGAACATACTTGATCCTGGGTGTCTCCGCCTCATCCTCATGTATTTATGAACATACTTGATCCTGTGTGTCTCCGCCTCATCCTCATGTATTTTGGCTTCAAGTTTCTCAGCCTTGCTCTTAACAGCCACTAGCTCCTTTTGCAGAGCATCCACCTCAACCTGCGTTGTAGATAGCGCAGCCTGTGAAGCAGCAAGCTGGTTGCGTATGTCCACCAGATGCTGGACCTGCGGGTGAGAGTTTGGGGAGCGGGGAAGCCCCAATAAATGAGAAGTTGTGAGAATAAACGCTCCAGACCTACCATAAGACTTCCACTCATGAATGACACAAGTTGGTCATGACGATTGATGCAGATAAGATGATGGGATTTTAGTTAATAACAACACCGTCAGACCTATAACTTCTTGTCCAGCAAATTGTTTAGTTAACAACAACACCATCAGACCTGTAACTTCTTGTCCAGCAAATTGTTTAGTTAACAACAACACCATCAGACCTGTAACTTCTTGTCCAGCAAATTGTTTCCCCAGGCTTTCATCCTTTCCATACAGTCTGAGAACTGCTCCCACTGCCAATCCACCAGCACCAACATGGGCTGTGCCTCAGACAAAGCGCCCACAGTCTGTGCTAAACGTCCAATAGCTAACGGTGGGAGTTTGTCCTTTAAGTCTGTTACAGCCGCTAAAGGGGTGCCTCTTGCAGCAGCTGCAGCACTGATCTCCACATCCAGAAGTTGCTGCTGGACATGTGAAATGGGAGCATCTGGGTCTCTAGATAACACAACCTCACATGCTGCAGTGACACTGGACAGCTGTTGAGCCACAGCACCCAGCCATCCTTCAAGCTTTGCAGTTGCTAGCTTTACTGCCAACTGCTCAGGTGTAAGAGCAGGGTTTAGAAAGGGGGGTACCATCATGTTTGGAGGTGCTGCCGATGCATCAAGACCCTCCAGAGAGGAAATGTATCTTTCTAGACTCTCTGGGGGTGAATTAGCTGGCAAAGGATGAAGGGAATCTTTGTCTGCGGAAGCATTATTTATAAGAGGCTGAGACTCTGAGGAAACGATTTGCTGAGCCTCAGGTCCATGATCTGTGCCTGGGACTAGGATATTCAGACCCTGCGGAAAGGATGAAAGTGGGATTCAGAAGCTACTACTATGGGAGAGGTGTCCTGATCAGAAGCTACTACTATGGGAGAGGTGTCCTTATCAGAAGCTACTACTATGGGAGAGGTGTCCTTATCAGAAGCTACTACTATGGGAGAGGTGTCCTTATCAGAAGCTACTACTATGGGAGAGGTGTCCTTATCAGAAGCTACTACTATGGGAGAGGTGTCCTTATCAGAAGCTACTACTATGGGAGAGGTATCCTTATCAGAAGCTACTACTATGGGAGAGGTGTCCTGATCAGAAGCTACTACTATGGGAGAGGTATCCTGATCAGAAGCTACTACTATGGGAGAGGTGTCCTGATCAGAAGCTACTACTATGGGAGAGGTGTCCTTATCAGAAGCTACTACTATGGGAGAGGTGTCCTTATCAGAAGCTACTACTATGGGAGAGGTGTCCTTATCAGAAGCTACTACTATGGGAGAGGTGTCCTTATCAGAAGCTACTACTATGGGAGAGGTGTCCTTATCAGAAGC
>BEGY01000106.1:0-40247 GCA_002335675.1 Chlamydomonas eustigma | reverse complement strand
TGATCAGAAGCTACTACTATGGGAGAGGTGTCCTGATCAGAAGCTACTACTATGGGAGAGGTGTCCTTATCAGAAGCAACTACTATGGGAGAGGTATCCTTATCAGAAGCTACTACTATGGGAGAGGTGTCCTGATCAGAAGCTACTACTATGGGTGAGGTATCCTTATCAGAAGCTACTACTATGGGAGAGGTGTCCTTATCAGAAGCTACTACTATGGGAGAGGTATCCTGATCAGAAGCTACTACTATGGGAGAGGTGTCCTTATCAGAAGCCACTACTATGGGAGAGGTATCCTTATCATCCACCCTCTTATTCAATGAAACATGTTACTCCCTACATGATCATGGTACCCAATCACACACAGAACGTTATGACAAATGGCCCTCACTTTAAGCACATTTTCCAACTGCTGCAACTGCAACTTCAGCCCCTCCTCAGCTGCCTGGTGCTTGTGAATACGGTCTTCTGCTCCTGCATGTACATCCACCAGCCTAACAAGCTGCTTCGTCAAGTCCTGGATGCGCCTCTGAGTGGTGCGGACGTACGCCCTCGCACTCTCCGCATCAGGGTGCAGTACCGCCATACACCCTTCTGACAACTGACAGGTACATACATGCATGGGCGTCAAATTATCATAACACATAATTCACACCCATAGGCCATATGTCAACGACGTCAGACTGGTGCATCAACACCCATATGTCAACGTCAGATTGGTGCATCAACAAGTTATTTTATCTTTGAAGGAAGGGAGGCGGTACACAATTCTCTCTCCATGCATGACAAGTCACTACTAATGATTTGCTTCAACATGACCTCCCTGCTCAGTCACACCTCATGATTTACCTTGACATGGTCCAGTGACATCTCTGCTTTGAGCCTTTTCATTTCTTCAACAAGCCTATCATGGTCAGCAACCTCAGACCTGATGCACATCAATGAATGGATTGACACATGCTAAGAATCAGGTACACAAACAAAAATAAGGAATGGAGTACGTGACAGAAGCAGGGGTGGGTATTTACAATTTCATTCAAAGGCTTCTTTTCTTCTCAGCAGCCTGACAGAGGCAATGCCATTAAAACACAATCTAACCAATTGATGATTCAATCATTCTTACCTAAGCACCATCATCTGTGCCTCCACCTCTCTGCTCCTTGCCTCCACTGCATCGCTCTCACACCTAAGCCGCTTCATTCCAGCCTCAGCCTCTTTGAGGCGGCTTGTCAATGGCCAGTAGCTCTTCACCAGCTCACGGATGCGTGAGGCTTGCCTGTGAAAGTCAGACACACAAATAAAAAATAAAAAAGGAGAGGCCGCAGGAACGAATTAGGATAATTCCTCAACAGGACAACACGTTTTTTCTGTATGAACACACAACTCCTATCCTTTCTAACAAATTCAATACTCGGAAGTAACTTAAGCACATGAAATATATGGTCTCACCTCCTATTAGCACTCTCAACATCAGCTGTGAACATCCGCCCGTTCTCCCATCTCCTCCTATATTTCTCTGTTTGAGCTTTGGATTGCTCAATCTGTCGTTTTGCTGTGTTGTATGTGTCTTCCATCAAAGCTACTTGCTGGTTCAGCTTGGCATCTATGATTCTGAGTAGAAAGTGCAACATTAAACACAAATAAGTCTTCCTTATGCAAGCAAGGATCAATCTTTGAGCCTTTGTTAGCTTGACCCATCATTCAGGAGCATATTGCCATGTATCTTGACAGATAACATATCACACTTAAGCTTGCTCAAGTCATGCATCCTGACTGATAAAATTCCTCACCTAAGCTCGTTCAGATCGTGCATCTTGACCACATAATCTGAGTGCAGCAGGTTGTAGGCTAGAGTTTTGTCTGCCATGCGCCGTTCCCAGGTAGCTTCATCCACTTTAGGGCCAGCAGCGTAGCGCTCTGCAGCCCTGATATCAAGTGACGCCTCTTTTTAAATTAAAAAAATTTGACATTGCATTCATATTCAATCCAGACACACATACTGAGAAAAAAACCACAAATTTGAGGTGTATTAAGATTTGAAACAATTTGCTTGGACAGGGACACAACAAGGTTCATAATAAGCAGGCCTTGGTGCTTTGCAGGATTAAAAGATAAAGATTGTCATCATCGCAGCTTACTTTTGGGCTTCTACTTCCACGTCCTGAGTGGCTCGCCTGGCTTCTGCCAGTGCTTTCTCCAGCTCCACAATTTGAAAATATTGTCTGGTTGCAGTACTTTGCTGCTCCCTCAAAGCAGCCTTCAGCCTCTGGTTAGCAGCATCCTGAATCTCAAAGCATGCCTGCCGTTGAAGAAGGCAGAGAGAGTAGCAGGCAGTTGAAGAAGGCAGAGAGAGTAGGCAGTTGAAGAAGGCAGAGAGAGCAGTAGGCAGTTGAAGAAGGCAGAGAGAGTAGTAGGCAGATTAATCAGGGAAAAAAAAGAAAATTTGTGTGTTAAAACCAGGAAAGGAAACACGTATGGAGAGCAGACAAGAGAATGCACTGAAGCACAAACAGCAAGATGTCTGTAATTTCAACACGTTGAAATAAGGAGAATGAACATATTCTGAAGCATGCATGTAAGTCTATTACAGGAGAAGAAATGCATCTCATAGCAAGTAACAAGCCGCACCCGAAGTTCTTTAATGTTCTGCTCCTTGAGTTCCAATTGAGACGACAGGGCCTGTACTTGTATTTCAGCTCCAGCCACTCTGATGCTCATCTTCTCATTGGCGAGACTAAGAGTCACAGCCTCACCTACAACACCAGCAGTAGACCAATACAATTTCATTATGAGGATGTGTAGTCCCAGTAAACAGACTAGAATGTGAAGTACAGCAGAGTGCAATATTTGTACATTCTGTTGAATAGTGGCAGAAGTATTTATATTGCCATGGGCTTCAAGAGAGATGTACACATGACTAAAAGCAGGTAATTCCAGCAGTTCCATCAATCACCACCTTCCAGCTCTCGTGCTTTGTCATCTAGTTGCTTGTACTGCACAGAACGATCCACAGAGCCCTTCACAAAGTCGTTGAGCCTGGCCTGCAGCTGAGAATTCTCCTCTTGGTACTTTGCTAACCTAGCAGTAGCTTGTTGCAATGCAGCTGTGGCTCCCTTTACTCCATTCAGATCATCCACCAGATCTGACTTGAAGGAAATCTAATTGCAAGTGAGAGGAGATGTTCGCTTCATATGGAATAGGTGCAGAGAATACGGCTATGATGGCATGATCACTTGTGAGGGAGAGGGCAGGTTGCTATGGTACAGGTGCAAATAACGTTGGTAGTACGCAAATTGTTAAGGGGCATCGACGTAGCAGCAACGGTTTAAGAGTGATACTTTCATCATGACAGTTTTTTTAAAGCTAAATTGTAGAAAGGCATCTCTCAATACTTAATGAATTCAACTTGATATATAAAAATATATTCGACCAGCACAGTTCTAAGTCACAATGAAACTCCTCTTGTGTCATTGGGGAGCAAGTTTCGTTAATGCAAATGTCCTTGCATTCTCACCCCCATGACCTCATCCCATAGCTGTGCATACACCTCAATAATGGAGTCTAACAGCTGTTCCTGATGCTGGGCCTTCTTTGTTGTTTCTGTTACTGTGGAGCAGAAACCCACACTGTAGGTGTAGAGTGCCCTGTATAGCTTGAAGATGTCTCCCTCACTCATGCGGTACACATTTTTTAATGTCTCAGGCCCTAATGGTCCCTGTGGAAAGTAAGGATATATGATAAGCATGATCTTAATTTATGGATGTGTGGAAAGTATGAGGGAGGTATTAATTTACTGTGTAAGGACTTAGTTGATCCTGCCGGCATATTACATCATCTTCTCATGTCTGTAGAGATCATCATCAGAGAATGCATGCAGCGGAAACTTGACCTGAATCATGTCATGTTCACATAACGTATGAGAGGGTCCTAAGTGCTTGATACCAAAACTTTGAAATCAAGGGTTTAGAGAAGTATCACATTCAGATACCCTCAAGATGAGGACATTCCCACCTTCAGCAGATGCTCTCTAAACTCATCATGGCTCCATTCCACACTCTGCAAGTCCCACTCGCCCATGCCAGCTGACATAGACTTGCGCGTAGCTTCCAGAAGGTCCTGCACAGACATTTAAGACTTCATTCCTATGAGTATGGAATGTTATTAAAGCTGAACTATTGTGTACTAAAAGATGATCTCTAACTCCACAGAATCTCAGTGCTTGAATGTACTTTGGCAACTGAAATGAGAAGGTGACCTGGAAAACATTCTTCTCTCGCTTTGCTGATCGCCTTCCATAATGATTATGAGCTGTGTCAAAGAATTTAGGTGACATTCCACCATGCCTATTGGGCAATGTCGGTGAGGGCATGCCCAAGGAGGGGGCGATGGATGAGCCTATCGTAGGTGATGAAGCCTGAACCAATGATGCAATGGGTGACATTGGCAAATAGGGGGATGATTGGTATGAGACTGGTATGCGCAAAAGAAGAGGAGACTGAGGTGTACTGTTCCGGAAGGATGCATCAGTGGTGGGTCGAAAGACATCTGGGTTTTGCTGTTGGAAGAGGGATGCAGGCTTTGAGGGTTTCAGCACATTGCTTTGGTTTGTGACTGGCCTGCTTGATGAGGCGATTCCGTTGGAATCCAAGATTCCTGAGACAGAGCTCACTGTGGAAGGTGAGGAGGTTCCAAACCCAGACTGAGCTTTTGCTTCAAACAATCTCAAAATATGTACATGCGTGCAGCAGAGCTCATTGCTGTCAATCCTAACTTTTCATAAGCAGAATTAAGGTCTTTATTATGTTGATTTTTACCTGAGGAGCGTCCCGCTTTGATATTTGATGATACAAAGAGAGGCAGGGGTTGGAATTTGTTGCTGGGACTGAAAGCTCTGCTATTCTGTGGTGCTTCGGACTTCTTCGATGTTTTCAAACTAAACATAGTATCGTCATTTCCCCCTCCATCCTGCGGACTGACTGGAGGAAAGGTCGACATGGAAGAAGTTTGTTTGAGAAAGGTAAGCGAGTAAGAATTATGTCAGTCGAGAGGCATTGGAATACAATTTAATCGCTGTGCACGTTGGGTCTAAGACACTTTCGGATGGTAAAGGATGTACCGCCAGTCCACACGTATTCACATATACGCTTGACGCCATTCTCTCCTCAGATCTAAAGTACAAAATGGCTACAAAGAAAGCTATTGCAGCTGGTTCATCTAGTAATCACGCAGTGAGTGTCACAACTCTTCAAAAGTTTTACGTTGCACATTACTGATCACCATTCTTTTGTAGTGGTTACTGAGTGAAGTTTGTAATCCAGCCAATATGAAGCTCATAAGGGCGGTGGCAGTGTTCACGGGAGCTGTGCTTGTCTTCAGGTATTTGTTGAATTGAATTAGTGCAATAGCATCTTCTCACCCTGTCCCAAATCATGCATTCATGTTGTCTTTGGTTGTCTGGTTTGCAGGAACTTCGGAGAGGCTCTTTTTGCAGCTTGAATAGAGAAGAAAGCCTGAACCAATCTTATATTCATGGGCATCTGGAGTACTTCTACATTCCTTTGTCAAGAAATGCTGCTGCTGTAGACTTTATTACATGTCTATATATCTGGCTAAGGTTGCAGTTATTCATTAGTTTAGCTATTGGGTCATGAATGAGATTTGTTGCATCCTTGCTGGTTGTCTGAGATTAAGTAGATAGGATCTACTGGGTTTTCTGAGCTGTACTAGGCTTGAAAAATTCATTGCTGATTCATCTCTTTTCTCAACTTTCCGAAGCTTTGATGCCTACAAGTTAAAATCATTGCTAACACCTCAGTGTGAAATTGATAGTGTCCCACACTTCTGAGTAAGGACCGATTTAGGTCGATTTACACTTGCCCCCAAAGCTACACCGGTAGCTTAAGAGTTAATTACTTTGCTCTTTGTGTGAAGATATTTGTACGTACATTGCCTGGAAAATAGAAAAACATCTGATTGTAGACAACAAACACTCTGTGCACTATGCCTTCATTATCACCTGCAAGACGAAGGTATTGTTTTCTGGCCCGCAATTTGGCTGTATGTCTATTGACTCTCTCAAACGATCAGGGACGAGGAAGAGTATAAAAAAGATGAGCGGAAAAGAGATCGCTCACATGATAAACATGATCAGGAAGATAAACATAAGACCGAGGAGCGTGAGAGAGAACGTGAAAATCACACGCGGCGGGAGAGAAACGAGACTGACCTGAGCAGCAAAAGGTAACATGGGGTTATATTTAAAATATTATGCATCAATTCTCAGCACCCCATGACATCGGTTGAGATACTGAATTTGTCTTCGTGACGACCAGGACGAAAACAGTGGACATGGGCCCAATCAGCTTGGACTTGAGTGCAGATGGGTCAAATGAAAAGTTTGATGCTCCATCGGCTCGGGAACCTCTGGTGGTTGCCAAAAAACCTGTAAACTTAGGTGAAGACTTCATGATCTGACCATGCTTTGTTGTGGAGTTACTTAGTTTGTAACAGTAGGAGGCTTTTTCCTGTAATATGCATACCAGATTAATCTGTGGTGGTGGATGTGGTGAGGATGAAATGTGCTATTGCAATATTGCAAGCAAATCTCCGGTAAGATTGTTGTCTTTCGGACTTGACAAGTTTACCCTCCTTCACGCAGTCAAAACTGGAGGTGTGTACATTCCTCCTTTTAAACTGGCAAGGATGATGGCAGATGTATCAGATCGCTCCAGCCCTGAGTATCAGCGTCTTACATGGGAGGCCTTGAAGAAGAGTTTGAATGGTATTATCAACAAAGTCAACACTACCAACATCAAAGCCATCCTGGTTGAGGTGTTCAGAGAGGTAAGAAGCCAGTACATCAAGATGATGGATTTAAAAAGCACAATTTAACTAAGTATGGCCAGTGGGTAGGTCCTGGAGAGAGAATGTTTAAAACCGATTGGGGGCCATAAGGGCAGGTCAGGATTCTAAAACTTTTGAGTGTTTGGGGGACTCTTCCTCTAGGATAGGAAGCAAAACAGACGAGCGCTGAGGGATATTTCAACTGGCTGACCTTTATTTCATGCTTGTCAAGAATCTGGTGCGTGGCCGTGGCTTGTTCTGTCGCTCTATGATGAAGAGCCAGCTTGCGTCTCCCTCCTTCTCACCCGTGTACGCCGCCCTCATGGCGGTTGTCAACACAAAATTCCCAGAGATCGGGGAGCTACTGCTGGGAAGGCTGGTGCTGCAGGTCAGTTTCTACTCCTACTGCCAACTCTTTTTATGACTAATCTGATTAGTACCTTGTATTGCGTTGCATATGATTCTAAAATCATCCTTTCTGTTCATCATATACATCCCCCCTCCTCCTCTTTCCTACAGTTCAAGCGCTCCTATAAACGTAATGACAAACCAGTTTGTAGTGCAGCTGCCAAGTTCCTAGCTCATCTGATAAACCAGGGCATTGCGCATGAGGTGAGGGAGGTCGCGCTCATCAGTTGATGCAGTTAGAGAGTTGGTGGTGCATCTTTCCCGTCAGGTAAAGTATTTTTGAGTGTGAAGTTTTGTCTGCTATCAATTTCACTCTCAGGTGCTTGCCTTGGAGATTCTGATACTGATGCTTGAGAACCCCTCTGATGACAGCGTTGAAATGGCTTCTGACTTTGTGAAAGAAGTAGGAGCCTACCTACAAGAAGTCACCCCTACTGGATTACACAGGTATATAGGGTGAATAGGCTAGAATATAAAAATATGTATCTTGAGATTCTTTGAATGATGCACAGAACTAACAAGACCCATCTGCTCCTTGAAAAACATTGTAAGTCCACACCTTTTTGTGACAGCAACAAACACTTTTGACCTGAATCCTTGTGTCTGCTTACAAACTGCTTTGAAACTTGAGTTTTTCCCTTTTGCAGTGTGTTTGAGCGCTTCCGTGCAGTGCTCCACGAGGGTGAGATCGACAAGCGTGTGCAATTCATCATTGAGGGTCTATTTGCTATCAGGAAAGCAGGGTTTGATGGGTCGGGGTTTAAGGCTGTGAAAACAGAACTGGATCTTGTTGAAGCAGGTGCTTAGAGCAGATTTTCTACATAATTATCATGATAATGGCACTGTTTTGGGATACCCTTTGAAACTGTTGTATGTCACTAATTGACCTTAATGTTCTGCTGATCTTTTTTTCTCATTTCTTAGACTGAATATGTGTTCCATACAGAAAAAATAGATCACTCATGAGATACAGTTCAAAATTCTTTCCATGCAGTATATCAAATCGCTCATGAGATACAATTGAATATGCTTTCCACGCAGAGGATCAGATCACTCATGAGATAGCTCTGGATGATGTACCAGACCCTCAGACAGGCCTGGATGTGTTCAAGGTCGATCCAGAATATGATGAGCATGAGAAGCAGTACAAGGCCATTATGAAGGAAATCTTGGGTGAAGATGAGGGGTCTGATGATGGTGACGGCGAAAAGGCTGAGGGAGGTGAGTCTTTTTACATGAGAAGTAAGGTGCTGGGAAAGGCAGCAAGGGGGTGAGGTCCACGAACAGTCCTGCCAGCTTTGGAATTCGTAATTGACAGCAATGCTTTGGGTAATCTACCTTCAGCTGGTTTGATTAAGTAGGAATGTTCAGGACTCATGTCTTCACTGCAATTTTATAATGGAACGTGCAAAAGTTTGCTCTTTCAATCACATGCAGTGTGTGTATGCTGAATGTTTACTCTCCAATATGATATATTTACTCATGTAGCCACACAGCAGGCCCTAGGTATGGATTGTAGAGATGCAATGCTGTCTGGTTTCATGTAGGTGAAGACGAAGAGGAGGACGAGGAGGATGCTGAGGAAATGGCGGCACAGGAGCAAGAGAAACAAATCATCCAGGTACATGTTTGAGGTGTTCTGACTACTACCGCTTTTATTTTACCTTTGTTCATAAACTCTGTTTTATTGCACGGCGCCTTGACAAGAACTTTTGACATATGCTTGAGCAGTCTTTGGGGATTGCCTCCGGGTTGCTTTAACCAACTGCTTTAACCAACTACATGATCCTGCACCTCAGCATCTATTTCGCTTCAACACTTATTGCACATTGCCACTGATATATTTAAATTGCAGGATGAGACACAAACCAACCTCGTGAACCTTCGCCGCACCATCTACTTGACCATCATGTCTTCCATGGACTTCGAAGAGGCAGGCCACAAGCTGATGAAGATGGGGGTGCCAGCTGGTCAAGAGATTGAGCTGGTGACCATGATTATTGAGTGCTGCTCCCAAGAGAGGACCTACAAGCGATTCTTTGGCCTGTTGGCCCAGAGATTCTGCTACGTGGGCAGAGCCTATGCGGTATGTAGCTGGCGGTTGTTCATGAGGGCAGAGCCTATGCAGTATGTGTCTGTTGGTCGTCCACATAGGACCTGCGAAGTAGGTGTATTTAGCAAGGCTCATTGCTGAAGGATATTTTCTGCTCCACTTTTGCTCTCCATCTTACATTATAAATATAGATATGCATCTTCAAGTTGAAGCTGCAAATTTAAAATTGCAGGATTTGATTCCTTTTTATCTCCTCTCTATTCCTCCTGTAGGACAACTTCTCTGACTGCTTCCAGAAGCAGTACATGATCATCCATCGTCTTGAGACCAACAAGCTGAGGAATGTGGCCTCATTGTTTGCCCACCTGCTAGCTACGGATGGCTTGCCTTGGTCAGTATTGCAATGCATCAGGTTGACTGAAGAGGATACTACATCCTCAAGCCGTATCTTCATCAAGTACCTCTTCCAGGTAACTGCTAATTGCTGTAGGTCCCTGCAAAGTGTGCTGCCTCCAAGCCATTAGGGAGTCTACTTGTGTCTCCCTGTCAAGTGTTCTATCAGTGTTGGTGCCTTTGCATGCTGGTCAGGTTTCCCCATACATGCTAATATGTATAATGCCAAATGATGTTATGCTCTTCAGTCCCACTCCTCACCGTAGAGGCTATCCCTCTGACGTCTTCTTTCTCCTCTCAGGAATTGTCAAGTACGTTGGGGTTGGTGAAGCTGAATGAGCGCCTCAATGACCCAACCTGCCAGGAGTGGTATGATGGTATCTTCCCCAAGGACACACAGGCAAATCTTAGGTTTGCCATCAACTTCTTTACTTCCATTGGTTTGGGAGGTCTCACTGATGCCATGCGTGCATTCTATAAAGAGATGCCACGCATCATGGCAGAGCGGCAGGCGCAGATGGCGGCTCTGCAGCCAGCTCCTAGCAGCAGCAGCAGCGACAGTGACTCCTCTTCTTCTTCTTCTTCTTCTTCCTCATCTGACTCTGATTCAAGTAGCAGCAGCAGTAGTGATTCAGAGTCTGAGGATGAGCGTCGTAAGAAAAAAAAGAAGGCTGCTGCAGCCAAGAAAGAACTGGTCCAAAGCAAGGCCGCAGCAAGGAGGGAAACCGTTGTAGCTGTTAGAGGACAGGGTGCAGATCTTGGTTATTCTGATCGAAAGGAAAGGGGAGGAGAAAGGGATGATGAAAGAGCTGGATATGAGCAACGGCTTCCACATCGCAGCAGGGATACTGGCAGATCTGAGCTTGAGGGGCGGCATGGGGGGCATGAGGATCGGGATGGGATGCGACGGGTCGGAAGAGGGTATGAGGACAATGACGAGCGTGGACACAGGGGTGGAGGTGGAGGCCGAGGTCGCTATCAGGACGAAGAAAGGAGGGATGGAAGGAGTAGGGAGGAAAATCCTGATCGCAGGAAGGACACTGAGAGGAGGGAGGGGATAGAGAGGAATTCAGGAAGAGACAGGGCAGATGACAGGAGGAGGTGATTGTGATGTGTAGAGTCCAAGCTTTTTCGATACATGAAGCTTATTTGCATGACCTCATCTACAACACAGTATTAATATGTGTCTACTGTTTCAATTCACGTTGATGATCAAAGGGAGCTACGTTTCAATTCTGAGAACTTTCCACTTGAAATGCAGTGACTCCCTAGAATATGATGAGTAAAGCTACTGCTCACCTAACATATCTACCTAGTTAGATTAGTTCAACTTTCGTGAGTAGTTAAGAACATGAATTGGTCTCTGAAGTATGATGTGCAGATGCTACCTTAGGATGCAGAGAGAAATCACAATACCATTACAACAGAATGCCTCAGCTAACGCCTCGGGGCCCGATTTCCTTAAAAGGGGATTAGATTTAAAGTTGGATTGAAAGTTATTTTAAAATTAGGATGAGCTCTTCAATCTTCATGGCCCATCGCGTTTATGAGGTAATGACTTATGAGGTTGTAGTACTAAAATAGCAGTGGAGCGTGCTGGGACATTTTCATGCCTTACTGCAAACAGTTCGAACGAAGTTTCGTTTAACAGTTTCGTTCTAATCTCTTGAATTTCATTATATTTATTGAATACAGTTTACGCAATACATTCAATTACCGGGAAAAAAATTTAAGCAACTACATGTCTCTACAACTTCAATATGTCCTTATTAACTGTTTCCAACTAATAAAAGTCATCAGGTACATCAACCCATAGCAATGACTTTGTATGCCTTACACCTTGAAGCTTTGAACTCATGAGGCTGATATGTAACAAGATAACAGTTGGACTAGTCAATATGAAATTCGGATTTACATGGGTTCGCAGCGATACTGAGTAAACAAAGTCTTCAATAAGTTCGTAATTATCATAACCACGTTAAAAAACCAAGTGATTATTCATGAACTAAGAGAGTAACACTGTGTGATTTGACATCTCATTGTAATAATTGAGATCACAGATCTCCTTATTGAAATCAGAACCCGCCAGAAATAACTGGGGATGACCTAAAAGCTGGTAGAGAACGGTTTGGATGAAGAGCGACAAGCAGCTCATAACTTTGAATCATGCAACACTAGATTGTGAGAATCATTGCACTGTCTTGTTAAAAGTATACATTGTTCAATGAATTCTACGATGGTGAGTGACTACTAGCAGGACCTCATCTGATTGCAGATCTTCTTCAACATTGCAACCATTTGATGCACTTTGAGAGGAAGCATCACTGATAATTTTTGCTCTGACATTTTTCAGCAAATAATGCTGAAATCATGATGAGTGGGCGAAAGGCCATAACCTTGTACACTGCTCACTGGCTCTGAGCCTTGGTGATACATGGTACAGTGAAGGCATGACTAGCATGATCAACATGATGAGCATGATTACAACTAGCAGTTGTCAATGTGAATCTCCAGTTCCTACTCTCCTGGTTCCATCATCATTCATCTGTCCATCTGCACTCCTCATGAGGTAGCTTATTCTTGTTTATTTATGACATGTCTCACATCGTGCTTCCCTAGAACCTCTACATCATCCGCCGTCCATGTCGCAACGACCTGTTCGTAAAGTTGTAAAAGTTGAGCTGCTTCTGCAACTTGCAATAATCGACCAGAGTCATCGGCGATTAGGTCGACGACAAAACCCGGCGGGATAAATACGAATACATTTACACTCGATCAGATTACTTGAAATTTCTGGCAACACATTATCTTGCTTGACAACACTTTTCGGGTCAGGTCTATCTTCTGACTCATGAAACATTATTTTCATAACTTTAAATTCATATGTGAGGCTTTGAAGACTGCGAAGCACAGTGCTCATAAATAAAGTGTCCGTGGTTTTCACTGAGCAGTACTCCTTGGGGTTAGCCGAGTAGGCTGTCTTTTTTCTTCAAAATGGAAGAGTACTAAAGCTTAAAATCAGATATGTCGTGTGTTAGCATTTGCCTTGAACCTACATGCAAGTATGAGCTTACTAGATTATTCTCAACAAAACGAACCTCCTCAATATGCTTTGAGCATTGCTATGTTTAAGTTAAAGAGCTATCCAGGGAAACTGCCAATAAGTAATCAGGATTTTTGAGGTCCCACAGAGGTAACAATTCGAAAATTGTCATGAAAGACCAAACAGAAATCGCAGATCGTCCATAGTAAGCTTATTAGTACTTTGAGCCGCATCACTCCTTCCCGCCTCGTTCAAAGCAGAGAACACCATTTGACGCTTCTGCTCTTGCAGTGCTAGGATCCGGTCCTCTACTGTGTCTTTTATGGCTATGCGAGTGACCTTAACAGTCCGTGTCTGACCTGCAATTAGAAGGATCCACCACACTGGTAATCAAGAGCTAAGTTAAGAACCTCTGGACTCAAGAAAGTAGTTCAACAGAAAAGCTTCCTGCTCCATATCTCACCATTTACTTGCCTGTTCTAGCACTCAACTTGTGTTTTTCCTGCAGGGCTTTCTGTCAAGAACACTTGAGAAAACAATGTTCCTCATCTGTTATCTTTACCCCTATACCCCACTTCCTTCATTTTCTCACCTATGCGGTGCGCTCTGTCTATGGCTTGCTCCTCCACAGTTGGATTCCACCAGAGGTCCATCAACACCACATGATTGGCCACTGTCAAGTTAACGCCTAGGGATGCTGCCTTGAGAGACACCAGCAGGACCATCACGTCGTTGCAGGTTTCGAAGTCAATGATTGCTTTTTCACGTGCAGGAACAGTCATGGTGCCATCAAGCCTTAACGACAGATATCAAAGTGGCAAGAGAGTTAGAGCTTTGAGAAGCTGTTTTGTCCATCTAGTGCATCGTCTACAAATCCATGCCTGTGATGTTATCGATTCACACGTTGCAAGAGTATGAAATTCAACATGCCATTGATATTTAATGATCACAACAAGCAAGCAAAGACATGAATGCTTATGGCTCATGGCTTAGGGAAGGTTACCAGACACGTTGAAAAGCATGAAAGGATACCTCCTGAAATGAAACTTGTGAATATTCAGTGGCACTTCCAATAGGTCCAGCATAGCTGTCCATTGACTAAACACAATCACTTTCTCAGGGCGATGAGCCTCGCTGCCTGGGAAGGAGGTTAAGGCAGAACTGGATGAAGCTGCGGGGGGGTGAGGTGCGCTGCCAACAGGTCCTAGGCGCTTCAGGGCTCCAGCCAGACGGGCATCAGACTTGCTCTTTGTGGCCAGGACAGTACTGGTTGCATCAACATGTCATCAAATCAGGACAGGGGAACACATGAAAAGAAGTCCTACTTCACAATACAAGCTAAGTTTTAAGAGGGCTGTTAAGAGGGTGTATCTACAATGCCTTCTTACTTTCAGCTGACTGTTGACATATGTATTACCAGCCATCTTAATAAAAACGAGGACTCCAAGAATGACATACTGGCGGATTGCGTTGCATATTTTTTAAGGTCTCACCTCAGGCCAGCCTGTGGAATGACAGCTGCCATATTTTTGAAGGTCTCACCTCAGGCCAGCCTGTGGAATGACAGCTGCCATATTTTTGAAGGTCTCACCTCAGGCCAGCCTGTGGAATGACAGCTGCCATATTTTTGAAGGTCTCACCTCAGGCCAGCCTGTGGAATGACAGCTGCCATATTTTTGAAGGTCTCACCTCAGGCCAGCCTGTGGAATGACAGCTGCCATATTCCGGCTCTCATTCTGAGTCCTCACCACTTCAAGCAGGGCTATCAGACGATCAATCTTCACAAGGAAGGTCAATACTTAATGTACATTAAGCCATTAAGCTTCAGAGAGGCTCATTGATTATTCATGAAGAACAAGTTTAGGGTTTAGGGTTTAAAGGGTCCTTATTCCAAGGCTTCCAATTAGGTCTCTAACTACTCAACACCTGAATGGCAGTTACAAGCCTGCAACACAGTGGATATGAGAACCATGGGACATAATGAAGGAGTATCAAGATGCCAAGAATAGTCAAGGACTCTACACACCTTTGACGAGGACACCCATTCTGCCTGCTGCTTGTGTTGTAAAGGCTTGTGCTGCTTCTGCTTAGGGCTGCCAACGCTGCATGCTTCCAAAGCAGCAGCATTGTAGATGTGCGGGCCTCTTAGAACACGAGAACAACTGACACAACAGAATTCATCATCTTGACCAGAGCCCTCAAGCTGGGAAGATGCACACTAATAAACAGGAGGGAGCCATGGGTTGAAGTGTAGATTTGAATGATAAGGAGAATCACAATGAAGCCTTAGTATCCTGCAAAAGCTTAGTGTAAGTTCATTTGCCTGTGAGAAATGTAAAGCACCCGCTAGCACTCCATTCAAGCTTTCAAAATCAAAGCCCTTGAAAGTCTGGTCTCAATTCTGTTTTGCTACCTTGACCCTACTACCTGTTTACAGTACACATGCTACCTACTAAACCCTACTACCTGTTTACAGTACACATGCTACCTACTAAACCCTACTACCTGTTTACAGTACACATGCTACCTTGACCCTACTACCTGTTTACAGTACACATGGCCACAAATACTGACGACAGGGTCTTCTGGCACGTCCATGCACACAGGGCACTGCATTAGAGGATGGAGCAGAGACTCCAGCAGACCTTGTCTAACATCTGAGGGAAGCTTCTTGGCAGCTGCCAGGTCAGAGCTGCTGGGCTTGCCTGACAGCAAAATCCAAATATTTAACAGGAAATTTATTTCACTTTCATGAATACGTCCAGTAGGCACTGTTTAAAAATCATATCATATCATCATCCTTGGATATAGATCTTTCTTTCCTACGAACCCTGTATCAGCTTGTTTTATTAGCGATAATTCAAATATGATAAGCTAACACGAAGTCACACCTGTTCTGCTACCACCCTTGCCCCTTATTCCTTTGACTAGCCAGGGATGGTTGCAAGCCTGTCGAAGTTTTAGCAATGAGTAAAGGATGTTGACATATTGTGAGCGGCGACCGGAGGACCCTGAACTCTCATCTTCTTTCAATTGCTTGGCGCCCTCCAACTGAATTTGCTGATAGAAGCTGGCTTCGTCCTGTCAAGGGCAATGTGAGACTTCGACTCACAGCACTTTTTACCTACTTTTTCAGGTATGACACATGTCCACTAAAGGCATTCCTCTAGTAGCTTCTCAAGGTGATACTGAAGCTGTAAGTTAGGCACTGTATTTGAATCTTGATCAATGACAATGTCACTGCATGGCCCATATCTTGATGTACAAAAGATATATGGAGCAGTGTGATATGAATTTGTGCTCACTCTGCTGAACTGTGGTTGGGCTAGCTCCAGCTCTCTAGGAGGGATGTTGATGATGGGCTCCCCATTCAGTTTACTGGCCTTTGTGCGCCTGAGGAGCACTGGCTGCAGGATGGCTTGCAGAAGCTTGTACCCAGCATCAGGGTTTGCAGAGATCTTGTCTTTGATCAGATGCTTAAAGGATGACTGCTCATTGTACGGACTGATCGTAGAAGTTGGAGAGATGTGGTTTGCAAGCCAAGCCAACAGAAAAAAACAGTAGTCAGGGTAGAATAGATAATTGCCTTGACCATTTTGCACAGAAGTCAGGTACTGACAATGTTACTTGTGTACAAAGTAACTAAGAAGGACAGCTACTTGCTTAAGTGCATTGGAGGTCTTGAGACAATGTTGTAAATAGAAAACACTTCGTAAAAATACATTTTAAATTTCACTATAGCAGATTTTCGGCATAATTTCATTCCTGCATGTTTTTGAAATGAACATGTTGCAAGTTGTGAAGCGCACCTGTACTTCAGGAACTTGAAGTAGCTGAACAGGTCTTCAATTGTGTTCTGGATGGGTGTACCGCTAAGGCACCAACGGTACTGCGCATGCAGGCCCCATGCAGCGTGTGCACACAGTGTGCGGTGATTCTTAATAGACTGAGCTTCATCTAACACAACTCTGTGATGTAGGGGTTGAGAAAAAGACTGGAGTTCTCATGTTCATGACCTTGAATCTAAACTCAGTCATGATTGAAATCACAAGCATTGTCCGTGAAAAATGGTTGAAATGTTGCACTCAAGGAACAGATATCTTCAGAAATGCAGGTTCGGGTACACAGTACCTGTGCCAATGAACATGATACAATACTCCTCCGGACTTAGGCACCTTCCTTGCATTAGGCTTGCTGGAGGGTCCTCCACCCTCATCATCATCATCCAAGGTGATGGGGGCGTTGGCTGAACCCTGGAAGGTTCATAGAAACATAATAAATCCAACAGGGTAAAAGGAAGGTATCAGTCTTTGACCACAAGAAACATCCCTTAAGGTATGGAACTGAAATCAATAATCAGGATACAGTACATAAAGATTCATGTTGCCCACGATGGAAAGGTTGGAGGCTAGCTTGACGTCTGACATTCCTTTACAACCATGTTTACACTATCTCTTCTGTACTCGCTTGCTTCTTGATGCGAACATTCTGCTTCTCTTGGGCAGGTGCCTCTCCAGCAAGTGTGCTGAAGGTTGTCAGCACTGCACTATATCTGGCCAGCAATATAGCTTCCGAGTGTCTCTCCTATGGTTAGGTGATTAGGACCAAGATCATCAACGGAACACATATTACACATCAATAATTCCTGGATATCGAGGCAAGGCCATAATTAGGAGAGAATAACCAAGGCTGTCTGCTCAGTGATGATGCTATCTTGAGCACACGGACGAACAACAGGGTTCAGGGACAGAAGCACACTAGACAACAGGGTTCAGGGACAGAAGCACACTAGACACCATCAGGGTTCAGGGACAAAAGCACACTAGACACCATCAGGGTTCAGGGACAGAAGCACACTAGACAACAACAGGGTTCAGGGACAGAAGCACACTAGACAACATCAATGCTGCATAATTGATGCAAATTTGAAATGAGGAAAGGCTGAAAACAGCTGTTTTGGAACTAGGGCTTTCAGCTGTAGTACTGAAAGTTGCTACTTCCATCTTAAGAGCTATAGCACCAGTCTTTCCACTCCACACTTGGGTGGAGTGCAAAGTCGTGCATAAAACCATATACCTTGCCATGATACACATGTAAAGAGAATCCAGCAAGAGGGCTGACTTTTTCCCTGATCTCCCGAGCCCATTGATGCAGAACAGAGGTGGGACACACAACAAGTGTTCCACCATAAGGGAGATCTGACAAAGGCTTGCTTGATGAGAGGGTGGCAGCATGAGTGTAGTCCTGCTCCTCCTCAACTAGTCCACATGCTGCATCTTGGTTCAATTGTGCCCCTGAGGAGGGACCAACTTCTCCGGCATCCACATCCACCTCCATTTTAAGCTTTTTCTCCTTGAATTGGACCTACATATACACCAGGTGGATTTTCAGCGCCAGACATACAGTCAGCAATGACTGTCCTTCTACAGCCTTTGGCAGTAGCAGTGCCCTTAATGATCAGTATTTGTTCAAGGATGAAGGTGAGTCTGGGTATGTGAAGGTAAGGAATTTACAATCAATGGACTATACAGCTTCCTCAGGTACCATTTGAGACGTACGATGCTGACAGAGTTAAAAGCAACTTACTTGTAGGTCGTCAGTAGTACCAGGCAGATGAGTCACCATGAGTGAGATGGTTGAGACCGTCTTTCCTAAGCCCTGGTCATCAGCTAAGAACCCTCCTTTTGGACCGCAGCCAGATAGCTCCCTCTGAAGCATCCAGGCTAATGCCAGTTTCTGGTGCTTCATGACCGACATTGTTAAGGATCTCTGCACATGGTTTGCAGAGCAAGATGACAACAGACTTCTGCACAGGAATGATCATCTCATGCACAAGACATTGCACCGACGCTTATGTACAAAAGGGCCACAGGGCTTTGAATTCTCATCTGGATCACTCTCGATAAACTTAGCAGGTGTTGTCGATATGAAGTCACGAGATTGCTACAAAGTGCAAAAAGCGACCAAACACAACAGAACATTAAACAGGGAAGTGCTCTCTGCACTCACGGGAGGAGGCTCCATTTCAGCATTCCCATTAGAACTCTGCATGTTCTCGAGTAGGGACTTCATTACTGCCTGATTCTGCTGAGTTGAAGCACCATTCACTACACCTACATCGCGAAGTAGTTAGTTACAGCAAGAAGGCTGTGCAGCTCAAAGGCAAGGTCTAATCATGGCAGTTCTCACACTGAAAGGCTGTGCAGCTCAAAGGCAAGGTCTAATCATGGCAGTTCTCACACTGAAAGGCTGTGCAGCTCAAAGGCAAGGTCTAATCATGGCAGTTCTCACACTGAAAGTGGCACTTACATGACTCTACATCCTACTGCTTTTGGTTTGGTCTCAGTTTACAATCTTTGGGTAATGGTATTAATACAGTGAAGATCTGGTGGCTGCCCGCCTTCACATCTTTACCTGCACTTTGCGAGTTACTTGAATTGTTGCGTAGAGCTAAGAGCCCAGGATGAATGTTATGAGCTGGGGCAGGGGTGCTGGATGCTGATGCCTGTGGAGATGTGTCTGATCATTCGTTATTAGGACCCAGAGTGAAAGAACTCCACCAGCAATTATTCACAGAGGTCAAAGCACTAGAAAATTATCCTAAATTGCATCATCATATACTCAAACAGAAAATGTCAAGATGTAATTGTAGCTGATCACAGTAGCTGATCAAAGTAGCTAGAAGCCGTACTTGCTGGTGTGGCAGAGGAAGTGAGATGGATCGGTTGTACTGAGCTGCCTCAGCTTTGAGCACCATCTCCTGCTCCAAAACCAGCTTGGTGTAGCCAGGTACTGCTGATTCTATGCGAGCTTGCAAGCTAGACAGCTCACTCAACATATGAGGCATCACCATTTGACCCCTCTGCAGCTTATCAAAAGACACCACCTCACCATTGAATCGACCAGCTGTGTAAAAGGCAAAAGGCAGGGCACTTTTGCACAGTTGTGTTGAATATGTGTGAATTAAGTCATACAGCCTGACAGCCTTCCATCCCACTGATTCGATCTCTGTTTATGAACTTACTGTTCAAGACCAGCTCAAGGCTTGAAAGTTTCCCCCTCATCTCCATCCATTTTGTGATGACTGCCTTGACTTGGCTGTCATGTACCTCTGGCAGCCTTCTTGAGGAGCTTGATGCCTGAACTCTGCTGTCCAAGGATGTGTGGCCAGGATGAAGGTGCCTGAGCGGGTGCTGTGGACGGAGCATTGATGAAGTAGATCTGTTATGAACTGTAGAGGTGGTCACCCTCTGCTGATGATGTGGAAGATGGTGAGAAGCAGCAGCTGCATGGGAGACTGCATGGGAGACTGCATGAGGTTCACTAAGGTACATGGTGGTCCCCTGCTTTGAGGAGACAAATTGTTGAGGTTGGGCGGCTAAGTGTCCACTCTGCAAGGACCAGAGCGACCCTGGATAGCCAGCTGAGTGGTGGGATGAAACATGGTCGCCATGCGTCCTTGGTATACCAATGGGATCCGCCTGATGATCTGCATGGAGGACCATGAACAAAGTTCAGTGCAGCTGGTAAAACTCTAGCTGTGTAAAGCTTAAGAATAAGGAGTGAATATATTGCTTACAAGAAGAGAAGAAAATGAGAAGTTAAGGAAGGAATCAAAGTAGCTTCAAGAAATAACATTGTGTTTACTTATCCCTAGAGACCGGCCTTATGTTTACTTCCCCCTCGAGACCGGCCTCAAGTTCCCTGTCGCGTACATCTTACATTGAGGAAGGGAAGAATCCTCTAATGCTCTTTTCTTTGTTGCGCCTTCTTCTCTGAGGTCATGCCTCTTGTTTGGAGGCGAGTCTTGCAAGCTTGTGAGGTCCATGTGTAATCTCTCATCATCACTTTCAGCACGGCTGAGATCTACTTGATCATCATCATCATGTACATCATGACGCATCACTTGCGGCGCCAAGGTTGTGACAGCAGCATCCCTCCATGGCTCGTAGGAAGTTTTTGTGAGGGCAGCGGCAGAGGCATCAACAGCGGAAAAAGTATGATGTGCATAGAGCTTCTGGCCACCCGCAGTCAAGCCTGCTTGCTTGTCTGCAGTCCTTTTGTCATGTAGATTCTTTCCCTTTGCGAGAAGAATATTGCCATTTAAGGAGTGAGGGGAAAGCTGCATGAAGGGATAAGGTCAGGATGTTAGTAAGTAGCATGAAGGGATAAGGTCAGGATGCTAGTAAGTAGCATGAAGGGATAAGGTCAGGATGCTAGTAAGTAGCATGAAGGGATAAGGTCAGGATGCTAGTAAGTAGCATGAAGGGATAAGGTCAGGATGTTAGTAAGTAGCATGAAGGGATAAGGTCAGGATGCTAGTAAGTAGCATGTACATTTGCAAGCATGAGGAGCATGGGACTGACAGCTAAGCCATAACCTGCCCAACATGGGCAAGTATTAACTTGTTCAGAATGAGCATTTGCATGCTTGACTGTGATCTTTCTCACCTCAGAGTCTAGTGGAAGTCTAGCTGTACAGGTAGAGGGATTAGGAACACTGAGTCCTGTTTCCTGTCTTTTGTGCATGGTCTCAGATGTCTGGAGTCGATTGTTCATGTTGCTTTCGTCTTCCTGGTTTCTGTCAGTGTCCAAGGCAGAACCACTTTGGCCCATTGATACAACTGCAATGGGTGATTTTGACTCTTTTGCCTGCAGCAATCATAACCTATGAGCTCCTGTCAACATACTCCTACCCAAGGCCAATCATGTAATTCCGAATTTTCTGCGAAGTTGTAATTTTTAAGCAATAACGCTCTTACTTCTCGATTACTCCCGACGCGGCGTGCCTCAAGAAGGATGCGTAAGGCCTCCTCTCTTTGCATCACAGCAGATGCTGGGAGAAAAAGAAATGCACAGAGCACATTACGTATCTTACTGTATTGCAGAAACTTCACGTTATTATCACAGCGTTAGACGCGATGAGCTAGCCGCTCATACAATTCCTGCCATACAAGTACGGCATACACGAATTGTGCGCTTGTAAATCAAATTGAGGATGTTCTCTGTCCTCTACGTCAAGCTACGCTTCGGCGTTTTATTATTATTATTATTCTCTTATGCTTTTACAGTAGCGATGTCAGGTTAGTAGGATACAATTTTAAAATATTTGTCGAAGGGTTGCAGTAATAGTCAACCTCAAGATAGGTAAGTATTTCAAAGTCTGAGTAACTTGGAACGGAGTGAGTTCCCGCCAATATTCGCAAATGTCCTTCTAATCAACTGTTGATACTACTAATCTTTTTTTACTCTCATCAGCACGTCTTCTCCTGCTTGTACTGAACGCCTTAAGCTCAGGGATCCAAGTTAGTTGCAGACAAGTCTGCAGGCAGCAAGGACTCAATAATAGATTTTTCAATGAGATTCAGAAGAAGCTGAGAGGGAACTGATGACATCAGAAAAAAATCTTACCAATCTGACATGTGCAACATGTAGGAGCTTAATAATGAATGCAGCTGAGATGCATCAACTGTGTTTGAATTTCAGGCCTTGCGGATGTGGGTTTAGAACTGGAAAAAAATGGGGATACTTCAGCTCTTCTTCATCAGGAACAGTCACAAAGGCATGCTCCTGACAGAGGCATTCATAAGACTTCCAATGAAAGCCATTTGAAACAGTATTGATTGGTGGCAGAGGGGATCCAACCTCTGAACTTATCCGGAAGTGATTAAGGCTGGGTTGGTTGTAAGAAGCCCACCTGAGACTAGCAAACTCAGTGTTAATGATCCTAGCTCATAAAACCATATGGGTGATATGGAGATCTTACTACAAAGGCTGCTGTCACTACCATGATACGAGATAAGCATGCGGCTGGATTTTATGTACCATTGCAGCAAGTGGATTTTAAACTCGTTTAAGGGAGCCCGTCTGAGCCAAGCCTGCTACGTGAGGATGGGCAAGTGTGGACTAGTATGAAAAGCAGGGCAAGCTTATAATGCCTTCAAGCGAGCATCATTGGCAGCCCTGATGTTAAGGCAAGAGCTGTCTCCTGTAGAACCTGGGCTGCTGGATTTAGTGAAGAGCAGTTTCCAGCACCCAAGGCTGCCTTGTCAACTAGTAGAGAGATACTTGCAGCCATGAGGAAGCTTCTATTTCTTGTCATGGCTGATGCTAAAGAGTTCAGCTATATGTTGTGGATTGAACGAGGGGATTCTGTATTTTAAATCAGGATTAAATTCAAAACAGTTTGACATGTCAAGAGCAAGTAACTGTCACAGATACCAATATAGACATGTAGGAATCTGTACAGAGTGTTGAAATAAGTGTTGTTGAACAGAGTGTTCATGCAAATAAGAGAGATGAAATTGCAGAAATGAAAGTTTGAGAGCTCAGTGCCATCCATCGGAGATTACATATTCCAAGTCCTGTGGAGAATGCCTAATTCAAGTCATCAAAGAATTCAGGTTGTTTTATCTTCCTGCGCTTAACTGATGGCTGCTGCTTCTTTGCAACAACAGCTGGTGCCTTGGTTGAAAGCGCATTCGTTGTCCCCCCTAGCTTTTCTGGTAGTCGTTGGCGCTGGGATGCCAGTTCAGACATAAAGAGAGTGTTATGGGCCCTTCAACGCATGGACACAAACGTTAGCCTTCACAGTTGAAGAAGAGAGTGTCTGTTGTGTGTCTCATTGAGGATCTCCCACGGTTTGACATAGCAAGATATTTCCCTTCCATTGCAAATCCCTCCTTTGATCCATCCCTCCTCAAATGCACTGAGACTATTCAAAGATCAAGCAGTTATTGAAAGATGCCTCACTTTCTCTACTACTTACCATCCACAGAAGGGTCCAAAGCGATCCTCAAACACTTTTTGGATCTGTTCATGTACGTTTTTTGTCAAAGACTTTCCTTTCAAGCCAGGCATGTAGTACTTAGTCGCGATGTCCCACACATGCGTATCTGTTGCAGATCGAAACAAAGCACGAGCCACAAATATTATGGGGTTTATCACTCGTAGATATTACTGTATTTTGTTACAAGAGTTCACCACATCATTGTCATCATCATCATCATCATCAGGAGAGCCACTTTCTCAACAAGGCCCTTGAAATAATTGCAAAGGCTTCAATCGCTCACACATAACGGTACGCACAGGGCCAGGGAATTCCGAAATGCTTATGTAGTCTAAACAAAGAGACAGACTACTCACCCACAGGAATGGCATTGTGTTTATCCAGGCTAAACAAAGACACGGACTACTCACCCACAGGAATGGCATTGTGTTTATCCAGGCTAAACAAAGACACGCAGGCAGCCACCTTTGGTCCAATACCTTGGGCAGGAGCAGCGGTTCACAAGGAGTCAGTGCATCGGCTTTGTCATGATGTACTCAAATGAACAAACATTCGCATGGCTCAAAGCTTCCAATACTCTTTTTCACTCAATGACCAGACAATCCATCAGCCTTCTACAGCATCACTCGTGTATTTAAGCCTTGCAATCATGCACCATGTTTTGTACACTGGTGCTTGAGCACCGTGCTGTTTAGGTTTTAAGGTTTAGGTTTTGGGGTTTAGTGCTGTTAAATTCTGCATTGAAGTTCATAAAATTGTATATTGGTAGTCACAAAGCAGTATGCAATAAATCTCCTTACCTGGCAGAGTGCACAGTGCTGCAGCTGCCTCCTCATACGGAACATCTCTTAGTGACAACAACCACTCCCTACCCCTTTCTGGTCTCTCTCTTAGAGCTTGCACTGAACCGGTGATGAACTTTGCACGGTACCTGCGGGCACAGGCAGTACAGTGACAGTAAAGGCAAAGTGCGAAGGCCCTCTTGGAGATGGTCAAGTATCAAGATCTGATCATGGGGACACTACAAAGAGCACATTTGATATAATGTGTACTTGCTTGAATGTGTAGGCCACATATGTTTACAAAACATGGAGAAGGTAGTTGCCCTTGTTGCCTTGACAAGGTTTTTTAGGGGGTCACCGGAATGGCCGCGAAGGCCAATCTGCTTTTCTTCAGTCATGAGCCTGTAAGCGAAAAATTGCGCTTGCTCTCTATCAACCTCAACCCACCCAAAGCCAGCATTCCTCAACTCTTCTTCAGTAGCCACAGCGAGCTGGTCTAGGTTTGGGAAAGCATAAAAGGACAGCGGAGCTTGTCTGTCCTGTGTAACATCCTGGTCATCACTGTGTAGAGGTGTGTGTGGGGAGCTGTCTGCTTGTGCGTCTAAATCCCTTTTCCCATGATCAGAAGATGCGGAAAGGAGAAGAGGTGTCCCGTATGTGCTACACAACTTTTCCACCATGCTGTGTATGCGGCTAATATTGTTATTGGAAGAACATATGAAGGAGAAAAGGCACTCCAGAGGATCCTGCCTCAACATGCGTGCCCCTGACATATATTTCAAGATCAGGACATCAAGTAAACAAACAATGACATACTTTCTCAATATTTGAATGCAGTAACATGTAGTGGATCTGTTTCATCTCCAACCGTCAAAAAAACCAAATTTCAAACCTTGAACATATTTACAGTGATATTTTTGAAGGCTGTTCCATGAGGCCTGGCTCACCTGGAAAGTATGTTCTAACAGCTGCAAACCTTTGATCCCTAGCAGCCCAGTACTCAGAGAGCTGTGAGAAGGTTGTTGGGCTAGAATCACAGCGAGAGAGGCTGGATGGTATTTCAGGTGTGCTTGGAGACAAGTTGAAGTATTCTCGAATGATGGACTCATCGTTGGAATTACATTCTATTTCCTCTTCCCCTCGGGCTAAGACTTGGTACAAAACCTCGTCTTCATCTTGCCTCAGCTTCACCTAGCAAAGAAAGTGTGCTTCAAAGCTAAGGCATGCATCATAAAACAGGCAGCTATGTGTTAGCATGATCATAATCTGCATAGGTGCGCGTTAATTTGGGAACATTTGAGCTGTGCCATCCTTGTCATTTTGAAATGTCAGGTTTCTCACCACCCTATTTCCAATTACTCCTGTGTATTCTATATCCCCCGTGCGTCTCCACCTAAATGATTGACCAGTTGGAAGCGTATAATCTAGGTGCAATTCTTTTGAGCTGATGGAAAGTGTTCTCCATGTCACGATATTATCCCCAGCAAGCTGTAAAAGCTTTGCTGCAGCCTTAACTGAAGATGGAGACGATTTCATGTAAATCTCTGAAATATCTTTATTTCCCGCCATGTCAAGTGTCAGAATACGTTCACACTTATATTTTTATCGCAACTCACATAACGTGTAACATCCTCGGTGTAAGCTGGCTGGGTTCCTCAGTCGAACTTGCAACAAATGGCGGTGCCTTTGTCCTACAGGGCTGCAGCAATAGCCAATCTCAACGTTACTCCAGCTCTTAAAATTCAATCTGATGAGCCAGATCAGCTTGCGAACATGCATGAGAGACTGACTTTTTGCGCTCAAGTTTTGATTGGGTATCGCGTTGAGGTGCAGCTAATATCGGGCCCAGTGTATGAAGGAATTTTTCATAGCATGGTTGCCAAAGGTCATCGACAAGCAGTGACCTTGAAATATGCAAAGCTTATTAAGGATCCTAGCGCCAAACTAGGATCCGAGAAACAAGCGTTAGCTGAGCGACCAAAGAAAATCAGTTTGATCTCGGAAGATATGTTGCAGATTGTTGCTAGAGACGTTCGTTTTAATCCAGAGGTATATTTCTTGTTAGTAATCCCCGGAAATATGTATTAAAAAATGTTCGATCATCTATCCACATGAATGCTTCATTGTGACAGGACATAGGCAATGAAGACAGGAGTGACTTTGGCTTCGAGACAGATGCTAGCATCAGTAGAGGTCGTGCAGGGTAAGCACCAATTCATCTGCATTCATATTGTACACATTTAGAGCGCATTGCAGTACACATTCTACTTGAGGCACACATGATCAGCTGTACAAATTTATCAGCACCTTGACATTAAATTTTGTGAAGGAAAACATGGGGTAGAGAGCTTCAAAAGTGGACACCAGAAGAAGGAGATGAGGATATGATGATGGGGCTGGACGGTAATGGAGAAGGAGGATGGGACCAATTTGCCGCAAATCGCACCCTATTTGGAGTGGAAACAACCTTTGACGAATATGGTCAGTGCCATTATGCGCCTTGCAAAGTGTACCAAAAAATGCACACAAAATACCATTCACCATCTTTGCTCTTCAGTGTACACTACCAAGATTGATCGCACAAACTGTGCTATCACTGAGGAGGAGGCTGAGCGATTGGCTAAGGAGATTGAGGGCCAAGCAACAGGAAATGTACACCTTCTGGAAGAAAGGGGCTTTGCAGTGGATGATTCAGGGGTGAGTAGACTGCATCATGGATTCATGTTGGGTGCTTTTGACAACTCCTCATCAAAATTGCACATGTTGTGAAATACAGCAAATGGACGAAGAGGACAAGTACTCAGCGGTAGTGCGACCCTCAGCCCTTGGGAACCATCCAAACCACCCACACCATCACCCACAACAACACCCTCCCTCGTGGAACATGCCAAGCGGCGGTCAGCAGCCCATGCAACCATTCCTGGATGCAGGCTCTGCTGTAGCAAGAGCACCGGCTTGGAGAAATGTGGGCTCTGGTGTAGCTGCTGTGGCAGGACGCATAATACCCCTACCCCCTCCACCTCCCTTGAGGAACCCAGAAGATATACATCCAGTCATCATACCAGGACCCTCTTGGCCCTCCTCTTCCATATCCCCTGCAGGTCGACCAATAGACATGGGAACACGGCGAGAACTCAATAAAGTCACCTCACAGCTGATGACTGAAACAGGGCATGGTCCGACCTCCAGGGCTCACACCTCTCCTTATGGTACACCCAAAGGACTGAATGACAGCCCTTTGATCAATGATCCCTTAGCAGTGCGTGCACTCCACATCATCACACCCACACCCCAGGCCACTATCACAAGTGAATTCCAGCAATTGAAACAACAACAGGGTCAACAAAAACAACAGCCTCAGCAACTGCAGAGGGACAAATCTCAGTAAGGGTTTAGGGTTATCTTAATTCTGTTTGACTTGCACTGAAAAAAATGTGTAAGACCCTCCGCAGGGTTTGACCACATCTCAAAGTACTCATAACCATTAATGCCCTGTCCATTACAGTCCCCATAACTCAGTTTTGCATGCCATGCAAACTGTTTATATCTATATCTGCACTCAAGCTGATTCTTTAATACTCCCAAAGACCACTGCAACACATTGCTGTGATATTGCAGAACGCTGGATGAGCTCAAAAAGTTCAGCAGCTCCCTCAGCTTGGGATCTAAGACATCTCCAACATCAGGAAAAGAGGAGCATGTGCCTCAAGCCACCACTGCACTGCATTCAAACGCTGCAGACGTAGGAGAAGCCTTCTCAGCTACACCACCTGCAGCTGCAGACGTAGGAGAAGCCTCCTCAGCTACACCACCTGCAGCTGCAGATCCCACATCTACCCCTGCAGGTGGTCTCAGCAACAAAGCCGAGACTGCTATGAAGCCTGCTGTGCCAAAGAAGTTCGCCCTGAACCCCAATGCTAAGTCCTTCACGCTCAACATATCAGCTAAAGAGTTTGTCCCGAGCTTCGGTGCCCCTCCCCTCTCAGTACCATCATCAGCTGTATCAGCACCTTCCGCTGCCTCTTCTCGAGGCAAGCCCTCTAGACCCTCTGCTATTGCTGGGTCATTGGATGATGTTGTGGAGGATGTCTCCACCACCACCACCACCAATCATCCTCCTTCCACTTCAGACAGCAGTTCTCATCATCCCAACGGTCCACAGCACACACCTGGTAGTGCTACTTCAAGCCGTGGTGGTAGTTATCAAAGTAGGGAACATCGCTCATCAGGGATGCACAAGGGTAGCTCAGGATATGATAGTCAGTATGGGGGGACCATGCAGAAGATGGGAGGTGAATACAGTGGTGAATACAGTGGTGAATACAAAGGGAATCGATCTCATAGGAGCTATGGGCATCCAGCCATGCCAATGGAGGGCACCAGCATGGTCCCTCAAGGTGTGGTGCCTCAACTGCCCATGGTTGGTGGTGCGTATATGATGCCAGGCTACATGCCTCCTCATGGTCAGATGGGAGCACCTTATGCCATGATGCCTGCTGGGGTTGGAGGTCCCATGATGTCTGGGCAAGGCATGTTCAACCCAGGCATGGCAGCTCCCAATGGCATGGGTCCTGTCATCATGGCACCAGGTGGTGGCTTTGGCACCATGCAGCCTGTAGGGGGATATCCTGTCATTCAACATGCTGGAGGCTACCCTATGGGAATGGGACCGGGTGGTGGAGTGAGACCTGGCAATGCAACGCAGCACATCTTCCAGCCCAATATGAGTGGACCCATGTCACCAGGGGGAGGACCCATGTCATCCATGGACTCTCAGAGCTCTCGTGGCAGCATGGGAAGAGGAAGCAACTACAGAGGTTCCAGGAAGGACCATGGCTTTCAGGGCGAGAGTAGAGTGCAGCCCCCAGCACCTGCAGGAAACGGGGAAGCAGTAGTCTAAACGATTGGAATGAACGTTCATATTTGGTTCACGGATAATTCATCATGAAAAGAGCTTCATCAACGTCTACTGTGTTCTCTTCATCCCCTCCCTAGATTTTATACCTTCCTTCAGTACACCTTTCAGCAATGGCTGGGTAGATTTCAGGGATGTGAGTGGCCTAATGGTTTCAGTACAAGCAGTACAGCTGAATTTTGCATCAATGAGGATTCATTATTATTCTTACCTGATATTGCCAGGGGAGAGTGTCCTATATTGCCAGGGGAGAGTGTCCTATTTTCCTTGCCCGTAGCGCGCTCTGGAAGTTGGATTTGCAAATTGACGGACCACGCATGATTTCTGATTGATTTGAGGTGTTCAATTTACTTAGTTAAACAATGGCAATGTTCTCCCCTAACTAGCAGAGTTGCAGAAACGTGGGCGGTGTGGCCGGCTGTGGTAAAAACATACAACATCAAAAATCTATATACAAAAGCTCGCTGTAGCTTATAGCAAGCTTGTCATTTCGCTTTAATGTTGTTACAGCTGTTTGGGACACCCTTCAAATTTGCTAAGAATTAATACATGACTGTGACCCAGAATTAGAATACCAGATGATTTACTTTCTTTAAAACTACACGTCAGCAGAAGGAGCTGAGTGTAAAATTGCTCAGAGAAACAGGCGTGAAGCTTCTTCCCAGTTGCTTCAGTTCTTGGAAGCTGGACAAATATGTCGATACACAGGCAAATGAGTGAGATGCAAGCGTGTGGTTTGAAATATTGTGTAAATAACAACATAAAGCAATATAAAATGCATAATCATATTTTACGCTTATTAGCAACTGGCTGCTGGCATATCTACGTTTTGCTGCGCTAGTTGGAGGAGAAGCGCAAATTGGCCGAAATTTTCTGATGAATATGGGTTGCATACACAGCAAATATGACACTCCCGAGGCTCTTGCAGATCCGAGGAGCGCAGTGGCTCACGAGGACGTTACAATGGCTACGAATTTTCTGCGTAAATTCCCAACCCTAATTCTTGAATTTCTTGATATCGAGGACAAAACGAACATAGTTAAAATAGCTGTGCGCGATGAAAATACGTGGATTCTTGAGGTGTTGAAAGTGTTCACGATGCTCGCGTCAAGGTAGGGTTTTAACGCCGTCAGAGAGACGAGACTTGCTGTACGGCAGCTACACCAAAAATCCGTACACGAGACACTTAGGCAGGCCGCACTGCATGCAAGCGCAAATAACGCAATGTGAACATGACCGTGCAGTCACATCACAACGGCTACTAGTAATTACATATAATATAATATTATTAATGTTAGAGGAGTAAGAATGTGTCTTAATGTTGCCTGATTGTGCATCCATCATGTTGCACATATCAGAGTGTTACTGATGTACTCTTTATATAACACTTATGCCAATTTAGCCTCTAAAAGTCTGAAGAACATGTTCTGGGAAACTTTCAATGCCTACATACTAGAAATAATCGGCACTAGGAGAGTTGAGTGATTATGAGCCAGATGCATTACAACATACTTGTGTACATAACAGCAGTTCCAAGTGTCATGAGGACGGCGTACTCTGCTAGTTATTTCTGAGGAGGCAGTCGTACCATTGTAGGCCTGCAAGCGATTTTGCACTACTGCTAGCTGCTACCTAATGTTGTCATGGCAGAGTCGTAATATGAGGCGAAATAACGAAGTATTTAGGTATTATTATTGACACCTGCACCTCACTGAATTCTGCTTTTATTTCAATGTAATAGAGATTTCTGTACTAATCTGTAATTTGTCTGAAATTGATGTAACAGCTCAAACTTGAAGCGACATCAGCTCCATTAATGTCGTATTTTAGAGGTGAAAGTGCAAGCAGCCTCTTGCTTGCCTCACACCAAGGGAGTAAGATCTCTATCAGGTGCATTCATTGACCTGTCTCAATGAAATCCATGCCATCTTGGCACTGCTGCAACGGATTTCAAAAATGTGTAACATACCTTCAAATGACATGCTGAGCATTCTTGAGTAGTATCTGCAGGATATGCAAACCATGGCAACAACCTGTAGCTAAATGGCAACGACCTGTAGCTAAATGGCTCGCCTTTGTCTTCTTATTCTGTTCTTGTAACCCATGTGCAATGCTGTCCTCCATGTTCTTGTAACCCATGTCCTCCATGTTCTTGTAACCCATGTGCAATGCTGTCCTCCATGTTCTTGTAACCCATGTGCAATGCTGTCCTCCATGGGTCCTGCCGGTGGCATTGCTGATATGTCGTCCGCCTTAAAGAGCGATGAACACTTATCTTTGTACTCAGGCTGCTCCTTTCATTCGGCGCTGACCCGTGGTATCAGGACCCGCTCCTTCACAGGACATGCGTTCACTTTGCTGGTGAGGCTGGTAACTTGAGTTCTGCTGTAAGAGACATCGTGGAGAAGTAGAGCCATGTGCGGTTGCCTCCTAGATCATGGCCTGGCTCAAATATGATTAATGATGGTATAAACAGCAGGTGAGTGAATGGCATAATGCGCACTTGCTTGTTATCATGTATTTATTATTTACTTATATTGATAACATATCTTTCCCTTTATGATTCATAGAAATTGTGGATGGGGCCGTTTGTTACAAGTCTATAAAATCAGACAGGCTTGAAACATATTTGTTACAAGTCTATATAATCAGACAGGCTTGCATCATATTTGCCAATGACCTGCTATGTCAATGTATCAATCCTTCCATCAAGTATGTCATGATGTGCAGTCCTGGTTCCTCCATGTCCTCCATGTGCAATGCTGTCCTCCTGGTTGCTACCTATTTTTTACTAGTGTTTTGAGTATACGCTGCACAGATGCAATATGGAGCTTCTTTTTGCTTCAGGCCTAGTGTTCCACTTGTGGATATTCAATCACGGGCTGGTATGACTCCTCTCATATACGCTGCCTTACAAGACAACGCACTTGCAATCAGAAACCTGGTCAGACACTTAGGGTTTAGGGTTCAGTGCAAGATACAGGAAAACTGAATCACAGTCAGATGATAATGACATGATAAGGCATGTTGAGAGTCCAGTCGCACTGAATTGTGAAAAAGTCACAACAGCAATGAGTTAAACAGTTAGTGAGCCTCAGCATACATCAAATCTCCTGAGTAGAATGTCTGCTGCTTACCCCTGAAAAAATTGGTGTGTTTATAAGCTACATGCTCAAGTGTGAAGGGATGTCATTTTAGGTCAAAGTCTGTGTTGCAGATCATTGCCCCTCATTCATCATTCATGTGTTTGTGGCTCCTCAGAGGCATATTAGCACCTTATATAAAGCTACTTGTGAATATTGTACTGTGGGGCACCTTATCTCTGGAAGTCATCAAACATTCTGTGTCAGGTTCTTTCTTAGATTCTCGAAAATCCAAAAATGACCAGGCACACAAAGCTCTGCTGAGAAACCAACCTGCAGCTGTAATAATTATGGAAGATCAGCTTGACTTTAATCCTTTCATGGAGCAGAGAGCATCTAACACTGCAAAATGCCAGCAACCATCCAAGAGCTGCAGTACAGATTTGGGTATCAGCATCATGATGCCCATGGATCTTGCACCTGCTAGTGTGCCCATGGATCTTGCACCTGCTAGTGTGCCCATAATGGATCTTGCACCTGCTAGTGTGCCCATAATGGATCTTGCACCTGCTAGTGTGCCCATAATGGATCTTGCACCTGCTAGTGTGCCCATGGATCTTGCACCTGCTAGTGTGCCCATAATGGATCTTGCACCTGCTAGTGTGCCCATGGATCTTGCACCTGCTAGTGTGCCCATGGATCTTGCACCTGCTAGTCTGCAAAAAGATGTGCACAGCCATAATACTGCTTACCAGAGCTGCATGTTGCCTGCTCTCAATGCAACAGTAAAGGGCATAAAACGATCTCTGCAAGATGACCTCACCTTGAGCCTTCTAGAACTACTTTGCTGCACAATGCATCAACTGTACATCAGGGTGTCCCTGCGATCATAGCTCCTTTCGCAGAGAGCCTGAAAGCTGACAAATTGTGCTGTGGAGTGTGCCTTGAGGATAATATGCTGGTCACCATAAAGCACTGTTCACACAATAAATTGTGTGGTGAACCTCTTCGACTCATCTTTGATATGTTACACCTTCTGCTGATTTGACATGTGGTCAGCACTCTGTAGAGGTGGGCATTTGTTGTTTTCAATGAAATGTGGGTCAGCACTCTGTAGAGGTGGGCATTTGTTGTATTCAATGAAATGCTGTACATAATCTCATTGATATTGGACATTTTAATGGAATGGATTGGTTGAGTGAAGGGAGCAAAATAAGGTATATGCCACTACTACATCACCTTCATGTTTTCTTAATACCACATCATACAGCAGCCGCCTCTTGTAGGGATGACTGGAAAGCTCTACATGTTAATGTATGATGAGTCATTACAGCTCTAAGTTTTTGTGACTTATACTTTCTGCAGCTCAATGCACTGTTCAACTCGTGGGCCACAGCAATGACTACAATGACTTAATCTCTTGCCCGTGAGTATTTGAATAATACTTGTATCAGAAATCAGGTGCATCGACACTCAATCTCTTGTGAGAATGTTGCGGCCTTCAACACTGCAAAGACCTTGATTCTCATAATATGAAGTATGTTTTCATGGCTTGTGAGCAACAATTCATTGATTTTGCAATAACAGCAGTCTGCTTTGCTTGCTTTGTACTAGAATGTCTGAACCAATCTTAAGGAGGAGGTGCTATTTGCAGCAAAGATCAGATCAGTTATAATGTGTGGATGCAGCAGAGGCTGAAGTTGATATCTCTTTTCACATGAACAGGTTTTGCAGAAGACACATTGCTGGCATTCTTCATAGCAATGGTCAGTGCAGCACATAAAGAAGTTGCCTCATATTGACTAATACGACCCGCAGGATGTCCCACAGCTTTAGGAGATATTATTATTTGTATTACTCAGACACAATGGCATGAAGAATCGGCGCTAGCAGCATTCAAGAAAACGTTCGGGCTGCAATATTATCAATGAGCAAATCTTACTTGAATAAATCATTAAGTAGCAGGTACCTAACATCTAATCAAATCAAAAAGTCTGCGCAAAATTCATGTGCGTTTTTTTACATAAACCCAATATTATGATATGTATCTTGCGTTATATTATATTTTATTTAAGTTATTTGCATTCCGTTTGTCCCATAGTGGTAGGCATGTAGGAAGTACCTTCGGGATTTTGCGGCAAGGTATGAAGGTTATATAGCTTATGCATTGTTTCTGTAGATGAAATTTGATATATATGCCTAAACTGAGATATACGGCTTGTGACGCATGGTACGATCAAGGACAATGTACAGAGGCGTTCATACTCAACCTTGATGATTCTCTAATCATTTTTGCACAGCCTTCAATGGGAGCAGCAGTGAGTGAGGAGTAACGCCCTGCTTCAGACAGCAAAGAAACTGTCCTTCTTCGGCAGGCTTTTAACTCGGGCGATAATGCAAGATTGTCCGTGCTTCTTTATAAATTTCCCCATCTTATCACGGCCTGTATGGACCCATTGACGGGTTGTAATCTAGCGCAGTACTCGATCATGAACAGGAGAATCGATATATTAGAAATGTTGGTAGCAGCTGCAAACGTTTCCGGAAAGTACGTCTTAGTCCTCCAAATTACTTCTGAAAATGTCCTAGCATCATTGTACCTACTGAAGCAGCATCACCTTCGTAAGAGCAGAACGGAATGACTTCTGAGGATCTATGATATTTTTACTCATGTAGCACCAGGAAAGAATGTGAGCTGAGGGAGCTCAGCTGGAGCGCATTGAATTCCATGTTCCGAAAATCAGATGGCACAAACTGCCTCATGATGGCATGCTCCCAAGGCGATGAAGAAGCTATCAGGTAACTGATTCACAGCCATTCAACTACACCCCCGCAGGTATACAAATTGTCCAGTATTTGAAAGGCCCTCCAATATTCTTTGTACTCGTTATTCAGCACTCATGATGATTGCAGGGTCCTGCTTGCTGCTGGCTCTGACCCTTGGGCCAAGGAGCCTGTACTGCACCGCACTTGTGTCCATTATGCAGTCAATCATGATCGTGCTAATGTCTTGCCAACCATTGTCAGTAAGAGCCATCTGCAAGCGAGAGATCAGCGCTCAGATGACCGGAGCATCCCAAGGTAATAAGAGCTACTGCGTAGCGTGCCTTAAGCAATGCATTAGAGTTGATGGAGCAACGCATTACGGTTCATGGAGCAAGGAGTTAGCGTTCATTCAGCAATCAATTAGGGTTCTTTGAGAAGCACCAGCAGGATGTGGCTTGTTACATTACATAGAGCTTTACCTGGTGATCAGCACTCACTGGGTAGGCTGACTTGAACGTCTCAATATACTTATTTGATTATAAGTTATCTATCAAGGATCCACAGAATTTGATGGTTGTGGATAAAAGGACGAGGTCAGTCAACAGAACATGAAAGCACTCTGCCTGCCTACCACATGTGGAATTGCTTCACAGGTCGCCATTAGTTGATGTCTGCACACGCAGCGGATTCACAGCTCTGATGAATGCTGCCTGGATGAACAAGCCTGAGGCAATCCGGGTGCTGATAGGGGAGCTGGGAGCTGGGTTCAAGCCTAGATATTTCAAAAAAAGCAGTTCAAAGAAAGGACCCTCTTTTAAGGTGTAAATATACTTCCCTGAAACACCTACCAACCATAAGAAGCTAAGTGCAGTGTGTGTGTGTGTCTTGAACAGTACAAAACATGTGTCCTCATGCTTGCTGTACAGCAACTTGTTTAACCATCTGTTCACACTACGTAATAGTGTGTCCAAAGCGTAGTAAGTGCCCATGGTTCCTACTAAGGCTGAGCTGCTGTTGTTGCTACAGAGGAATCAAAGAAGGCTACACAGCGCTCCATATTGCAGCTGCAAGAGGGAACAGGGATGCTGTCTGGGCTGTGCTCTCAGCATATGTGAGTGGACCTTGTCACTTTATTTGTACTATATGCACAAGCAGTTTTTAATCTTGGAGAATTGTTTGCCTACCTTCAAGAAATGTTTGCCTTCTTCATACGAGGAATGTTGTTATTTTGTTGTTAGGTTGGTTTGTTGTCACAAGTGCGGCGAGGTACATCGCCACGTTTCCTTCCTGACGGAGGTAGACTTGTAGATCCTCGCTTCTTCCTGGATTGTCAGCACAGGAGGCCATATGATGTAGCATTAGAACTTGGACAGAGAGAGGTTATGGACCTTTTAAACCCTGATTTCATCCTACAAGAGATACTTGGAGACCACGTTGAGACTGACGAGTCAGCATATGGCGCGCTGGCGCTTACACATATTTCTGCCAAGGTATGGACGCAGCATTATGCATTTTACCCTATGTACCCCGAATGCTCAACTTTGTGCGCAATTCGTCACAGTGCTTGGACTAGTAGCTTCTAATTCGTCACAGTGCTTGGACTAGTAGCTTCTAGTAGCTTCTGCATAAAAGCTGCTCTTTAGGAAGCTCTGTTGACGCTTGTTGTAAGCTCGAGGCCTCCTGCTAGGAAAATCAACTTGTGGTAAGGTTCTGTATTCATCTTGATGATTCACAAAGCACTTTCACTGATTCTAACTCAGGTGGTACAAAAGATTTTTCTAAGCCAGATTGAGGCCATCTTGGCTTCCACAGGCACAGCAGAGGCAGGCACCGACATACACCCAGCAGGCAAACACCACAGGCACAGCAGAGGCAGGCACCGACATACACCCAGCAGGCAAACACCACCAGGCACAGCAGAGGCAGGCACCGACATACACCCAGCAGGCAAACACCACAGGCACAGCAGAGGCAGGCACCGACATACACCCAGCAGGCAAACACCACAGGCACAGCAGAGGCAGGCACCGACATACACCCAGCAGGCAAACACCACAGGCACAGCAGAGGCAGGCACCGACATACTTTCGATCCAGTCGACCTGCTTTTACTGAGCGGATGGCAAGTCTCCTTGAAGTCCCAGTAAGTCCACAGACAACACGAGTGGTGCGAGTTAATATGGAGGCTGTGCACATATTGAATAGCAGCATAAGCAGGCAAGTGCCAGGGCTGCAAAACGGGGAGGACAACCTAAAACCCTAAACCCTAAACGGGGAGGACAACCTAAAACCCTAAACCCTAAACCCAAAACGGGGAGGACAACCATGACTCCCCTGAAACAGTGAGGTATGGTGAAGTGGGAGGCTTATCAGATACAGGTGGATTTGGGAGAACTGCCGCAGAGACCAGAGAGCCTGATATCCAAGGGTCTAAATTCAGAGGCGGGACAGTGCCTGGAGCAACAGCAGGTAGAGTTGATGGAACTCCTTTTTGCGAAAAAGAGATTGATTGTGCAGTGCTTGGCCCCACACATGAAGATGATGGAGAGTCTGTAATACTGGAGGGTGAGACCCTGCTTGTGCTTGGAGGAAGTGACTGTTCTATCAGCAGCTTCTCAGGCATGCCCCGATCAGAAGGAGCAGGATTGCTTAGGAGCTGTGATGCAGAATCTACAGTATCTCATACCTTACTGAAAGTCGAGGAGCGCCCATGTGGAGCCTCGCACTCAGGTAGCGTGGCTAAGCTCATAGTGACTGGAATGATGGATGCACAAGGGGGCATCCTCTCAAATCATGATCAGTTGGAGGGAGGAAGTCCCAGTCGATCAAGCATGGTCCAAGGCAGCCGCCTTGATGCAGAGCCCTCCATAAAGGGCTCAGAGTTGGAAGCATGTGGTGTGTGCATGGAAGGAGAGGTATTTGCTACACTCAAGATCTGTGGACACAGCATGTGCAGTGAGTAAAAACTTCATGATAATGAATGCATATTTTCTTCGTTGCAGGAGCTCATGTTCGAAGTGCATGAGTCTTGAATTAAGGGATGCATGACTCAGCACTCATAGCTAATTTACATCAGACAGTTTTCTGATATTTGAATGTCATGCTTTTGCAAATCGCGAGATTCTCTTTCGTCTAAAAGTTATGTTGTATTTGCCCCATTTACAGCTGACTGTGCTATGGAGATAGTGCGACGACATGCTAAACAGCTCATCCCATGCCCGTAAGTACAGCATCCTAGAAATCTAACATGCTCAAACCAGTTTACTGCTGATTAATTGGCACTGATTTTCTTACCTTTCAAATTTTGATATCCTCCTTATGCAGTTTCTGCAGAAGCTGGATCCAAGGTTTCGAAGCAACTCCCTCCCATATAAATTAGGAAATTTCTTTTGTCGCTTAGATATCTAAACCCATTTGTACATATTTTCGACTCTTCACGAATACGTAACAAATAGCCCAATGATTGTTAAGATTCAACAGCAGCTGAGATTGAAAATTGTTATGAAGTGCTGTTTTCTAGTATTTTTTGCACATCAGTGCATATTGACAATGCATAAGTCACTTTTTATTGTCGATATTTTCCCTGCATAATGAGAAATTCACTGTAATTTTTAGTTCTACATCTGGTTTTACTAAAATTTATACAAGTTCACACAACACATTTATATCAAATCACATGCATTAATGCATGGACAAACGCAAGCTCTTAGGCAGACTCATCGCCCTGCAGTCTTCCCAGACACCCTGCTGGTCCGTCTGTCTCTAGAGCTTGGCTTAGTTGCAGTTGTACTGCTATCTGCTGTGTCCTGACCTCGTCCTGCCTTTTTGTACAAGTCATTGATTTCCTGTGCATTTACAAAAAATTGTTGAGAGAAGCCAATATGCACCCACGTCATGAAGCCCAATCAAACATAGAAATCAGGTACACAATGATCAGAGATTATTTAGATTGGGAAGCACAGTGCCTTGAAACTGGACACATCAGCTTCAAATATTAAATGATGATGATGAAGCACATCTGGCTTACTCGCAGCATTTCGTCGCCCTTCCGCTCCAGCTTGTCTCCTAATGACCCTGGAACATCTGACACCAAGCTTGCATCCTCTTGTAGGGCTGCCAAGTCCTTGAAGCCTTTCCCACGACGCTTTCCTGACTTGTCGTCTTCAATCACTCCTATGGCTTTCAGCAGTGCCCACTGATGTTGCTGCGAGTAGGAGTCATTTGTGCCAAGGAGTATTCAGTAACATGTCAGGGTTATGTGTGGTCACCATAGCTTGGGAAGCATATTTCAGGCAGGAAATCTGTCCTTTAATTCAGAGTCTTCCTTCAACACCTTCTACCACCTTCTACTAACGCTCAACACTCCACCTCCATTTAATGCGCACCTCTAGCAATGCTTTGGGCACCTCCAGAGGATGTGCCTTCTCATAACTTGACACAAAGTGGTCCTCATCCACGTGATCTTCATCCAGCAGATGGAGCTCACCGCCACCTTGCAGCCCAGCAACGGCAGAGGAAGCAGTCTGGATGCTAGAAGGGCGGTTCCAAAGTCTCAAGCTCCTGAGACACAGTGGAGGTGGACAAGCACAGCACTTATGTAATATTAACAAAAGACTATGAGGACGAGAAAAAAGACAGATCTGACATTCTCTCTGACAAGAATAGCAACAACCACAAAGCACAGTTTGGCATTATGACCATGTTCTGGCAACATAAATGTGAGTGGTCTGTCAGTCCCTCACTTGTCCCAGCTTGCAGTTACAAAGCATTTTGTCTCTTGTAGGTACCCCACACCCTTGATGATGTCACAATGACCCTTGTACACTGCTCTGGGCATTGGGTCGTCTAGATCCCAAACATAGGCATTCTTATCCAGCATGGTGGCAACCAACAGTTCAGTTGTGGGATCCACAAATAAGCACTGCAGAGCATTCAAATGTACATGCCCTTGACTACCAGCTCATAGCAGTGTTGACAAGTCTTACTGCTAAATGATGAACCAAGGTATATGATGCACTTGTTCAAGTTCAAGACCAGCTTATTTGGGTTAAAGGCAATCTTCCTCAAATCTGATGCATCTATCAAAAAATGAAGGCAAGGCTGAACAGTGCAATGCTTCAATGTCACATTGGTGCACAGTAGAGGCTCGCATCATTTGTAAGCAGGTCACAGAT
>BEGY01000105.1:156003-186112 GCA_002335675.1 Chlamydomonas eustigma | reverse complement strand
GTGACAATAATGCTTCCTGTCTTGTTGAAATTATCCAGATTGAGTGGACCAGATGCTCGTGTCACTAATAATGCTCATGACAGATATCTCTCACTGCAGTACTGGATTGCTTTAAAATGATGCACCTACTGCATTAAAAAAAGAAGGCAGCAGTATCAACAATTTAAGAAGGTGCTTAAAAGTAGCTCATGGCCCAGTAGGTTGCGCTCTGATACTAGCAGAATGGAAAGTTGCTACATGAGGAATAACCTTTTGTATACAGCGTTAAAAACAGGCGTGAGTGATAATAAACAATGTGTTCTTGGCACAGTCTATTGGCAGAGCGTTATGCTGAGAATCCCAAACCAGCCCCCACTTTATCAAGCTGCGGTGCCTCAGGGCCGTTTCCACACTTCCACCTTACCCTCTGGGCCGCCGCTTCCACACTTCCACCTTACCCTCTGGGCTGCTTCCACACTTCCACCTTACCCTCTGGGCTGCTTCCACACTTCCACCTTACCCTTTGGGCTGCTTCCACACCTCCACCTTACCCCAGGACCTCCTCTGAGGGCTTGACCATGAGCCTTTTGGCTTGTAAGCCTCAGGGGTACCAGTAGGTGTGATACAGGGTTCTACTTGATATATGGGTGTGATATAATGACCCTCGCTAGAGGGAGGGATATCATTGATGTAGTGCAGCCAGGCATGCCATTCAGGGGTGACGCTTGTTGAATTGTAATCAAATGTGTTCTTGTACAAAACCCAACGTTTGCGGCTGTAGGCCAGATTATCATTTTCAAAGTACCTGAAAGAAGCAGGATTGATGTGACGCCTACAATCCTGAGCATAATTATTGCCATCAAAATGAGGATTGAGAAGTTTCCGCACAGCTAATGGTAGCATACAGACCCACTTCTGAAGATACATTTGACATAAGTGATAAGTTGCAAGCAATAAGCATAAGAGTAGAGGGGCATGAATAATTGGGGTAATGATAAGACGTCACCCTCACCGATTTTTTAATACATCCACACCAACCAATTTTCCTGCTCTTGGCCCTTTAATAATCTTGCCGAATTGTTTCTGGAAGTCCAGAAACAACATGATAGTGAGTAAATCAATTGAGCAGCATTGCATATTTACTTGGATTTAAATTTCAAACAATATCTGTCAATGTATCAAAGTAATGAATGTGCTCACGCTATGTTCCCATCAGCAAGCATCTTCTGACCTTCATAGGAAAAAATGAGATTAAGGAGAGATTTCTTTCCAGACGCCTTGACAATTTGATTTAATTGCATTGCATAAGACATAAAACAATCAGGCTCACTTAGCTGACTAGGAAATATGAAAGCCTGTTCGAGGAGGTGGAACATCACTCACACTGTTTCAATCTAGCAGTAACGTGTCTGTACCTAAGAAATCAATATTGAAAATGACATCCTTGCAAGGCAGGTGCACTGTCCTCTCATTACAGAATTCCTTATGATCGACTCGGGGCGTAGGGGGCGTGCTAGGGCATCGGCATCTATAAATTACCTATGGGTTATTACAAATCTAGGCAGTAAAATAGGCATATGCTTTTTGAGTTCCGATTAGGACGAAAAGGACAGTCGCGTCTCTACGACTTCTTACCCCCTGCAGATTGCAGACGAATCGACTTTCAGTATTAATCTCTCAGAATTTTAGTGCTTAAAGCGTGAAGAAGCTGTTTGCCTACAAGATGTTTGGCATACTTGAGCATCATATGATTGTTATTGACAGCGTTTATCAATCATATTCAAACATGTGAAATGGTAGGTAGGAACGTAAAAGGGAAACATGGAAGGCACATTGAACAAACTTCATATCATAACATTGCTTGTGAACACAGTACCTCCTGTGAGCTCTCTGAACATCTGTGGATAAGAGAAGGCCTGAGATCAGCAGTGCTTCTTTTTAGGATTTCAGGATCCAGATGAATTCAAATGGGTGTAAAAACAGAATGAAGCTTAACTCGTTGATTTAATGTTGGATTGCTGGAAGTGTCCTATGATCAATGCTGAGGGTATATGACATAACCATAAGGGCTAGACAGAGCAAAAGAGCAGTGTGTACTCCCATCACTTGAAGGGTTCATGTGCAGCGTCATGGTCAACTTAGGCATGCACACAATTGTATTAAAATTCAAAGTATGATTTGGACATAATGAACACCCTGTGTGAGCACTCAAAACCTACCTACAGATTGCTGAGTTCTTGTCTATTAAGTGAAAAATTGCAGGAGAAGTTACCTACTTGGACTCAATTGTATTGCTGTTGTCCATCGCATTATTTCATTCAGCACATCCGTTTTCCTGTAAGAATAAGACATTAAAGCACTGAGCCCCTCAACATTCTCCTTGCATGCCAGCGTGTTCATTAGACTGTGTTCATGTAATCACGTTAACAAGCAGTAATCTAAGGCACGCCGTTGGACGCCGTACATTTGATGATTTAATCGTCTAATACGTCTTATATTAATAGAGCTTCGTAATTTAAAATGGTGTACTATCAAGATGACGAGTCCGTTTACAACTTGATTCCAAGAGAACAAGTCATTCCAAGCCGTCCTCCGCGTCATGTATCAGGGGTAAGTGCAATATCTATATATAAATAATGTTATCTCTGAGAAATGTCTGTGTATTGCACAGTATCCTAGCAAAGTCCATCCTCATGACTTGGAGTTCGGACAAAGCAAGTTGCAAGGGCATGCTAATTTCGGACTGCCGAATGGAGCTAATTCACCGATGACAACAAAGTTTTTGAAGTCTCATGAAAAGAGCCCCGTCCTTCCTGAACGTAAGAGAACATGTTGTGAAATTTTGGCTTGAGATCGAGTCTCTTTACTATTCTTTACATATCTGGCACACAGCTACTTTACCGTCTCAAATAAAGACAAAGCTGAAAACTCCAGTGCCAACAAAGGACGAGCGGCCGAAGATGGGTCTCACCAGCAATAAAAACTATATTACTAGCAATGCTGTCGAGGTCATTCTGTCTAAACCAGGCAAAGTGCCCCAGGAACCCTTCTTGTGGACAACAAGGCCAGGCTATGGTGATGCCCCCATGTATCTGAGAAAGAACAAAGAAGCTATACAGCGGGAAAAAGAGCATTTTGAACAGTATATCAAAATGCGAAGCCAGCCTGTGAGTGCATTGTTTTTGTACAAGCCATGGTCCATCTTTATCAGGCCCTCTAATCGCACTTTTGACATTTCTGTTGGCTACGCTAAGATCCAAGTTGGAGTATTCAAGACCTGAGTAAAGAGTGTGTGGAATAATGACTCAATAACATGAATATTGAATGCTGAATTTTGAACTATGTGCCTTCAGGAATCTGGGCAGATGGTGTCTCAAATGTCTTCAGAAGACCGAGCCCAGCTCATCCTTCATCTCAAAAGGAAATGGGGGAAGGTGAATCATCACTACCAAGGCTTCAGCCTTGCAGTGGACAATGAGATGAAGAAGCGACGCAAAGAGGACCTTGAGAGGCAGCTGGCAGAGATAGAAAGGGATATCAAGAGCCTAGAACGTGGAGATGTAATATTAGTGATGGATGAATGAAAGCATGATGACTCTAAATCTCAAACTCATTTAAGGCAAAGGTTTGAAATCATGTCTGATGACGTGCCCTGATCATATTCCAGACAGATGGGTGTGGCTCGTTGTAAGTTTACTTCAGTCCTAGCTTAGTAGGTATGCAATACATTAGAGTACTTGAGATAGTTGTAGTTCAGGTGTTGTGGCAGCTTGCTACCTTATAGAAACTAGCCATTAGATGTGTATCTTTGACATTGCAAGTGGAATTTATGTTTCGATATCATACCAATAGATCTTTGTTTTCATCCATCTTGTAAAGAACATCAGCGCTCACTCACATCAGCACACACCACCATGTTTCCTGTTTATGTTCCCTTCTCTTAGTTTACAAATGAGACATCACAACTTCTCTTATTTACTGAATCAGTACTGGTTCAGCAAGGCAAATGCTTAACAATGTGACAGTAAAAAAAATAAACTTTTAAGAAAAGAGTCAGTATTTTTCATGCAGAGACAGAAAGTATGAATTATTTACAGTACAAAAATATGATATGCTTTTACCCAGTTAAAATCGCTGCTTGAAAGAATACTTGTCAGCTCGAGTTGGTTGGAGAGTGGAGATCGTAAATAATCGAGCTGATTGTGGCAAAATCGCAGAGTATACGTTATCTCTGTCTGATGCCTCGTGTTGCTGTGAAAACTAACAGAGCTTCGCAAAAAGACAGGTTGGACAGGTGCATAGATGCTTTGCTTCAGAACCCTGATGCCGCCTGCGTGGGTGGAAGTGAATTATGCTGTGGTGGCTGCGGCAGTGGAGGTGAACTTGTAGAAGGATTAGCCGCATTCGTGTCACACAGCTCAGCAGCGAAACGCGCTTTCATCTCCAAGGGCGGTCTTGAGGCTATCTACGTGCTGATTTCGAAAGCTGTTCCTGTTGATGATAACGAGGCTGGCCCAGGTCCAGGGTCTCGAACTCAGGAAGCGGATGAGTTTGGGTACAAAGCAGATGCAAGTGCAGGGGATGAGGTACATCTGCTCTTTTGCATTGGATACCTTGTTTCCCATCAATGCTGTCTATATATCTTCATGCAACAGTAGTGTCCTTCAACATTCTTTAACATGAGTCCTGTAGGCATCATGGTATTAGCCCCCTCTTCAATTAATTTTAAAGCACTTGATCAGAAAGCTTGATATCACACTCTCCATGCATTCACTCATTCTTCTTGCAGGTCAGGGCTTTAGGTGCCCTAGTGCTCTTGCAATGCCTCACGGACTCCCCAGAGGGACAATCCCTTATTCTCCAAGGTCGTGCAGAGCTGCTACACGCTGTGCTGAAAATGTCTTGCAGTCAGGATATGGAGGCTGAGGGCCTTAAGCATGCAGCCTTAAAGGTGTTAGGTGGATGGCATGAGGAAGTAGAGACGCGTGGCGACATCATCGCCAAGTGGCTGCAGCAGTGTGCTGTTGAGCGGACACTCACGCCATCACACCCATCCAACAGCCGCAATCAGCAACAGAATGTGGGACAAAACTGGAATGTTCTGCTTATAGCCCTCCAAGCTAGCCATCATCCAATGCTGTCTGTTCGGAGGGCTGCCGCCCATTTGTTCACTGCCGCCATGAACTGTTACCGCAACGTTCAGGAGGCCTCGGAACATACCATATCCTTCTCAGTGGCGGAGGAAGACGCCATCTCTCTCCTGAACAGCATATGCTGCAGTGCTGCAGACACCATCGCTGAGAGCACAGCCATGAGCAGTGGCAACGTACCTCCCCGTTTTGCACAGCTGGCGCGCACCATTTTGTCTCCGCAAGGCGGCAGAGGGGACTCCTCCTACCTCATGATGAGGCACCAGGAAGATGCCCGTGTACAACGGCAACAAGTGATGGGTCTTCTAGACCTGGCATGTGCACTGCTGGAGGAACTTGAGCCTGCAACCACCACCAGGAACCACCCTAAGGCCCTCTCAACTCCCAAGGCTACTTCTTCTGCTCTTTCTGTGGGTGCTGAGGCATCCTGTCCAACAGACACGCATGAGAACAGATCTCTCGAATCCGTCCCCAGCGACTGCGTGGAAGCTGCTCTGCCGACAGCCTCTCCCTGGTGGCTTCATCACACCTCCATGATCAACCTGGTGCTGAGGGCCTTCTGCTGCGCCTGGGGTCTCCCTCCTCCCCCTCTCTCTCCATTGCCACACAGCTCACCAACTAGCAGCTATGACAACCCCGAGGTATCCCAGCAACAGCTACCTAGTGCTTTATTGCCCTTCACTTTCTCATCTGATCCCGCCAAGGCTGACTTGGACCGAATGCAGCAGAAACTTGCAATGATGTTGTTAACAGGAGGCAACAAATGTGTGGACATAAGTGTGGCAGCTTCGACGGGCATGGTGGTGTTGCAAGACCATCAGGTCAAAGAGCTTGCTCTTGATACCTTAATACTCATGCTCCGTAACCAGCATGGTCTGTCCGCAATAGCCCATCATTACTGTGCATCCTGGGAGGATGCTGCTCATGACATGGGCGCTGGGAAAGCAATAAGCAGGGAGGAGAACAGTGTTCCTGAAGTGTTGGCATTAAGGATGCTTCATAGATTGATTCTGGAAGTGTTGATGAGGGAGACGCCGGCCCATATCAGAGCAGCCCTCTCCCTGCTTGGAGCCTTGAGAGTGAATGCTTTTTCAGATGCCTGGGTCATGCAGCATGAGAAGGATGGCGCGACCCTTAAGACTCAGCCTGGCGCCCAGTCAGCAGAAAAGGTTTCAAAAGCCATGGCTGCCATGGTGGAGCTGCTGGGAGTAACCTGTGATGTGTTTGACAGGGCCTGGGAAGCTGAGGGCCTGTCTCTGGATGGACTCATGAATAGTAACCATGCGTGTGCTGTCACAACAGCATGCAGGCAAGGTCATCACCATGACATGGACCCTTCCTCATGCTTGAAGGGGCACCAGGGGGGGACCAGCCTTTTTCATAACAGCTTAGGCAAAGAAACAGGGACAGTGAAGGGAGATACTGCTGAGTTTCCTTCGATGACTCTGCATCCCTCTACAGCACCAAAACCAGCTGGGCCTGTCTTCGGCTTTCCACAAGTCACTCTAATCTCACCCCAGCAACAGCAGGCTACTAGCCAGGTACCACAGTCAGTCATGGCTCTAAGTGCTGAGTCAGCAGGCTACAAGCCTGTTGAAAGGCTGTTGAAAGTTGAGATGGGTTTGGGTCATCGAGTTCTCATTCAAGTGTTACAGGCATGGAAGAGGCTGTCAGAGGAAGGGGGCACTGGCGTTGCAGCGGCATTGGAGTGCTTGCCTTGGTGGCCGCGTGTGATGCTTGCCAGCCTTCACGACAGGAGGTAAGGCTCGGCCTCCTCCTCTGTCATCTCACAACCATGAGCCCAATGCCAGATGTGACCCTTAGGGTGTTGAGGGGTGAACATGGATCTATTGTTATGGTGGTTACCCCTAGGGTGTTGAGGGATGAACATGGATCTATTGTTATGGTGGTTACCCCTAGGGTGTTGAGGGGTGAACATGAATCTATTGTTATGGTGGTTACCACTAGGGTGTTCAGGGGTGAACATGAATCTGTTGTTATGGTGGTTACCCCTAGGGTGTTGAGGGATGAACATGAATCTATTGTTATGGTGGTTACCCCTAGGGTGTTGAGGGATGAACATGGATCTATTGTTATGGTGGTTACCCCTAGGGTGTTGAGGGATGAACATGGATCTATTGTTATGGTGGTTACCACTAGGGTGTTGAGGGATGAACATGAATCTGTTGACATGGTGGTTACCACTAGGGTGTTGAGGGATGAACATGGATCTGTTGTTATGGTGGTTACCCCTAGGGTGCTGAGGGGTGAACATGAATCTGTTTTTATGGTGGTTACCACTAGGGTGTTGAGGGGTGAACATGGATCTGTTGTTATGGTGGTTACCACTAGGGTGTTGAGGGGTGAACATGGATCTATTGTTATGGTGGTTACCCCTAGGGTGTTGAGGGATGAACATGGATCTATTGTTATGGTGGTTACCCCTAGGGTGTTGAGGGGTGAACATGAATCTGTTGACATGGTGGTTACCCCTAGGGTGTTGAGGGATGAACATGGATCTGTTGTTATGGTGGTTACCCCTAGGGTGTTGAGGGATGAACATGGATCTGTTGTTATGGTGGTTACCACTAGGGTGTTGAGGGATGAACATGGATCTGTTGACATGGTGGTTACCCCTAGGGTGCTGCACTTCTGTAAAGAACATATGACACCATCTGACAGTGCATGTTTTCTTCAGAAAAAGAGACCATTTGAATTATGTGGATTTCTTTTTCATGGACGCAACATAATAATTCAAGCATGCAGGTTGCCAGTGAGGATTCTGTTGCAGTTCTGAAGGCATGTTCATCACATATGGGTGCATCATGTAAACTTGTGCAATCTCAGGCTTGATCGTCTGTTGTACATAATTAAAGTGTCACTTACGTTGCGTTGATTTAACAATGGGCTGTTTGTACTGCAGATTGGTTTCTGCAGCAGCAGCCCAAATCAAGGCTCCCACTCCACAGAGAGGAGTGCCTTCAGCCGGCATAAGGTGTGGCTTCGCTGCTTCTCATCACAACGACAATATTGATTTGGACAGTTTGACTGGAGGATTTGAAGAGCTGTCATTAGCATGGGCATCAGAGGACACAAAAGTTCAAGATAGCAGCAGCAGCTGTAGGGTCTTGTGGAGCAATGGTGTGCGTCCTTACCCATCTCATGTTACGCCGCAACAGCTTCAGCAGCAGAAAGCAGGTGGGCTGCTGGACGAGGCGTTGGGAATCGTGGGGGAGGATGAAGAGAAGAGGACAGTCGTGATTAACACCAGCAGTGCACCATGGAGGGATGATGGTGGGATGAGCTGCACTGATACAGCAACTGTTCTGCCTCATGACCAAGCTTTCCTTCTGCCTGATGGACTGGTAGAGGATCCACTCCTTAAAGGGGAAGTGGATGCCGAATTTGCTGAGTACTTAAAGGAAGTTTTTGCAGATTGTATGAACATGGACGAAGAACACAGATGTACTCTCTCAGAAACAGACCAATCTTGGGCCAAAGCTGATGTCAAGTCATCTCTCTCAATCAGCCCTCCCCTGGAAATGGATCCAGGAACTCTTAGTATTTTAAGTGGGAACAGAGGCAGGGCGGGGTGCAATGATGAAGGCGAAGGAGCCCTGTTTGAGCCCTGGAGTGGTTTGTTACCTACTAGCGTGCCTCCAATCAGCGCTGTGGCCCTGAAAGAACAAGTTGTCCCAAGATCTGAGACCAAGGACCCGGCCAAGAAACCCTTGGTTGACCTTGACCAGCCTAATGATGGTTCATTAGGCAAGCAAAGCCTCACCACTAATGAAGCATTGACAAAGGTACTCAAGTCAGATGCGGAGCTCTTACAAGAAGCTATGGAGTTTTTACCGGACCTGGATGCTGTAGCTGATCAGTTGTGTATGAAATATGATTACTTTGGGTAGCGCAGAAATGTTTTGTGTGCACAAGCTTGCTTAGTTTTGGATGAACATATTAGGTATCAAATAACGCTTATTGCATTTGGAGGCCAATTCAGAGCATTTGGATAGTTTAGAGCAAAGGATTGTTAAAGTCATGTAATATGAACCATTCCTCCCAGTGATAACGATGAGCAACTCAAAGAATACGATCTGCGGACACTCAGCAGGTGGTTGCATGGAACACACATCAAGTGAGTAAATGGTAAAAGAAATGTGCCCTTCTGTACAGCGACCTCAAACCCATAATAATCTCTTAGAAAGCATGTAATCCAGATTAGTAGAAACCCAACCATTGTGAACTAGGAACAAGCCCTTCAAAAATGTCAAAATAGACGAATCGGACTTGACTACACATTCTTGCACTGATTATTACTTTCTCCAGCTCTGATGGTGAATATCCACACCTAAATTGTACTGCTGTAAAGCACCTGACTGCATTATAGCTCTCGTCCATTTCATGTTCAAGCTTTGGATTGCAGCAGATATCAGTTTGGAGGCCTGTTGAGTATCTAGCCTCATGAAAGCCCCCTGCAAATGTTATGTCAAACTCACATGTCATTCCAATAGGATTTCTAGCTCCAATAGGACAGGTAGGTCTTAGCAGGCTGGTTGATTGCGTTACAGGAACTTGCGAACAAAGCTCCCCGCCTCATCTATATGCCCAACCCCATGTAGTGCATTTGGCATCTTCTCCTCCAGTTCTATACAAACAGGTGCCTGTAAAAAGGGGGTTTAGAGGGTTGACAGTGTGTGAGAAGAATTTAATCTGTTGCTGTGACATCAAAAGCAGTGCAGTTTGGAGACAGTGTTTCAGGTTCAATGGATGACGCCTAAAGCAGAATCAGAATCATGAGCATAGCCTCACTTACATTCATGATTTGGCTACTTGAGGCGCTGTGTGACTGTCTGCCTGCTTGCTCAGGGCTTTCATTTGCAGTTAAGGTGTGCCTCTCTGAAATGACGGAAAACCTGTGATGATTGCATTGTTGGAAGCAGGTGCAAGTCTGTGAATGCCCACCTTTAACAATTTGCTGATGAGATGGTGGAAATGTGTGTGCAGGATGCAGCAGCTGATGAGCATGTTCATTTTTCAAAAGCGCAGATCCAGCCCTAGGGCTATGACCACTCTGCTCTGCAGAATCGTCCCACAAAATAAACCAGCTTTTGATGAACGTCAAATATGCTTCACAATATGAGCACATGAGCGTCCGCAATCAAGAAAAGTAGCGAAGAAATCACATCAACAGCAGGTCATGAGCAGGTAGTGAAGACAAAGGCTAAATGCGACTCATAATCAAGAATTTGCTAACGTCAAATTAGTGTGGCCATGGTATGACACAGGTCAGCAACGTACATTCTCAGGATATGTAACAGCTAACACTGGTATCAAGCACATTTGTTTAAACTGTACAGTATGAAGCTGGCATGAATGAACATCCTGCTGCGACTGGTAACCCTAGTAGTCGAAGTATTCAGATAGGTCTCAGGAGTAGCAAATGAAAGTATGGGGTTCATTTAAAGACCAGGAACTGGTTAGAAGCCGTAGTCTGGAGGGCAAGACATACGACCAGCTGCCTCGGTACACAAGAAATGCGTTGTACGCTTATGATGTAAGAATTTGCTCGACATAATTGTTTTTCTGACAGTGCTGAAGAACCAGATCTAGAGACACCAATTTTGGCTGGTGAAAGCTACGAATGGGCAGCTATACAAAACCTTGATGCCTTCTTTTCTAGATCTTACAGGCAAGTGTTAATCATTGGAATGAAGTACTGCCTGACGAGTCCTAAGGCTCAGGTCTTGCAGGTACTGGCATGGACGTGGCTTAACAGCCATCATTATCTCTGGACTTCTAAATGTTCTAGCACTTGCATTCACCATAGCCTTCTCTACTCTTTTGTTGTTATTTGTAAATTGGTCAGCCCTTCACAGCGAGTGCATCGTCAATGACACTTGCGACATTTCGGAAGCAGTTCTGTACTCTCAGGTCGGATAACATTCAGCACAGGCATCTCAAGAGAGAAATGTTTGTCACCATACACCTTCACATATGATGTTGCATGGACAACTGAAAGCTGGTGTACATCAGGAATACTTTCATCCCTGTTTCAAGCATGTATAAACTGAATTTGGTAAAAATGTTACATGCTTCATGTGACAAGCGATCATTTTCATAGTTATTGCATTAACCTGGGGTCATGACGTACACAGCCTTTGAGAGACAGAGGGATCTTGTTGGATCTCCTAATTTTAACGTACCTTGGAATCTTCAGCCTGTATTGGTTGTGGACTCTTATCCACTTCTTGTCGGAACTAAAAGAAATGAGAGAGGTTAGTGCTTCCCGAGTCAGCTGATCCTTATCATCTCATGACATAGACTTAAATCATTTGCTGCAGCAGCTGATGCGTTTTCTCTGCAGCATTTTAGCTTGCACATCAGATGTGCTGCATAATGATGATTGATAAACAAACGGTGCTGGCTGAACTGCCCTCTGTTGTCAGCTGTTATTGCGCATCCACCCCATGCATTGGCCACATGCATGCTGTTATTGTGCATGCACACCATGCATGCTATTGTTGTGCATTCACCCCATGCATGCTGTTGTTGTGCATTCACCCCATGCATGCTGTTGCTGTGCTTTCACCCCATGCATGCTGATGTTGTGCATTCACCCCATGCATGCTGATATTGTGCATTCACCCCATGCATGCTGTTGTTGTGCATCCACCCCATGCATTCTGTTGCTGTGCATTCACCCCATGCATGCTGTTGCTGTGCATTCAACCCATGCATGCTGATATTGTGCATTCACCCCATGCATGCTGGTATTGTGTGTTCACCCCATGCATGATGTTTTGGTGCATTCACCCCATGCATGATGTTTTGGTGCATTCACTCCATGCATGATGTTATGCTGATGTTGTGCATTCTCACCATGCATGCTGTACAAGCATTTCCACTGTGAACTCAAGTCTTAAAGCTCTTTGAGCCCTCCCTCTCAGTTATCCCTCCCTCATGGCTAACTCATAGCTACACCCCAGTGCCTTCACACTTCTTTGAGCCCTCCCTGTCAGTTATCCCTCCCTCATAGCTACACCCCAGTGCCTTCACACTTCACAGCTCTTTGGGATCAAGAAAGGGCTTGTTACCATTATTGAATAATACTTTTTGCAGACACGTCATTTTTACAACACCACCTTGGGCTTGAGTGACAGACAAGTGTCAACTATGACGTGGGCTGAGGTGGTGAATCGCCTGGTGTTGGTACAGAGGACGCGAAGGTTGTGTGTTGTCAGGTAGGATGATTGTTGTTTATGCAGAGAATGCCAATGTTGTGTGTTGTCAGGTAGGATGATTGTTGTTTGTGCAGAGGATGCGAATGTTGTGTGTTGTCAGGTAGGATGATTGTTGTTTGTGCAGAGGATGCGAATGTTGTGTGTTGTCAGGTAGGATGGTTGTTGTTGGTACAGAGGATGCGAAGGTTGTGTGTTGTCAGGTAGGATGATTGTTGTTTGTGCAGAGGATGCGAATGTTGTGTGTTGTCAGGTAGGATGGTTGCCTTAGCCCACAAGTTTTCTCTCTTGTACAGCTGGGTAGACTTGGTGCCTTAAAATGGTAGAGGTATCTGTTTGTTTTGCTCAAGTTCAGCAAGTGTTTGACTACTCAATCAAATCACTTCCGCTTGGCTTCTTGAGCAACGCTGATAAACAAGGAGGTCTGAATGGCCTTTTTTATGTGCAATGCCCTTTTGGTTTTCTTCATCAATGTTTGTTGATGTCATGTCTTGTCAAGTAAAAAGCCATGAATTTCCATGTCTTATTTGTTGAACCTGATCAGGGATCTAAATGAGCTTGACATAGTTGGGCGGATAATGCGGAAAGATAACTTCCTCATTGCCATGATCAACATGGTGCGCAATCGCCTGCATGCTCATCAGTCATTTACTTGATAAGAAGGCAACTTCACTTAGCTCTCAAAGAAATAGATCCTGCGGAGTGGTCCATGTGCATGAATGCAAAACAAGCATTTCTACAGCATGGCATTTTCAAGTCTTTTTGAAAACCCTTCTCTGAAAATCTTCAGGGCATTGTCACACCTACCCTCCCCCTCCCCCGATGGCTGGGTATGGGTCCGGGTCGTTCCATGCTGACTAAGACGTTAGAGTGGAACCTTCGATGGTGTATCCTTGACCACATGTTTGATGAACACTCCTTTCGGGTCCGCAAGGATTTTTTGACTGACCCCGCAAAGCTGCAAAAGAGTGAGTAGCAGATTTGACTGACCCCGCAAAGCTGCAAAAGAGTGAGTAGCAGATTTGACTGACCCCGCAAAGCTGCAAAAGAGTGAGTAGCAGATTTGACTGACCCTGCCAAGCTGCAAAAGAGTGAGTAGCAGATTTGACTGACCCTGCCAAGCTGCAAAAGAGTGAGTAGCAGATTTTGACTGACCCCGCCAAGCTGTAGGAGAGTGAAGTGTGGGAAAGGCGGATCCTTGGCTGCTGTCTAATTATGAACTGAAGTGGTCGTGGTTGGGTCGACGAACCTCTAGCCCTGATCTTGTAGCTGCTTGAGAAAACAAAGGGCTTGCCCTCCTTAACCCATGTAGTAGAGGGCATTGAATGTTAGTGAAATGCACCTTAGACATATAGAGCTGTACTTGTTAGGCGGCTTCCTGTAAAGCTGTGAGGGCAAACCCTGAGTTGTCTTTGCCCTACCTTATGAGAAGTTATAATGCTGCCCCCAATCCATACACGCTGACTCATCATTACCCCCAACCCATACACGCTGACTCATCATTTTGATTTGCTTAAATACGAGACTTCATAATTTTTGACTCTCCTTGCTTGCTTGCTCCCTGAGCCTCTACAAGGTTTATGTGTACTGCAAATGTAATCTGATGTACTATGCATGTACCTGTTTCTGCCCTCACTAGGGTTTGAGCGTGCTGAGACTAAGACTTCAACATGTTTTGCCTGCTTGTTTCTGCCCTCTATAGAGTTCAAGCGTGCTGAGACTAAGACTTCAACATGTTTTGCCTGCTTGTTTCTTTTCTCTAAAGAGTTAAAGCGTGCTGAGACTAAGACTTAAACATGTTTTGCCTGCTTGTTTCTGCTCTCTATAGAGTTTGAGCGTGCTGAGACTAAGACTTCAACATGTTTTGCCTGCTTGTTTCTTTTCTCTAAAGAGTTAAAGCGTGCTGAGACTAAGACTTAAACATGTTTTGCCTGCTTGTTTCTGCCCTCTATAGGGTTCAAGCTTGCTGCGATCATGAATCTGGTGCTGTGTCCCTTTCTTCTTGTATTCCTGGTCATCTATTTCTTCATGCACAATGCGGAGAAGTTCTACAGCCATCCTGGGGCTTTAGGGTCTAGGCGTTGGAGTGCCCTTGCCAAGTGGCAGCTGCGGGAGCTGAATGAGCTGCCTCATTACCTATCCCACAGGTCAGAGAGCTGAGCCCATGTGCAAGAGAGCCTTCTAGAGCAGTACTGCTCCATTCATACCTCTTTCTGAAGAGGAAACACTGTTTGTGGAAGGTTCTTATAATGCTTCTAGATGCCCTGAGCTGAAACTAATGCACTGTTGACTGTTGAACTTATTGATGATACTCATGTGCACTTCGGTTGCCCCTTCCATTGCTCCTCTTTAAACAGGCTAGCTGCAAGTCACACTTCAACTACCAAGTACCTCGCCCAATTCCCCTCTCAGACACTTGCAGCTGTGGCCAGATTTGTGGCCTTCGTGACCGGCAGCATAGCCGCACTTCTGCTGTTAGTCACGATGATGGATGATGGGCTGTTGGAGCGCCCCTTATTGGGGAGACACATCGTTTGGTGGTTGGCTGCACTGGGGGTGGTGCTCACTGCTAGCAGGTGAGATAGCAGCCCTTATTGGGAAGACACATCGTTTGGTGGTTGGCTGCACTTGGGGTGGTGCTCACTGCTAGCAGGTGTGAATATTTGTGAATGGTAATGTAGCCTGGAGTTTTGAAAATAAGACTGATTCTGTGCCTATGAATATGGACAAATGTGACTGTCTTCCTTAATAAAAAACTGTATGACCTTATTAATACTGGAGCTGTACTGCTGTTATCTGCATGGTAGCTGTACTGCTGTTCTTTGCATGGAAGTTGTACTGCACCTGTACGAACAAATGAGTTTGTACATTAAATTGGGGTGTTCACTCTTTCTAGGACTCTGGTGTCGGAGGATCCTGTGGCCTATGACCCTGAGAAGGTACTAGCTGAGGTGGCGGCTATCACTCACCACATGCCTCGACACTGGAGAGGGAGGGCCCATACCCCGGAGGTGCAAGGAGAGTTGTCTTCCATGTTTCCTCTCAAAGTGAGTTAACCTTGCCTCGGCTACAGGACTTGCTGTACAAGGCGCATGCCAGTTTAGCAGCCCCAAGCTGTGTTGACCATGTGTTGACCATGTTAGACAAAATGGTTGGAGGCACATGCGTTCTACAGCCAAGGACAATGCCACAATGCCATGAGTACCTGTTTGAAGTGTTGATTTATGAGTCTTGTTTTGTGAATAAAGCTTGTGGTTTCAGGCGCTAGCTCCATTACTTGATTGTAAGTGAAGCGTGAGGGATTGAGGAGTTAGTTCTTTTGGTTGACTGCTAGATAGGAGTCTTCTCTAAAGTCTACAATTGCTAATTGTATGAAAGAAGCCTAGCCTTCCTTTTGCCTTGTTCCAGTATTGGATCACAGCAGCATGGTCTTCTTTATTTGCTCTTCCTGCATGGCCTTCCTTTTGCCTTGTTCCAGTATTGGATCACAGCAGCATGGTCTTCTTTATTTGCTCTTCCTGCATGGCCTTCCTTTTGCCTTGTTCCAGTATTGGATCAAAGCAGTATGGTCTTCTTTATTTGCTCTTCCTGCATGACCTTCCTTTTGCCTTGTTCCAGTATTGGATCAAAGCAGCATGGTCTTCTTTATTTGCTCTTCCTGCATGGCCTTCCCTGCTATAACCCCTGCACAACATTTTTGTCACAGAGCTTTGGTAACGGAGCATCTATCTCAATTTTTGAATGTGAGCTCTTAACTGATTCTCAACTGATTCTCCAACCGTCAGTTCTCCACATTCTTTTTCAACAGGTACAACAATTCCTTGAGGAGATGGCCTCGGTCTTCATGACTCCCTTCCTGTTGTACTTTGTATTGCCCATCAGCGCCGCCTCCATCGTCACCTTTGTGTCAGAGTGCTCTGTTGAGGTCCCGGGTGTAGGTCACGTGTGCTCTTTGGCTGCATTTGACCTTGCAAAGCATGGCAACATGAAGTACGGTGCCCCTATGCATGGCTGCAAGGGAGCTAGGAGTAGACAGGGCAAGATGGAGAAGAGTCTGCTTACCTTTATTGCCACGTACCCCACTTGGGAGCCACCCGGTAGCTGTCAAGCATTGTTGACTGCGCTTGACAGGTGTGAAACTCAAAAAGGATGGACCTTAGGTCATGTTTTTAGAAATGTGCCTGTTTGGATTGATAATGCTGTTTGGACTGACAATGCTGAAGTGCATTCATCATGCCCACAAGTGCATTCATAATTTTCACAAGTGCATTTAGATGTTGAAAATCTCCATCACAGTTTGCTATCAGATTTTCACCTCCCTTACATTTTCAAGCATTTGAAATCAGTAACCATACTTGTGTGCTCACATGCGCTCAGCTACTATCTTCATATCATACATGTAGGCACCTGTGTTCTAATGGTGCCAATGCCATGGGCCACATGGAGAGACGCCCATGGTTGCACATGAGCCATGCCATGCAGTCCCATGTGAGCATCATGGGATCCCCCATAAAGAGCTCCATGCAGTCCCATGTGAGCATCATGGGATCCCCCATAAAGAGCTCCATGCAAGTCAGAGACTGGACTAACCTTAGAAGAGGTGACCACATAGCTCATAGCCATGATCTCAGCAGCACTCAACTGCATAACACAGGCAGCAGACATGCAGGCCCTACTTCCCCCTCTTGGCAGCAGCAGCATCCTGCAGCCTCTAGTCCTCACAGAGCCAGGCAGCAAGTGTCCACATCATCAGCAGATCACTCCTTTGTGTTTGGGGACTTCAGAAATCATACTTCACAGTTCACGAATGCTGCTAAAGACCACAGCAGCAAAATCTCTTGTTCATATGTGGGAGCTAGTGGTAAAGAGGTTTGCAGAAGTGGTTCCGGAGCAGGTCCATCCTGTAGTTCCCAGCTTTCCTCTGGCTTGTGGGACCCTTCAGAAGGAGCATGTGCTGGCAGCGGTGCTGGCAACCTCACCAGCACCAGCAGCAGCAGCATTACAGCAGCAGTGGAACATGGTGCCGGTGCTTCTTCTGGAGGGGACCCTCATGTGGGGGGGCGAAACAGTTGTATAAGCAGCGGCAGCAGCAGCAGCAGGTTGCGATGGGCGACCTCCTCCGCCTCCATGCTGGTGAGGGGCGGCCACTATGTGCCTCTCAGCAGCAGTCAAGGTGGCAGGAGTCAAGCAGATTGGGGGAGCCAGGCTCCAGTTGAGGAGGCAGGGACATCTTCCATCCTCATGCACATGGCCTGTTCAGCTGGCATTGACAGCAGTCAAAGTGATGCTCCCTGCTCTGTACCCTGCTCTGTACCCGCTGTACATGTGGTGGAGGATGCTGGCCTCGCTTTAGAGCCAGGTGATGAAAATGATGGTCCCATTGGTGCTGAGGATCAGCTTTCTCTCATCCATCCTCCGGGTGCTTCAGCTTCAGCGGAGGCATGGTTGCTGCCAGCTACAAGCTTCCTGCCGCATACCAGTGCCTCAGCTATAGACAGGCTAGGTGGGGCAGATGAGATAGTAGCCCTGATGGGACATTCTGAGCAAGGGATGCGAGGGACAACGTTGTACAATCAACGGGAATTCAAGCAGGTTGAAGAGACCATACCTTTGCCTGGGAGACCCGTGAGAGAAGCTGCCAGGTCCAAAATCGAGTCGAGATCAAACTGGATGCCTCAAAATACACAACCTGCTATTCCTTCAGAGACTCCCTGCTTGGCATCCTCTATCGCCCTGAACGGTGGCTCCCGGCCTGCTGTCGGTGGGGGCGGAAACGTGGGGGAGCTGCCGCAGCAGCAACAAGAGGGGCATCCTAGGAGCATGTTTGCAGAAGACGGCAGTAGCAGCAGCAGCATATTGCGCTGCAGTGTGTTTGGACTTCTTCCTTTTCCTTATCATCCTAACTGGGAGGCTGTTGATGACTCCTCACATCATACTGTAGTGCTTGCTGATGAGCTGCCTCCAAACGAGACCTTGGAGCTCTCAAGACGGTTGTCTGTAGGACACTGCCTCTTGCAATCTTTATATGAGGCCTCTGACACCACCGTTCAACATAGGCATGCCCAAGCAGAGGCTTCCAGAAGCATGTTCCACACAAGAAGTTCCGGAGCTGTCTCAGGATTTGCAACTAGGGCAACTTAAAGGCAGTTAGAAGTAGTTTGTATATCTTGCTGTTATGGGCTTCAGTTGTCTGCCTCATTGATAGATCATGTTTAAGATAGTGGTAGAGTCATAAAATCGGATTGAGGTGCACTGCTGAACAGATTGCAGAGATGAGCGTTCAGCTCCTCCTGGTCGTAATGATCCTGGCACATGCCTCCACACAATGCTTCTTACAGCAAGAACCTTCCGCTTTGACATGCTCCCTCCCAATTGTTTTAAGATGGACAAGGAATGCAATCCGCCTGCTTAGCTTGGCGAGATGCACAAATTTGGAGAGCTAACTAACTGAAACAACTGAATTCGCACCTTGACTTTCTAACAGAAGGTTTGATACTATAGAGCAGTCAGTACTTTAGATGCTCCATGTACGCTTTGTGACAATTTACATTGTTGGTCTTTTTAGTCAGTAACCATAACAGATTTAAAAATTGTATCAAATCATTCACCTTGTCTAGTAACTGAGCTACAAAATGCAACCACGCGCTGTGTAAGAGTGCGCCAAGCCTGCCTACTGCAGTAATAAAATGTCCATAGTAATCGAAATTTGAGATTAAGACAAGTTTTTACAATGCGCAAGATGCTGTGTGATCTATGTTTCACTACATTGGGCACTTAATCAGCATCAGCATCGGAAGGGTATGTTCCCTGTGGAGCATCAGCAGTGCATTCTAAACTTCGATTCTTCGATGCAATGACACGACCCCTCTAAACATTCTAAACGAGATTCATTTTGCCATTTCAGCTGTTGCTTGGCAGTTTGCATTGCACGAGGAGTCAGCAAGGAGCCTTTCAGGGTCTTGTTTAAGGTTCACCTGCTTCCTTTAAGCTTTTCCACTGCATGTGGAAGGAATGACATTAGCATAAGCACAACTTCACCTTCTTAGTTCTGCATTTGTGCAGATTTAGTCTAGTTTAGAAACTGTGTTTGATCTTATCAGATAAGACACATGCTTCACAGGCAGCAAGTTCTGCTAGATGGAATGGGATACTGAGGGGGAGGATTCCCAGTATTTATTCCCTCCCTCTCCCCCACTCCGCACCTCTCTCACCATACTTTCCATACTCCGAACCGTACTTTCCACTCATTTTTCACAACATATCTCCAAATTTATTGGCCATCAACAGAATAAGAAAACTAGTATGTCTACTGCTGCGGCATCTGTTGAAAAGGAGCTCTCTTTCACAGGTCCTCTGTCTGAACGTAATGCTCTATCTCGATCTTTGCTATCTTCGCAAGGAAGCATTGTCAATACAGCTAATAAATCAACAACGAAACAAAGCTTAAAGACGTCCGACGCATATTTGTCTGAGCTGTTGAGTTACAGCTTAGATAGACTTCGTAAGGTTTGTCACAGTTATTAGCTGAACATAGATATAAGATATTAAGTGATCTATACTTGCTGCAGGAGCCTGAGCTACTGGGAGATGAAGAACAGCAGATCAAACGAAACATACAAGCAACCTCTGTGGCAAATCATGGAGCATTCATTGAGACCGCCCACTGTCTATCCACAATCAACACTGAGCTTAGCACTGTATGCTCTCACTTGGAGGTCCTGCTCAAGGTATTACTGTCATAACTCACCCTGTCTCGTCTCAAATTAGTAATTCATTGGCCTGCTCAGTACATCGTGTTTCTGCTGATTAAAAAGAATTGAGGATGCAAACATTTGAATCTAGTAAGAATTAAATATGCAGTTTTTTTACATTTTGATTTTAATTCTTATCAAAGCTTTGGGACCTTGCTTCCAGGATATCCCAAAGCTTGCTTCGGACTGTGAATCCTTTTCTGCGAGATCCGCTCAAATTCTAAATCAGTATACCCAAAACAAGCAGCTTGCCAGTGAGTGGTCCATTCTAAGACTCTCCAGATTTCGGTCCATCCCTGTATCTATTCTCCCCATCCACAGTTGTTCAAGCTCTTCCAACATGCACCGTTCCCCTTCAATATATTGACATCTGGCGATTCATGCATCCTTGTGCAGATGCTCAGTCCTCAGTGCTTGAGATCCTTGAGATACCTCAACTAATGGATACATGTGTCCGTAATGGAGTGTATGACGAAGCTCTAGACCTACAAGCATTTGTCTCTCGCTTGGGGCTTCTGCATGCAGATATACCCGCAGTGCGCATGTTGATGAAGCAAGTGAGAGTTTGCAGTGCAGATCTCAAGTGCTGCTTTTTGAAATTTGATCATAATCTTGTCCTGGATGCATCCATGACAGGGATAGCAAGGACAGAGGTAGAGTTTTCTACTCACTGATCATGGAATTAGAATCTTTGAAGCTGTGATGAAGAGGATGATGACATCATTTATCTAGATGATATTATGTACCTCATCCAGCCAATCGATCAGCGGTACGATGTGTTGTTGCTGCCATGAGCGTAGGTAGCTGATGTGGGTCAGACCATGCTTAATCAGCTACTTTCGAGGCTAAGGTCCAGTCTTCAGCTACCAGAGTGTCTCAGGACCATGGGGTACCTGCGACGTATTGCCGCCTTCTCAGAGCCAGAGCTTAGACTTCAATTCTTGAGCTGCAGGTAGGATCTTAAATCCATTGTTCTCATCTTCGCAAAGACTGATTCAGACAGTCAGCATCGTATTTCATTCAGACAGTATCACACCCTCAGCATCGTATTTCATTCAGACAGTATCACACCCTCAGCATCGTGTTTCATTCAGACAGTATCACACCCTCAGCATCGTATTTCATTCAGACAGTATCACACCCTCAGCATCGTATTTCATTCAGACAGTATCACACCCTCAGCATCGTATTTCTTGGAATTTTAGGTGTAGAGGGGTTGTGTCATTGCATCATAAGGAGGTATTTATGTGCACATGATTATGTCCTTTGAATGCTCATTTATTTCCTGGAATGTCTGTTCATGTTATGACAGTGAGTTTTGCAATCTCATTTCAATCAGGATATTTCAATCAGGACGGGCATCCTTTGTATTGTGCATGTTTTGTTGACTCATACTAGACCGCTGTTTCATGTTCTGAAATTGTTCTTGTACTAATCAATTGTAGGGATGAATGGTTGAGCCAATTAGTATCGGAGCTAGAGGAAGGGGACTCATATGAATATCTCAAGAGACTGACAGATGTGTACCGCCTGCATCTTTTCGACGTCATCATGCAGTACCGCGCAATTTTTTTCGACGCACCAGCGCAGGTGTGGAATGCTTCAGTCACACTTCCACAGGGGTCGCCTGAAATGTGTTTGATGATATTGACCAGTAACAATTTCATATGAGATGCTTGAAGTGTGATCAATGATGTGACCAGCCGCATGAAGATAGACTCACAAGCCCTTCATGCCATTTCTACATGGAAACAATTGAATCCATGAAATAATAAATAAGCAGGGCAATAGAATGAAGATTCAATGTCAAGCAGTTATCCTTTTCTTATTCCTCAGGTGGACACTGGGGTTCAAAAGACTGCGTCGAGTGCTGCAGCTGGTGCTGCACCCAACATCAAAGAGTCCACAGTCTTGTACAGCTGGGTGCAGTACCGCCTGACTCTGTACTTGCAGGCCCTAAAGAAGCATCTGCCCAATGTAACAGAGGGAGGAAACCTGGCCTCAGTGCTGGAGCACTGCATGGTGAGTAATTGCAGTGTATGGAGCACTGCATGGTGAGTAATCGCAGTGCATGGAGCACTGCATGGTGAAAAATCGCAGTGCATGGTGAGTAATCGCAGTGCATGGAGCACTGCATGGTGAGTAATTGCAGTGTATGGAGCACTGCATGGTGAGTAATTGCAGTGTATGGAGCACTGCATGGTGAGTAATCGCAGTGCATGGAGCACTGCCTGGTGAGAAATCGCAGTGCATAGTGAGTAATCGCAGTGCATGGTGAGTAATCGCAGTGCATGGTTTAGGGTCTCAGTATACAGAGCTGAAAAAAGCTTAGATCTAGCTGTTCAGCATGTTTTTAAATGCATAAAATGAATTAACATGCTAATAATCTGTATGGTGTGAACCTTTGTTTCTGGGTTCTGTGAGTGTGTTGCTAAGGCTCCTGTGTTACTGAGTAGGTCCCTTGACTTCAACTCTGACTCTGATCCATGCCCATGCTCCTGAGACCTGCCATTGTTTCCAATCATGATACAGTGCTGTGGATCCTCCCTGAGTCGTGTTGTTTCCAATCATGATACAGTGCTGTGGATCCTCCCTGAGTCGTGTTGTTTCCAATCATGATGCAGTACTGTGGATCCTCCCTGAGTCGTGTTGTTTCCAATCATGATACAGTGCTGTGGATCCTCCCTGAGTCGTGTTGTTTCCAATCATGATACAGTGCTGTGGATCCTCCCTGAGTCGTGTTGTTTCCAATCATGATACAGTACTGTGGATCCTCCCTGAGTCGTGTGGGATTAGACTTCCAAGGTTTGCTCCATCCCCTGTTCGAGTCGGCTGTACTGCACCTCTTTGCTGGACATCTTTCTGCAGCGGTTGAGGCATTCAACAGCCGTCTAGAGTCCCATAAGTGGGTTGCCATGCCAGCACCCACCATGTACAAGGCTAGACAGCAAGAACAGGCACGTGCAGCAGCAGCAGCGTCTGGCTCTGAAGGGGGGGCAGAGGCTACAGGAGCAACAGGCACCCTCTTGGACAGGAGCAGCAGCAGCCTTCTTTCAGGGGGAGGCGCCGCCGGCAGCAGTGGGCCTGAAGACTTGTCTCCTCCTTATGTCACCATGGAGCACCTCCCTCTGGCAGTGTTCACCAATGCTGTGCTGTCTGCATTCAACGAGCTGCGCCATTGTGCACTCCTGTCTCTGAGCCGACCTGCTGCAAGGTGAAAGAGATTAGCTTATGTCGTCCCGGATGGGTTACAGTGCTTTACAGGAGCTTGTCATTCATTGCCCTGTTGCAAGGCCTTGATTTCTCATTGCCTCTTCACACAACCCCTCAGCTGTAGTATCTCTCATTGCCTCTTCACATAACCCCTCAGCTGTTGCATTAGTACTCTGAGAACCTGTCTCAGATATGAGTTGAAAGTGTGAAGCGTTCATCCTATAGGCAGCTTTTGTGGGATGTTGTATCTCTGTCCGAGTGCTCAGGGCGTAGATTATATTAATGCTATAAAGTTGTACATGCATAAATGTTGTGTTGTCCCCAATGAGAATTTTCTGGCTTTCACAAGCTAGCTCCTCTGTTTGAATAGCTTTCACAAGCTAGCTCCTCTGTTTGAATAGCTTTCACAAGCTAGCTCCTCTGTTTGAATAGCTTTCACAAGCTAGCTCCTCTGTTTGAATCCCCACACAGCCTGTTGCAAGAATGTGCTGAGCATGCTGCAGCCTCTCTGTTGCACTATCTCCACACGCGAGTCCTGAGTGAGTCAGAGCTGCAGCTTTTCAGATCGGCTGTCAAGACCATGATGGAAGTGCTACTTCCCTACTTCGCTGCCTGCTTTGCGAGGGTGTTCGCTGCTGGTGAGAGGAGCACTAGGAGTGCTGAGGCATATCATATGTAGATGCTTACATCCCATCACTACCATCCTCTCAATACTCTATGTATCTCGAGAGGATGTTCATATAGAGTAGCTCATTTGAATAATTAGATAATCCATGTTGAGGCTTGCCTTGAACGCTTCGTACCTGGAAATCATTTTTATTACTGACGATGTTTAATGTTTTACAGGAGGTTTGGCAAAGCTGGATATGAATGGCTGCTCTTCAATCTTAGCGCAAATTCTCCAAGAGGCATAAAATTCACGCATCAAAATAAATGCACTACTGCCACCGCCTGAACAGATGACAAAATGTCCACAATAATTTTAAGATATGGAGATGACGGTCCGACGCTATCCTGTCATGATGACATGCCCTGGGCCGATGACAGGAGATGACCGAGTAGCTAGTAGGAAGGTGTTGACATAACCGCGACAAATCCGCGAGGTATTCATCACAGCACAGTGTATGCACTTACTACTTGGGCAATACTTCAATATGGCGCTTGTTACGACTGAAACCATAATTTTTGCTACTCCAGAGAGAGTTTGGAAGGTAGGCCTGAATGTTAAATAGAAACGAAGCTCAAAGCAATACTGATTGAATTGTTTTAAAGATTTTCAAAGACTTAATAAGAAGAGGGAATGGTCATCAATCATGGTTGCAAGTTGAGACAAACAAGGCACCTGGACAACACATTCAAGTTGCTGTGAAGCGGTCAAAAAATCGCGTACATACATTTTCTCCGATGGTAAGAAGCCCCGAGCCAGAATGAACGTACTATTGTCGATTTAATTATTCATTCATGAATGCAGATGAGCATAATTAACAATTGACTTTTGCTTAATGAAGATTTTTCAGTTGAATGGAGTGGATTTTGTACCTAACAGTGTTTCACTTGTTGATGCTCAGCTGCTTATTGATGAGGAGGACAAAGAATTTAGATGGGTTGGAAAGCTGGGGTGTCTTTTGGTTGTAGGAGAACATTATTTTCAGCTTGAGCCTTGTCTGGGAGGGAGGGCAACGAGATTTGTCAATGAAGAAGAGTTTTATGGGATCTTAGTACCTTTGTTCAAACACAAGTTCCACAAATCTAGACATTGCTTCATGGAGTTCAATTTGAAACTCAAAGAAATGTGCGAACACCCTGGAGAGACAATCCCTTCATTGCCAAGCCCTATAACAGCAGGCCCTGTTGCCCAAGCCTGCTTGTTCTAGAAGTAACAATAATACAAGTGTGTGCTTTGAGTTATGCATGACTAGCTGTCTTAAGGAATGATTGATTTCTTCATTATTTGTAAGTTTTATTGTTGGTATTCTGGCATCAGAAGCATTTGTTTGACAATGCCTCTTGCCAACAACCTGGGATTGTCAACACACTCAACAATCCTTAGTGTGAATTAGTTAGTTGTTTGAATTAGATCATGTCCCAATTTTTAACACGTGGGCCACAGTCCACATAACTTTTCCTTTTGCTCAGCTGGCAATCTTGCTCTGACACTTCTTTTTCATCATCTCAATGTTCATGTTGTAGTCCCTAATGTCATCTTATTTTCATTAATTGTGTGCGTTTTCACTACTAGTGCGAGTTTCCTCATAAGGACTGTGGTTTGGAATCAAGAAGGTGATGTGGTTTGGAATTATGTCGTTTGGAATCAAGAAGAGTGGCTACCAGTCATTTCACTGAATCTGGATTTCAGTTCAGAGAACAACAGGCAAAGGATGTTTCTTTTGAACGAATACACTTTAATTAAAACGTTCATTTAGGTTATTGCGCTTTTCAGCTGCTTGTCACTGCTGATAGGCTATTACAGCAGCAGTACTGCCAAATGCAGTAGTACGATGTAAGCAAAGAGGAGCACTCTTGCAGCTGGACGGCGGTACAATGCCACCGTCCCCACATCAAGTACAGCTGCACCCCAAGCCAGGGTACCGCCAACCGCCCCTCCTCGCCCCCGCAACCACCCCGCCAACGGTTGAAATGTAGCGCTCCCGCCCTGGAGCAATGCGCTCTCGGGGTCATAAACCCTTGTTAGCAATCCAGCTGCACTACGGTGAGGCATCACCTCATCATCTTGCTTCTTCCCCGCTCCACCGCCCAGAACCAGATAGCTGCTCTCCGGCAACACACGGACGGATGTGCTATCAGGCGGACCTACCATCATACCTCCCACACCACCACCATGAACAGCAGGAGGTGGGCCATGAGCATACTTTGCTGCTTCCATACTTCCATACTTTGCTGCTTCCATAAGCTGGGTATAGTATTCCGCCGAACGCTGCTGCTCCTCCTTCAAGGCTTCTTCCAACCGTAAAACTTTCAGGGACATCGCGTCCAGGAGTCCAGCAGCTTCTCTATCAGCGGTCGCGCTTTTGTCCGAGGCTGGTGCAATGGTACGACTGCTAGCCAAAGAAGATTGAAGGGACTGATTGTCTCGAGAGCTGACAGGCTGTCTTGCAGTGATTGTATATGGCTCTGATTGGAATGCTGGTTGCCTACAGGCCTGTAAGAAATGGCCATGGTGATTATGAGCGTAAGCCACTCTTTTATAAGGCATGTCTGAACTCAGGCATTCCAACTTCCAACTGCCTTCCAACTTTCTACATATTTTGTGTGAACTATGACATAACAGACATGGCTACAGTTTGTCATCAGTACTTTTACAGCATATCAGCAGTAATCATGAAAATAAACAAAGCTTACCTAGTCAAAGCCTCTTCCTCTTCTTAAAATGATGAAGTTGTTGCTGCTTCCTTCTTTGCACTTACTGCTGTTTTGGGAGGCATCTTCTGTAAGGCAAGTTCACCCTCAGGGCACAGAGATTCTCACCTGCGTCTTAAACTCTTGGCCTTGCAACTCAGAGCTTCCTACCAATCCTGACTGTAGCGCAACGTCAGTGTAAGGCACCACACTCCCGCGGCTCTTGATTGACTGCCCTGCCCTTTCCTCAACTAGAACAGCCATCTCCTGCTCGAGGTACACCACCTGATGCTGCAGGACAGCTGCTGCTGCTGCTGCCAGCTCTAGCTGCTGCCGCTGCTCCTCTGCAGCAGCAGCCTGCTCAGAGAGCTGTCTTTCATACTGCTGCTTTACCGCATCCACCTGCTGAACTGTTGCATGTTGCACTTGTTGGTTCCGGAGCAATTCTGCTTGGAGCTGTGATCTTTGGAGCAACTCCTCCTTCTCTCGCGTCACAGTCTCTAGCATTTGCTGCAAATTGGACACCTCATCCTCTAGGTAAGCGCAGCCTTGTCTCACTTCTTCCAAGCTGGAAGTCGCTTCTGCCAACTCAACCTGCGCACGTCGGAGCTCTGCCTCCTGTTTCTCTGTACCACTTTGCTTTTGAGACGACGCCTGTAGGAGGGAGGTATATTGCAGAGAGGGGCTCTTCAGAAACCTGCTGCGCTAGAAGGCCCTGAGTCCTGTCTTTGACACATTTAGGGCCATGCATGGGCGAATGTATATCATGCATGGGCAGTTTCCTACCTGCATGGGCAATCTGTGGCATGCATTGGAACCTTCTTGCACCCACAGAGTCAAAATAACCCAGGCTCGTTTGTCAGCTCAAGCTACTGCTCAGCTGCTAGGAGTTGGTATCATACCGTGCCATGCCATGCGTTGTTATCATGCCATGCCATGCCATGCGTTTTTATCATCCCATGCCATGTGCTCATGTAAGACACCTTGTTGTTGTACATCATAAGGAGATACAATCCCCATTGACCTCATGTAGCATTGTACTATTTTGTACTGCAGTGAGGTAGTGCAGTACATGTCTAGTAGTGTAGCACATGTTGCATTCACTCATCACAGAGCCCTCAACAACAGGTTGTCAACTTACTTCCTGGAGGAGATCATCCAGCTCATTCACCCGCTCTTGCCAAGCCTTAGCTCTTCCTAGCGCCTCCGCGGCCTCACTCTGAGCCTCCAACACATTAGCCTCCAGCCTCTGACACTTCTCTCCTAGGCCTGATATGTGGAGCTCCCTCTCTGTCATCTTAAGCAACAGCTTGTCATGCCTGGCCCCTACCTCCTGAAGCTGAGTCAGCGCCTCAACATGCTCAGCACGAACAGCATGCAGGTCCTCAGTCAAGGATTGTCTGAGTGCACTCTCCTGTGCAAGGAAGGGTTTAGGGTTGTTAACACCTTCTTGTGCAAGGAAGGGAGGTTGTTAACACCTTCTTGTGCATGGAAGGGTTTAGGGTTGTTAACACCTTCTTGTGCAAGGAAGGGTTTAGGGTTGTTAACACCTTCTTGTGCAAGGAAGGGTTTAGGGTTGTTAACACCTTCTTGTGCATGGAAGGGTTTAGGGTTGTTAACACCTTCTTGTGCATGGAAGGGTTTAGGGTTGTTAACACCTTCATGTGCAAGGAAGGGTTTAGGGTTGTTAACACCTTCTTGTGCATGGAAGGGTTTAGGGTTGTTAACACCTTCATGTGCAAGGAAGGGTTTAGGGTTGTTAACACCTTCTTGTGCATGGAAGGGTTTAGGGTTGTTAACTTCTTGAAAAAAGTCTGCTGAGCTGGACAGGTGAGTTAAATCAACTGCCATGCCTCTTGCATTCACTTCATCACAAAAAAAGCCTCAGCATTCACCAAACCCTTCACTTAAGGGTTTGGTCACCGAGGTAAGCAGGGGATCTACGAAGGCGGAGTAAGCAGAAGTTGGTTACTGTGTGACCACACAGGTCCTCTATAACATGATTCACTTTTTCAACCAGGTACTGCATTGTGCACCCTCTGCCTCACCTGAAGCAGCCTGACTTCTACCTCCTCTACTCGTGAAGATGCCTGAATGACGGTTTGTTGATGTACATGCAGCTGCGCCTGTGACACATCAAGATCCTTCCTCACGGTTGACAGTTCATGTCTGAGCAATTCAAGATCCTGATTGGCATTCTGTCTGGCAACCAGCGCTTCACCCTGCAGGACCTCCACACTTAGTCTCAGTCCCTCCAACTCCTCAAGCAAGGTAGCCTCCCTCTCAGAAGCCCTTCGCAATCTCTCCAAACCCTCAGCAATAATCTGTTGCGCCTGTCTCTCTATCTCCCTCTGCAAACCCAAGACAGAATCCTCCAACCTCCTCACTTCTGATGTCTTCACTTCCACCTCAAGCCTCCATGTCTCTAGCTCTTTCTCTAATGCAGCAGTACGGTCTCGCTCAGCTTCCAAAAGATGCCTGTCAGCCTGCACCTGAGATCTCAAACCATCTAACTCCTCACTGAGAGCAGCCTTGTCAGCAGTTACTGATGCCAGTTGAGAGCTGAGGGCTTCCACCTCCTCGACAAGATTATCCACATCCACCTCACCAAGATCACTTGCTGTCGTCAGACCAGGTTGAGGTGACTGATTATGAAGGACTGTCATCTCATACTTCAGACCGTATTCCCCTGAGATAGACCTCTCCTCATTCTGTGCTCCCTCTATCTGATTTTCTGCTGCTGCACTTGCATCCCTCAAAGCTGCTTCGAGGTTTGATGCATGATGTGAGACCTGCGAAGCACAGTCAGCTGCTTCAAGGTTTGATGCATGATGTGAGACCTGCACAGTCAGAACTCTCAAAGTTATGTTACTACTTCAGAAACCTCACAGGACATAGTCATTTCAAAACTGGCAGCACCTGAACCCTAAACTGGCAGCACCTGAACTTCATTGCTGAGATATTGTGCACAAAGATAATAATGAATTATCTGAATGGAGATGTGTTGTGTGAACGGTGTGGATGGCGAAGAGTGTCAATGTGCACACTATCATTCAAAAATTTATAAATTAAGGCAAGATGACATACAACACCCTCATAATCACTACCATCCACTCACAAGTGATTGCCGATCCTCAAGGACTGATACATATCTCTTAAGCTCCTCAACCTGCCTCCGCAGCTCTTCCTCAACGTCATGTTGAACCCCAAACCCTACACTTGGTGACATCACGAGATGTGTCTCCACATCACCTCTGCCTTCAGCCAGCATCACTGCAGTACCTTCAGCAAGCATCACTGCAGTACCTTCAGCAAGCATCACTGCAGTACCTTCAGCAAGCATCACTGCACTACCTTCAGCAAGCATCACTGCAGCACCTTCAGCCAGCATCATGCTGCAGTACCTTCAGCAAGCATC
>BEGY01000105.1:132553-155629 GCA_002335675.1 Chlamydomonas eustigma | reverse complement strand
CATCACTGCAGTACCTTCAGCAAGCATCACTGCAGTACCTTCAGCGAGCATCACTGCAGTACCTTCAGCAAGCATCACTGCAGTACCTTCAGCAAGCATCACTGCAGTACCTTCAGCAAGCATCACTGCAGTACCTTCAGCAAGCATCACTGCAGTACCTTCAGCCAGCATCACTGCAGTACCTTCAGCAAGCATCACTGCAGTACCTTCAGCAAGCATCACTGCAGTACCTTTGGAAGGAGGCCCTGCATCTTGGTACTGCTGCTCATGTGACGGCATGGGCAGAGGCGAATCATTAGCATGCCGTACTTCAGGACCTGGCACCTGCTGCTGCTGCTGACCTGCAAGCTGTGCCCTGAGACCTTCTAGCAGACCCTTTAGGCACTCAGTTTCCTCAGCAAACGCTTGCTCCTTCAACTTCATCTCAGCTTTCAAGGCAATCACTTCCTCTTTGCGCTCTTGACATGTGGCCTGCCGAAGGGAAAGGAAAGCCACATGTTATCATTTTTATAGTAGCATGATGATGAGTCAAGTACTGAAATGAATGCGGGTGGGGACTGCAGAAATTAAATGGCTTTGTGAAGGAATGACTGTTTAAATTGCTTGGGAAGGGAATGATGGCTTGCATGTAAGAGGAAGCATCAGCAAAGTTTGTAGATTTGAGAAAAAGAAGGAATGAACGTTTCTTTAAATTTTGCATCTTTAAAATTTGGGCAAGAGTACTCCGATTCACTTTAAGCAATGAATGCTGTGCGAGGTTTCACACAGGTGTAGAGATATGGGATGACAAGGATATAAAGCTAAGGTCTATGAGGCTGTACAGCCAAGATCTACGAGGCTGTACAGTCAAGATCTACGAGGCTGTACAGCCAAGATCTACGAGGCTGTACAGCCAAGGTCTATGAGTCTCGATGACAACTTGGTGATGACACCTCCATTGTGGAGCCCACCTGCATCCTATGATATTTCAACTTGGCAACACCTAGCTTCTCTTTCAAAGCCACCAGCTTCCCCTCAGACTCAGCAGCCCTCTCCTCCGCATGTTTCAGGTGCTGTTTAAGGACCTCCTCTGTACAGCCTCCCTGTACAGACAATTCTGAAGGCTCAATCGAGGCTGCACCAGCATCTTGGTCTACTCTGGTAGCTGGGTGAAGCTTCAGGAGCAGGTCCTCTCGATCTCTCTTTGCCTCCTGTAGTGCTGCACTCAGCTTCTCCTCAGCTTCTTTCTGAGCCTGAACAAGGGCCTCCTCACCACTACGCTGTACCACATGCATCTGCGCCCTCAGCAACATCAACTCCCCCTTGACGTCTTGCTCCCTCTGCAACGCCTCGCTCTGAGCCAGCAAGGCAACCTGGTACTCCAGCTCAGCTCCTCTCAGCTTGCATGCCAACTGCTCCACCTCCTCCACCCTCTTGGCCTCTAACTTCCCCAGCCTCTCAATCTCGGATTCAGCTTCTTCCAGCGCTCTCTGTAGCTCCTCAAGCTCCTTTTCTTTGTTTACCTCGTCCAGGACGTCCATCCCACCCTGCCTTTGCTGCACTGGTATCGCATGCTCCTGAACCAAAGCCTCTAGCTGTGATGATGCCTGGGAGTAGGCGGTACGAGCCTCTTCCAACTGCTGCAGCACCTCTGACAAGGAGGTCTCTTGTACTGTCTGTACTGAAGGCTGAGAGGAGCTGTCAAGAAGTTGTTGCAAGCGTGTATTTTCTCCGTGCAAAGCATCGAGCTGCATGGATTCAGACGTGAATGACAAAACGGTGAGAGAAGGCTTACTAATAAGTTACAGGACCTTGCGTCACTCTTTAACAGAACCTTGTGTCACACTTTAACAGAACCTTGCATGTCAATCTTTACATCATGATATCCTGCTCTGCATCTGCCTCCCAAAACGATGTGCACTGCGTCAATTACTCTCAACAAAAGCATCTACTTCAAGCACACAAATATTTTAAAAAATCAAATGAGGGCGGAGTACACCCTCTAGGCAACAAACAATTACCTCAACCTTCAAGTTGTCCGACACCTCCTTCTGCAGTTTCAAGGAAAGTTTCATCATCTCAAGCTGGGCTTTGGAACGAGACAGCTTGGACTGTGAATATTAGAATGCAGGGGTGTGTATTGAGAGATGAGTTGAGGGGTTCAGTATTCAGGGTTTAGTTGATGCCTTGTCAGTACAGATCCCATAATGAACCCAAGATCATATCCTTAAGTACAACACTCATTCTAACATACTGTGGCTTACACATCTTATTCATACATCTCATCCATACATAAGTTGCAAGAAAGGAGTGTTACCTGTAAATCGGATGATTTCTGAGGTGAACCTTCCAAGCTCAGAAGCTGGCCTTTAAGGTCAGCAACAATGCTCTCTTGATTAGCTAATGCCTCTCCATGCTGATGCTTGAGAAGTGAAACCTGCTGCACAAGCTCTTGCGCATGCTCCTCTTTCAGCTGCAGAGTTAACTGCAAAAGCTCTTGCGCATGCTCCTCTCTGAGCTTAACAGCTTGCTGTAAAAGCTCTTGCACATGCTCCTCTCTGAGCTGAACCAAATGATTCTGATGCTCAGAGATTGATGATATCTTGTCTAACTTGATCTCTAAGTCATGATAAACTCCTTTCATGCTATCTTGAGCCTCCAAGGCCTCTCCAGAAACATCAGTTGCCAACGACCCCTTTCCATCGACAAGGACAAGAGCCTGCAGCGCCGACACCTGCCCCTCCAGGTCAGGAATTCTATCAAGGTCTAATTTGTATTGCTGTACCTCGACCATGTACTTTTGGTTTGACTGGTACAGAGCACGTGACTCTGCCTACAAGAAGAATTAATCGAAAGTATGAAAGTACGTTTAGTAAACGTGTCTTAGAGTTGTCTGGAATTCACTCAATTTAAACAGCTGGCCAAGCAGTACTTTGCAGTACTGGAATAAGGAGAAAGTTGCGTGTTGAAGATGTGGACACAGACTTCAGCAGCAAGGTTAGCAACAGCATGGTAAGAAACAGCATAGTAAGGCACACGTGCAGCAAGGTTATCAAAAGCATGGTAAGAAACAGCATAGTAAGGCATACGTGCAGCAAGAAAGGGAAAACAGAGTGGACTGGCCATCGACTAGAAAGACTGGTAATCAACTAGGCTATATCGTTCCCTTAATTCATCAAAGCAATATATTGTCAGGGCATGAGACAAAACCAAACACACAACCAAACACACATGCTCAATACACTCACCTGCAAATCCTCCACAGCCTCTTTCAGCGCATCCCGCTGCTCTGAGATGTCCTCCAGCCGCGCCTTACACTCCTCAAACCTTGATTCCAACACACTTTCTCGTTCCTGCTGATCCCTTAGGTGCTGCTGTAACAGCTTAACCTCCATACCATCCGCTGACATACTGGGACTCTCCTCCTCCTCCACAGCAGCACGGGGTTTCAACCTGCTGGGACTCTCCTCCTCCTCCACAGCAGCACGGGGTTTCAACCTGCAGGGACAACCTGATTGCTCCTCACAAATAAGGTCCTTATCATCACAAGAAGAGCTGAAGCCCCCAGCTGTGTGTACTGCTTGCACCATTTTAGATTCTGCAGCTTCTTCTACATCTTGTTGCATGGCTTGCAATTGTAGCTGAATCTTGCTGTGGTCCTCTGCTTGAGATATCAGTTGCTGAGTAGCCTGGCTGAGTTGTAGCTGAAGCTCAGCAGAGCTCTGCTCTAGGCACAATCGTTCTTGTTTCAGCACACTGTTGTCAGTCAGCGCTGACTGAAGTTGTTTGTTGAGCTGCGAGCATCTCTCTTCTAGTTCTGGCATCTGCAAGCGTGAGTGAGAAAAGTAATCAAAAGGACTTCATAGTACTGTCGAGGAAGGACATGAATTTTAGTAGGCATGAATGTGCTTGGGTCATGACAGGGTCTGTTGGACCCTAAACCCTAAACCCTAAACCATTCACCTGGGCAGCTTGGTTCAGTGCATGTTCCAATTCAGAAACCTTGCTTCCCAGCTGTGAAGAAAGGCTGTTCGCCACCTCACGCCAGCTGTTGAGCTCAACAATAGTCTCCTCCATCAACTGCCTCAATCCTACCTCCTCTAACTGCAACAACTTGATCCGCTGTTGAAGACCGATCTTGATGTCCTCTTCCACCTTTAAGGCGCAGGCAAGCTCCTCTGCAGCATCCTTCTGGAACCTTTCAAGGTCCATCTTGTGTTTCTCCTCAGCTTTTCTCTTGACATCAATAAGCTCCTTCTGCAGTAGTTGATATTCTTCTTTCACACCTGTCAGCTGCTTTGACAGCTCATCTTGGGTAGCCAGGGCTTGTGTGTAAGAAGATCTCAAGTGGAAGAGCTCAGAGTGTAGCTGATTCATCACTCCCTCTGAACCCATATCAGGTGAGACATGTAGCTGATTCATCACTCCCTCTGAACTCATGTCAGGTGAGACATGTAGCTGATTCATCACTCCCTCTGAACCCATGTCAGGTGAGACATGTAGCTGATTCATCACTCCCTCTGAACCCATGTCAGGTGAGACATGTAGCTGATTCATCACTCCCTCTGTACCCATGTCAGGTGAGACATCCTCAGCTGGTAGCCCCTTGGAAGGTGAGGTGTGAAGGAGCCCCTGAAAGGATGAATTAGGCATGGCTCCAAATACAGTTGCGGTTCTTTGAGGAGAGGACATAGGTGCTGCGACAATAAGTGATTGATGGCTTAGCAAAGAGGTTAGGCTGTTGTGGCTGCTTTCAACACCTCTGGCTTCAGACTCAGAGGAAGTGTTTTGGCCCTGGACGCTAAGGAAGGAGCATGAGTGAGGGTCTTCATTCAGCTCTTGGCTGTATTCTGAGGGAGATGGCTCTTCCTGAAGAACATATTTCAAACATGAACTTTGAAGCCCATCATTTTGCAGGCCAGGTATACTGGATGGGTCGCCCTGCAGAAGTGTGAAGTAAGATAGTATGAGGTGTGGGGGAATTAGATACAGTTCTCTCATCTTATCATTGAACGTAGAGCAGTATGCTGCAAAGGATATTACAGATGTAGCAGTAGCAAGTGTTTAGGCAGGAATCCCCGCAGTAATAAAGCTTGTATTGTTATAGGAAGCAAGATGAGGATGAACTTATTCCAATAGCTTGCCCATTTTGCTCTGTGTTTGTGGTCCTAACATGTCACAACTGCCTTCTGTGAGGGGTGCAGTCCTAATGAGAAGTGTTGTCTCACTTTTTCTAATGCTAACTCAGGAGGGACTGATTTGATTAATCCAGCGCGTTTTGCTTTGAAATCTGCAAGCTGATACGAAAAGAATGATATTCTGAGCACAAAGTATGGGCGCATGATGACTTTATTACGATCGATAGGGTCACTTCTTCATAGAAACTTACCTTCTGCTTACCAAGCTCCTTATATGCCAGCCGTGCTTGCGCGATGTCAGACATGGGCAATGAGATTATCTCTCTTCAAGACTCGATGTCTTGAGTAAGCATTATTTAAGCTGCCAATTTTTAATGCTGGTAATAATATGCAGCAAACGTTAGTCTATGAACTGTTATTGGAATTAATGACATATTTGCAGTACACAAATGTTGGGGGTATAAGGTTTTGCGAACCCTAATTTCAGAGCTACAGGAAGGAAGACATCTTGTATCGGAGACCATTCAACTTAGCAGATGCCGTGAATGTCTTGTAACTACTGTTCTTGTACTCCCAAACGTTTCATTGAGTCTCTTTAGATACCTACCTATATGCTGTTGCACCTGCTTCGGCATTTTTTCGACGATGATGGTACCTCTCTTCGGAAGCTCCGAGACTGGGGAGATAACAGTGCAGGGGTGAGTTTAAATGTATGAACTTAAAAGGTTTGTCTGGAATCCAACCAAGCTACCTTCGCTCTGACGCAGGAAAATTTCATTTATCTCTGTGTATCGATCACGCTAGTATGTTTTGCTGGCTGTATGTCTGGCCTCACTCTAGGACTTCTGTCCCTAGATGCAGTTGAGTTGGAGGTGTTGAAAAGATGTGGGACGGAGCAAGAAAAGAAGTGCGCCGCGGTAAGCATTGATTAGGTACTTATGCAGTCATCAGAATAGTTATGTATGCAAAGTTGGTACAATGCACTAGGTATCCAAAAATGCTTTCTATTGTTGCAGAAAATTATCCCCATCATCTCCAATGCACATTACTTACTGGTTACATTACTACTGTGTAACGCAGTAGCCATGGAGGTCAGTTTTATCAAGAAAGTTTCTGCATATCGTAAATGGTTATAGCACGTAACTTCATGACTGACTTGAACTTTACAGAAGCGATTGTGGTACATACTTTGTCATACTTTTGGTACATACTGCCTTTTGTATTATTTTTTTGAAGTCCTGATCATTTAAACTGTTGTATGCATCAGGCATTACCTATCGTCCTGATCATTTAAACTGTTGTATGCATCAGGCATTACCTATTGTCCTGATCATTTAAACTGTTGTATGCATCAGGCATTGCCTATTGTCCTAGACAAGATGGTGGATGAGGGCATAGCCATCATCCTTGGGGTGACAGCCGTCCTCTTCTTTGGTGAATGATTTGAAATGGCTGCCTAGTTTTATGTCTGATGCAAGGTTGGATGAAGGAAGACCTTAACCCTGAAATCGATATTCTGAGTGCCTGTGACCTAGTATCAGGTATTGACCTTTGTTGATGTCCATCACAACAGGCGAGATCATCCCGCAAGCAGCCTGCTCACGATACGGCATTGTCATAGGTGCGGCCATGGCCATCCCTGTGCGAATTCTGATGGTTGTTACCTTTCCAGTATCCTGGCCTATCAGCAAGATCCTGGATTATGTCTTGGGAGGCGAGCATTCTAGCTTGTTTAGAAGGAAGCAGCTGAAAGCTTTGGTGTCCATACACTCCAAGGAAGAGGTAAGAGAATTCATGGTGTTGCGCATTAAAAGTGTGAAAGTTAGGTAGAGCAAGCAGCCGTGAGGACAATCATGGTGTCGCCCATGAAAAGTGTGAAAGTTAGGTAGAGCAAGCAGCCGTGAGGACAATCATGGTGTCGCCCATGACATTGTGTCTGTTTGAGTAGAGGCTTAGGAGGCACATGAACCAATGTTGTAGGCAACTTACTCTAGCACACATCTGTAAAATGTTGACATTGGATTGAACGACGCAGGGCTATTGTGATGGACCCTATCCCCTGTTTAAATAAAATATGCAGGGCTACTGTGACGGATGCTTCGATTGATGATATTTTTTACTAAAACGAATAACAAATATGTCCTGTTCAAATGTGTCCTGTACAAATGCATACCTCAGTAAATGTGTCCTGTAAAAGTGCTATTCCAGATTCTTCCCTCTTTGGCTTCAGGGTTTTGGAGGGAAGCTCACTACAGATGAAATCCAGATTATAACAGGTGTGAAAGAACAAAGATCAATATATGATGTCACAGAAAACCGGAGCTTGTTTGAGGAGGTGAAGCCCTCACATGAACTGATGCATTGTTGAAGCTTGAAAGGCAAACCTGATTGACAGCGTGTCATAGTTCTCCTTCCCTGAAAATAGTATAAGCACTTCCTGAGCTTATCGCCTCAGGAGTTAGTACACTCTGTACTAGGGTACCAATAGTAGCACTTCCTGAGCTGCTTCATGCCTTTACCTCAGTCCTTAGCATCGATGATGCACATGGCGTGCCTTCTCCCCATGTAGGTGCCCTAGACTTGACTACTAAGACAGCTTACCATGCCATGACGTCCATGGAGAAGGTCTTCATGCTGTCAACCAACCAAAGGTTGGATGAATCCACAGTGGACGCCATCATGTCATCTAAGCCGTTCAGCAGGTTGCCTATCTATCGAGGGGAGAACAGAAAGGACGTTGTAGGGTGGGTGACACAAGACGAGTTGCAAGATCAAAATAGCAAGTGCCCATTCCTTTGTTTTGCAGAAATACTTGCATGTACATTGTGGAGATGAGGAGGGTAGTAATCATAACAAAGAGATAAGCTATTCTTAAAATATGTAATGTTTTAAGATATTGTTGTATTCTGTATAATATTAGAGCCCTGTCTTGCAGATGACGGTTTGAGTGGAATACAGGCCAAGGCTATTAAGCATACAGCAGGATTGAAAGATCCACAAAAGCATAAAGCATCTCCTAATGACATATCGGCTATCGCTTTGCTTACTGTACCTTCTGAATCAAACCAATTCACACATTGTCGTGGCTTGCACAGATTGTACTATTTTTTTCGCACTTGCATCGATCCTTCACTGTTTCTCAGATTTGCAATCCTTCCCCCCTTTCTCAGTTTGATCTTGGTGAAAGAGCTGCTAGAGTATGTTAAGAAGTTTCCAGACTCGCCTGTCTCAAGCTTGAAGATTCGACCCCTACCTAGGTAATTGGAAATATCGCATTTGCACTCATTAACAAAAGGCAGTGAGTGAGATTAGCAAGCCTGGCTTGGACATGAGTTTGTTCCTCTGGGGAAGAGTGATGGCAAGGAAATGGCTTCTGCATAATGATTTTTAACTTATAAAGTAATAAGCTTCAATAGTGAGTGCAGTAAACTAGACATGGGCGTCCTGGTTTGTTCCTTTGTAGAATCCCTCCTAACCATTCTGTTGAGATTATGTGAGGATTGCAATATGACATTATTCCTACATTTTGATTTATGCTCAAACTGGATGATTGTTCACTCTGCATGCTCGTCATGACAAGAATGGCTGTCTAGATAATCTAGTAGCATAATACCTAACCCTAAACCCTCCTCAGTGAAATGGTTTATCTTGACGCTCATCATGTATGCTGATAACTGTCCTGCCATGTTTGTCGATTTCCATCGCTTGCAATGTACAACTCTTCATCTCCAGCTTCCTATTTTCAGGCTCTCCGCTTCCACCCCCATGTACGACATGCTGAAACTATTCCGCACTGGGCGAGCACACATGGCGTTGCTGACTCAGCCAGATTTTGGAGACCTTTCCACTGCCATAGAGGATGGGGGGCGTGGCACTGATGGTCAAGTGAGGCTACAGCCGTTAGGGCGCATGTCTGCTGCCAGGCCTAGGACAAATGACCCCCCAGCCTCACATCTCATGGAGGCCAATGGCAGTGCTGTGCTTGCACATGACAGCGTTGAGTTCGCCAGTGCCTTCATGACAGCTAGCACTCTCCACAAACCAATGCAGGGCGGGGAGTTGCCTTCGGTCATGAATAGCCATCATGGCCATAACCCTAACCCTGAGACGCATGGACGCTCATGTGTGCCCCTGCAAGGATCAGCAACAGTCCCTTTTGAATCAATCGCCAACGAGGGGGGCTTGAGGATGTCTGCCTCAGAAACAACCACCAAATTTGAGATGCACAATTCTTCTGTGCTGGAGTCAACACCTGACGTATTATTGACACAGACGTCGACTGAGATGAACAATGCGATGAGCATCAGCTCTAAGATGAGCAGGAGCAGAATCGCCATGATGTCGATTCAAACATTTTTCAGGGGGAGGTGGGTATAGTTTGTTATGGTTTGAATGGCTACAAGTTTGATATATTTCCTTCATTATCGCATGAATAGCGATGAGTGTGCGTGATATGTGAATATCAATGAGAGAGTCTCAAAAGCTGTCCATGTTTCATGAAGGATGGGAGCCTATTGTGTTGGATGTCTTCAGCATTGGGTTTCAGAGATTGAGTGATAGGTGTGATAGATAGTTGCCTGGCTGGAATCCAACCAACCGACCAACATGTACTGCTGTTTGTGTACTGCAGAGCCAGTGCTACTGGTGGACGGGGTGTTGATGATGTAGAGCTGGGTCGTGGCCTAGCTAAGAGGACACAATCAGGTTATACAGATGGTGGATCCTCTGAGGAGGAGGATGTGGATGATATGCTGCCCATCCCGATGATAGCCTTGCCTGGAGAACCCATCGGGATCATCACGATTGAGGATGTGATTGAGGAGCTAATGCAGGTAAAGAACATGATAAAAAAGAGTAGTTCTGATTACTGATTATACAGTATCGTTCTTGGGCCAGGCTAAGGGACGTGGATAGGGTGCTTGTTACCATCAGTTGGAACTGCATGCTGATGCTGATTGCATGAGGAGCTCACAATGATAGGGTGCTTGTTACCATCAGTTGGAACTGCATGCTGATTGCATGAGGAGCTCACAATGATAGGGTGCTTGTTACCATCAGTTGGAACTGCATGCTGATTGCATGAGGAGCTCACAATGATAGGGTGCTTGTTACCATCAGTTGGAACTGCATGCTGATTGCATGAGGAGCTCACAATGATAGGGTGCTTGTTACCATCAGTTGGAATCGCATGCTGATTGCATGAGGAGCTCTCGATGATAGGGTGCTTGTTACCATCAGTTGGAACTGCATGCTGATTGCATGAGGAGCTCTCGATGATTGTTCCTGCGTCTGATGTTGTCTGCTCTTTCTGTGTGGATTAACTGAGATATTCAATGCTCTCTTCTGCAGTTTGAGATAGTGGATGAAACAGACAAGGTGAGCAACAGTGTTAATTTGTGATGCTTAATCTGGTTCTATGATTAATAAGCAAATAAGTGGGACGGCGCTGTAGGCTGCTGGCTTCTCTGCTGATATGTCTTTTCCTGATGTGCTTCACACTTCTCTCATACTTTGCTACCACTTATGTCCCACAGTTTGTGGACAATGAACAGTCAGTACTGGTATCTGATGCCCATCTGGACAGTGACTTGCCAGAGACCATGAAGATGGTGTTGAGCCTTGCTGAGGCTGCGAAGGCCAGGATGCTCGGGAAGGCGTCTAGGAACCTTGCTCACAAAAGTGTTGAGTTCAGCCTGCCCTTCACAGCAGAGCGTGAAGAGGGAGGGATTCTCGCATCTGTGCAGGAAGAAGGACAAGTACAGAGAATTGCAAATTTCATGGGATCTATCCTGCGCCCAGGGCCGTCCATAGCTAACTCATCAGCCATTGTAGGAGGGAGCAGCTCAGAAGGGGGAGGGGGGGGGATGGCAGGGCTACTGCGCAAAACAGGTGCTGCTGCAGCTGCTCTAGGGCTGGGTAGGGATGTCATCACAGGTACTGAGCAAGAGTCTGCTCCTCTCCTCGAAGGTCAATCAGACTCGAGCACCAACTCCCCAATGAACATGGTGATGAAGGCAAGTGCAGGTGCCTCAAGTATGGTAGCAGTTGGTCGGGATGGAGGGAACATGTTCCCTGTTGCTGACCCCCCAGTCATGAGTGGGAGTGCACTGGCAGCTGCTCTGATGGTGGCCTCTGGCACACATGTTCAAGGCCAGCTGCCATCTCCCAGCCTTAAAGCAGCGTCCGGAGCTGTGCCTTTCACCAAGAAGGCGAGTCATGAACTGTTCTCTTACCTAGAGTCTGTGAAGCAGCAAAGTGCAGACAAACAGAACCTGAACCTGTTAGGGTCTGAGGAGATAGACATTATCAAGAAAGGAGACAACTGAGGGGCTTGAAAGGTTGGCCTGCTTTTCACCTGCTATTTTGTCTGATAATTGGTCTTCAAAATATGTGCACGAGTTACCATTGAAGTATCCAATTGGGAAGGCATTTTGAGGTACACTGTGCTTTTTGACATGTTTGTTTCAGATTTACAATGTTGATATCATGAATAGGCTGTGTCAAGTTTGTATCTTTTATTTGATGAATGCCGAAAGTCATTTTAGTAATTTGCCCCCATTTGATGTCATGCATATTTAAAATATTGAACAGTAAAGCTGTGCTCTTGATATAAACCCTATACCTTCAACCTGTGCTCTTGAGATATACCCTAGACCTTCAACCTTGTACTCGTAAGATGTACGGATGCAAGGTCTTAGATCAACACAAGCAATCTTTCCAGCTCCACAAATCACAGTACCTGCCTCTAAATTTTGTTGAAATTGATTAAGCAATATCAAAGTTGTAAATTGTCTCCATCAGTTGAGCCTGTAGTATATGCTATGCTTTATGCTTTCCATTTGCTAAATCTCCCTCTGGTTCTTCAGCCTTCTTCCGAGCCTTGAAACGCTTCCCTGTGGACGGATCCTTGCCTTCTGCTTTGAGGGCTGCACGCTGCCTCTTCCCTGGCCTCTTCCTTGAGTGACCTGGAACCCTCCGATTCTCCCCATTAGAGATTGCAGGTCCACTATCTACTGCAGATACAGGAACGTGCTCATTGCTGGTAGTCAACCCCGCACCCTTCAAGACTTCAGACCTCAGCTTGGATGACCTCACTTTGACTACAGATTTGCGATCCACATCGCCCTCCCCCTCATCACTACTACTTTCGTATTCGTGACCTGTTCTAACCCCTTCCTTAGAGCTTGTGTCTTTCCCTCCAATTGATCCTGTTGCCAGCATCCTCATTCGTTCCAACCTCTCCATGTGGGTCTCAGCCTCCTCCTGAGGCATTAAGAATGACCGACAATCAAGGATTCACACAGATTGCAGCAACTGTCTTCAAAAACACATATCAAAGTCTGTTGCTTAGAAATGGACACAAGGTAGAAATAAGATGCTGACAGGAAAAAGCTATGTGCTTGTTTCTGCAACTTGTTCTAACAGCTTCTCCTTGGAAGTCTCTCAACGCTCTGCACTGCTCTGAGAGGGGATCTACACACTCTCACTCATGCATGAGAAAGGGTATCAAACTCTTTGCCCCTCATGGCGAAAATGCCCTAAAACCCTCACCTCCTTCCTCAAAGCAACAATGCCCTATAACCCTAAAATCCTCACCTCCTTCCTCAAGGCAACAATGCCCTAGAACCCTAGAACCCTCACCTCCTTCCTCAAGGCAACAATGCCCTAAAACCCTAAAACCCTCACCTCCTTCCTCAAGGCAACAATGCCCTAAAACCCTCACCTCCTTCCTCAAGGCAACAATGCCCTGGAACCCTGAACCCTCACCTCCTTCCTCAAGGCAACAATGCCCTAGAACCCTGAACCCTCACCTCGTCCCCGGCCAAGCTCTCTGTTGCCAGCTGCAGCGCTTGGTCCTGTGGATCCAAGCCCTTAATTTTTCTGTTGTGAGCCTAAGGTCATAGAAAATACACGAACCCCAATTCAATGACTCAACCTCAATGCTGCTTCCCCCATTGAAGCTCATCTATTACAAAATTTCGTCAAGCAATTTTGAATTCAAAGGCAGGATATCGGAATGGGTCCACACTTCAAAGCGTCTGGAATATTTCCAGGAAGTTAGACAATGAGCCTGGACACTGGAAGTTACAGGTTCAAAATCCTGAGTGCTCTTCGTGTCTACTACCAGTCTACAGATTTAGTGTTTTGAAAATAGCAGAGATGCACAACAAGCACTTCCAGGAGTGGCCATGCAATAAAACAAACTCATACTTTGATGTGTGCTCTGAAGCAATGTAACTGGGACATGTTTATGCCCTGCAGAGATGCCCACCTTAGAGGAGACATGCTCCATGTACGTAGTGCGGTTCAGGAGCAGAGCCTTACACGCCACACAGCGCAATGGTATGCCCTGATAAAATCAGTAGGTTCAAGACGTACTTGAGATTAAGGAAAATTGTCATTGCACTGGATATGGGATCTTTCAACTTTTTGTCTAAAAGAGGAAATGAAAGCAAAGTGTATGAAACCATAGGAGTAATGCACACCTTGAATTTGTGGACGTCTGGATCTGGGTTTGTCCAGATACTGCACATTCAAAAAGAAGAATTTCTGGGGCTTGTTAGCTCAGACAGGAGGCTCAGTCTGTCTGACACACCTAAAGATTTTAAGAGCTCACAGAAGTGCATTTCTTTAGAAGTTGATGGTCAGTGACTCTCATACCGAATAACATCCTCAGCGGTTACATCTTCCTCCTCTTCACTGTCTCGGGGTCCCTCTAATTCCTGGCCCTCATCCTCACTCAACTCATTTTCGTCACTTTCGTAGGACAGCACTTCATTCTCCTCTGCATATGATGGTTCTGATGATAGCATGCTTTGAAAACTTAGATAGCGTTACGGCTTACCGAGCCCATGGCTGGGAGAAAGTACATTGGAGTCATCGTCAGAATCGCTGTCTGAGTTGCCTGTATGGCCTCCATCAGCGCCTTTGGTGTGCAACCAGTCTCTCCTCTTAAACATAATAGCAATAGATTTTAAAAAGCCTGTTGACGGCTGGGAGCCCTTTTGATGAGTAAGTCAGAAATGTCAAAATCTATGTATGCATAAGGTATGAAAGGTTATCAAAATTCGGCAGAATGCAGGAAGGCAGTGCAGGTAACGAGTTACAGAAGTAACGCATACGTACTGTCAACCGCCAGGGAGTAAAATGTTGCACTCGACCTTATCAGACATCATCTCATTATTCCATCTAAAAATTTTTACTCTCAATATGTCACCTGTTGCCCTCACAGCTGGGGCCAAATATTCTGAAGTTTCAGCTTAAAAACACAAACTCTTGTGGTCATATCTAAGTACCAGCATCATTTTATCCAGGCATGGCAAGTAATGAGGGCTGTCAAACCGAACAAGCATGTTTCATTCCTTTCATTAGGTACAGAAACATAAGGAAATTTGAAGTTGTCAAGACAGCGATTGGTAAGTTATCTTGACTGTGATTTACAACACTGTGCCCAACTTGAACTACAAAGTCTACGTAGAGTTTTGTAGGAGGCAAGTTTTAAATGCAAATTTTGTAAGCCTGTCAAGAAACATGAGGCGCAAGCCATCGATGAAGAGATTGAATGCTCAACATCATTTGCATGAAAGACACAGAAGCAGCACAAAAAATTGTTAGCTTCTTTGAAGTTGTTAGGTAGATGATTTCAAAAGGAAAGGAACAATGAGAAGACATGCCCAAATAACCACTTCAAGGAAAATGTATTTATAAATTAGATGCTTTGTCAAGTCAGGTATTCATAATCGAGGGAATTCTTCCATCATGATTCAAAATCGCTCCTCACCTCATTGTCCAAATATGAGGTCGAGCAAGTGCATAGGCATAAAAACAGAGCGAAGAATCTGTGAATAGCCTCATCAAAATATTTCTTCCTAGGTTTGTTATGGTTGCAGAATGAAAATGAAAACTTGGCAGGTTGTAGTTACATGCCATGGCTTGAATATCCAGAAAATCTCAGTTGTTACGAGCTCTCATTTTCACCATCTTCTGTAATTTCAGCTGTCTCTTCTGCAGCTGTTTGCTTTGATCTCTTTGATACATGCTCCGGAACCTCATCATCCTGCTCACGGCGCCCACCCTTGCGAGCAAATGCATTCTTTTCCTTCAACTGCAAATACAGGAGCCTTGATTTTAAAGCGTTAGAAGGAATGGCAATCATTTCCTTCAACTGCAAATACAGGAGCCTTGATTTTAAAGCGTTAGAAGGAATGGCAATCAATTACTCAGCCTCGTCACTTAAGACAGGGGACAACCGTTATCAATAAGGGGAACAAAAACATAACACTGCACCGCAAAGATGGGCAACATGGATGTAAGCCTTCTTCACTGACTCAGCATTGTCATCACATCGACCTCTTATCAGGTGCGCTGCCCCAATTCCTCACCTCTGAACGCAAGAAGAGTAACTCGTCTTTCAACCTCTCATTTTCTTCCTTAAGCCGTTTATTCTCATCTGTAGCTACAGAGCTTCTTTTCTCCAATGAAGCAATTTGCTCAGTCCATGCTTTCTTCTCTTCAAGGAGATTGCTTATCTGCAGACAGAGGCATCTGTCTAACGACAAGTTCCACTCACTACATGCTCAGGAGAGGTTCACAGATGCACATGTCCTAGGATGAGTCCTTGCATCTTATGTAAAGAAGAGAGATGCACTAGCCTTAGTCTGGGTGTGTTCAAGGCTTTTCTTGCACACATTTCATCAAGCACATCTCAATCATGTGCAAGTACCTCCATCTCTAGTTTCCCTAGATGCTCCTGCTTTCGTCTCCTGGAGCGCCTGGCAGATTCCCGGTTGGACAACATCCTGAAGACATGGAGAATTCTTAGTATACACATAAGCACTATGCATGCAAAGCTCAATTTTGTTAAACTGCACCAGGACTCAGGAGTCTCACCTCTTAGCTTTTCTGGGGTCATTTTTGTCATAAGCATCCTTTTCATTATCGTTGCACGAGTCTGGATCCGACGTGTGTGCTGATCGTCCATTAGAAGTTGCGGCTACTGCCGTGTATCGAGACATCTGATTCAGTTGCAGAGCAGCAGCTGCATTTGAGCTAAAAGACCCGTTGAGACCATTCAGGCCAGGAAGACTGGCCATCGAGGATGCATTTAACGAAGCAAGGTCTTGATACGGTTGCATTCCTGAATTTGTACACGCATTAAGTTATTGATAACCTGATGACGTGTTCACTTAGCCGTGTCAGCAAATACGTACCTGGAGGTGGTGTCGGTGCTTCTAATTTCACTGCCTGAGCCCCAGACATTTGCTGCATTGCTGACAACTGTTTTAAAAAATCCATCGATGGAATTCGCTGCATACCCATGCCAATACCTCCATTCATATTTATCTCAATAGAAGCAGGCACAGGTGCCGCAACGGGGGCTTGAGTCACTGGTTGTTGAGCTGAAGAGGTCGTTTCTTGCTGATTCCCTGAAGCAGCAAGATTTGTTGCTGATGGTATTCGTTTAAGGAATTCTTGGAAGGCAGCTTCAGAGTCAGTCCTATGAAAGCCGCCAGCAGCTTGACCAAGTCTCCAAATGCCCCCCACTAAATCATCCACAGAGAAAATGCGCTCCCCCATTCCAGTCGGGCCACCGCTCATTTCAGTAAGCAATGTCAAAGAATCCTTTGATGTGCTACTTTAGCAGCGAATTTGTTACAGAGACTGAACTTAATTTTTGACCGCAAATCGATGACGTCAGCCTGCCTACCTGGGATGAGTATCAATGTGTGGATAAAGTGTGAAATTTGTTCGATGAAGTGTCGTTTTCATTACATTCAAGAGCTTCTCGAACTTGATACAACTTCAAAACAGTTACATATGATAATGTTCAGAGTCCGTCTCCGCAAAGCTTTAAAGACAAATTAACTGTCTGGTAGGTACATAATGGAATAGCTCCTATTATTTTCTACAAGCAACCATCGAAGCTCGGCGTAATTGTAAAATTTTGTTGGGATTATTGGACGATGTACTCTCCAGTAGTCAGGAACTTCTTGAAGGTGTACTTGGCCGCACCTTCCTTCACAGTGTACATCACTGAATCTACAGCGACATCACAGTATATCTTGCTGCTCGTAAATGACACCTGTGCATGAGTAGTTAAAGATCAATTTTTTGACTTCTTCATAGTTTCAAGATATACCTTCATGCGTTTATACATTATCTGCAAGTTCCACACCACACGGCTGTAATGGTAAGAAATTTTCATCCATTTATCACACCTCGACGGGAAAGAACGATTCAGCATCTGCAGCTGACACAACAAACTCCATGGAGCCTGTGCGGTTTGAGTCATCAACGAGGTCAATGGTCCACACTACAGCTCCTCGCTTTAAGTCGAAGCACCAATCACCATCCACCTTCAGGGCATTTTGAAATGGAAGCTTCAGGTTTCATCATGGCAGCAGAACAACGAGCAACTCTTAATAGGATTGCATACATCCTGATAGTGAAGTCCGTGATAAAATCACATAAAAGGATGTCACATTGCAACAGATCAAATCTTTAGCCGATCATTCTTTCATACCTGATTCACACTAGGGTCGGTGCTGGAGCCAGGCAACGGAATGACAATGGACACATTTTGTAAGTCGAAGTCCGACGTGGATTCATACTCAATGTTCACATATGTCTGCACTCCTGACACAGAAGGCCAACAGTTGATGGTGATGGGCACAAGAGACTGATCCTTGCTCTGCATCCTCCACTTCAAAACACCCAACTCTGACCCAACAGGAAAGGGTTTTGAGGGATCTTTGAGACACAACATGTTGTTATTGCTGTACTGCGTTTTGTCTATGTTGGGGTGTGTCTTGAACTGGAAGTTTGTATTCACGCCAGATGAGATGCCAATCCGGATACAGGCATCTGCCTCACTGTTTACGGTCAAGGACATGGTTCCGATGACCTCTACGTTTTCACAGCCGCCTTGGCGATCCAGCAGGACTGACAGCTTTTCATCTATGATGAGTGTGACCGGATCCGATGACAGAATGGCAGTGGCTGCCAGGCCTCCTGCTGCAGCAGGACGAAATACCAACTCCACTGCCTCACCCTCCTTGGCCAGAGATTCAAGGATATCATTCCCTTTCTTGCTCTTGCCAAGCTGCATGCCTTTGGAAGGACCTTTTGCTGCTGCAGGTTTAGAGACGGGTGTAGGAACAGGCTCAGGTCTGCTGTATCTTGTTTCCTCAACAGCCGAGGGAGCCATGGGCTTCCCTGAGGAGAAAGATGCCATGCTACCATAGCCTGATTTGACTTTTTGCTCAAGCTTGTTCTTGTCAATCTCTTGTGCCTTTTTCTTCATGAGGTCCTTAGTATCATTGATTTTGCTCTACATAACAGAGGTTGTAGTATTTAGCTAACACAGATGAGGGCGCTTACTTGCCAACTCAGGCAACATCATAGACAGACAAACCTGGATAATCATTTTGTGCAGCTTCTCTTCATGGCTCTCCATCTCACAATTTTGCTTGACTTGCATGACAGAGATGTTCTCCTTGTATCCCAAAGAGATCACCTCGTCGAATGCAGCTACAATCTCGAAAGCAAAAGTCACGATGTCATCCTCATCGAATGAGGTCGCAAATTCAGGGACTATCTTTGATAGGAGCCGGAGGGTATCAAGATCCTCAAGGATGTTGCTTTGCTTATTCGTGATCAGCAGCAGATATAGTCCCTGTAATCAAATACGTCCATAAGTAGAACGAAAATTTTCAAACATGTATGTTACCTCCATGGGCTGGTAAATGTACCGAACGTTCTCAGTTTCAACATATGTATGCTGTTTGCCTGACCCCACGAGCTTGGGGAAAGCTGCTAATAAACCTTCTATACGAATTCTACTCATGTCCATGTACTGTCTTGACACCAAAGCTGAAAAATAATTAAATATTTGTTAAGATGCTCATGAATAACAACTGCATTCACAACCCTCACGTTTCCCAGCTTTTGAAATCAGTGAAGCTGCAAATACCACCATTTTCCACGCAATTGTCTCCTGAAGCGAAGCTAGAATAACCTCTCAGCACTGAGATTTTAGAGAAGTACACTGAGACAACATAATTGCTCTTCCCCAAAGCAGCACTGTTTGCAATCAGTCCTTAAAGTTAGTACTGGTAGCTGAATATTGGCCTCGTCGCAGCTAGTAGAAATCCCATTTCCTGGATTCTTGTTCACGAATCCCATTTCTTAGGTACAAATTTATGCAAGCTTTAACCAGTTTTCTTCAGAATACTCCGAAGGACATGTAACATCGTAGGTAGGTAAGTTGCAGAAAATGGCTTCATGCAGGAACTGAAATGGTGAGTCCCTGATAGGGCTTAAAGGTTTTCAAACACATAAGTCCTTACTCCTACTCCTACTACTTGACTATTGGATCAGCTGAAAGATGAGACATTGCAGTCCTGATCACATTCATATCATGACTGCTGAAGAGAGAGCACGAGACAGTTCTCAACTCTTGTAAGAATGCTGCAGTTTCAGAATTTTTCCGAAGTAGTCCTAAACGTCTCGAGATGCAAACCATCTCTAGATTTCTAGATCTCTCTAGAGATAGACATGGGACTCCATATCAATGAGGGCAGTTCCTCGTCCTCAAACAACATCTAAATGAATGATATGGAAACATTTGCAAACACAAAAAAAATATACCTGATCAGGGCTGTGCCTCTGTGTCACTGCTCCTCAATATCAACATCACCAACTCTCTCCCAGATCATCCCTCTTGGTACCCTCCATGTCTGCTCCCTCAAAATCAGCTCCTTCAATGTTTGCCGACGATCAGAATTTTTTAATACAGCAATCCTACAGAGGCCATTTTAGGGACATGACTCAGGTTCATCACAGGCATGACAGCAGCTGTCATCGTTGCAAATTAAGGGTCACCATAACGGGCATGACAGCAGTTGTCATCGTTGCACATTAAGGATCACCAACATAACGGGCATGACAGCAGTTGTCATCGTTGCACATAAACGATCACCGTACCGACCTTTGGTCATTCATCTTTTTTTTCCGCAACAATTCAGCAAATTTGTTTGTTCCTCATTGCTACATTTTTACCACATACACAGTTGGAGCTCATGCACTGGTCTCTTAAGAGCTAGTTATAAGCTTATTACATGCAGTCTGCACTATGCAAGTTTGCACCGCTCAAATCAGCAGTCCAAATTGGCACCTCTCAAGTCCACAAACTTCATCTTGGCAGCATGAAGATTAGCACCCTACAAATGGCACACATGCCACCTTCAAATATATTTTCCAGCATCACGTTATACCAATCTTGGTTGGTGCTAAATCTCTTCTTTCACACTGTACTAAACACATTTGACGCATTTTCTTGACATGCTGGAAGCAGATGGTTGTGTTTTATGTCAATGTTATGTCTATGTACTACAGAGAATGGAATGGCCATGGAATACGAATGTCAATGTTACGTCTATGTACTACAGAGAATGGAATGGCCATGGAATACGACAATGCACTCACCAAACCCACAACAAAACTCTCACTTTCAAATTAGCACCCTTCAGGTCAGCTGCAGCAAGGATGGCAGTTTCTGTGACATCACATGGAGATTGTTGCATCCTTCAAAATTCTTTTATTTCTTCAGGTTATTGTGCGCATCAGGTTTGATATGATGATGTTAAGCCGCAGCACAAAGTGTCCTTCGTCTCCTCCCAACTAACCTGAGGACCACTTCCGGGTCATCGTCTAGCAACGACTTGGCACCACTCATGTCAGCACCATCCAACTTAGCGCCTTTTGATGTTAGCACCTCGCAAGTCCGCATTCTTAAAGTTCGCATTCCAACATCAAATCTGTTGCCAAGATAAAAAACACTCTCAACTGACAACAGATTCAAGAGCAGCCTAGTCAGTAAGGTTATCAGCCTCAATAAGGTTAAGGGCAAATCATTGAAAGGAAGAAGGAGGAGACTCTGTGGCATAATTGCATGTACAATAGTGTGGGATAGTGTGGCATAACTGCATGTACAATAGTGTGGGATAGTGTGACATAACTGCATGTACAATAGTGTGGGATAGTGTGACATAACTGCATGTACAATAGTGTGGGATGTTAGTGTTATTAGACATTAGAATAATCCCTAGCAGGGGAGGGGGAACAACAGAACGGCGGCAGAACCATATGTACGACATTTTCAGGGGTTGTGACTCTCACTATAATGTACACTGCACTGTCTCTCAATGTAATGAATGCAATGATGTAAAATGCTGAGAACTCACAGTTGAGCCATGAAAGGCACAAAATGCTCAGAGCCCACAAAGATTTCGAGACAATCCATGACATGCGGACGCCATGCATAATTGCATCTTTGATATCAGCGCCCTCCACATTAGCTCCACGAAGATCAGCTCCATTGAATTTAGCACTCCTACATGGTGGGAATTAAGTCGATGCTCGCCTCAGACTACTGTGAGCATAGTGAGCATGCTTTCAGAGTGCTACATAACAAAGCAGTTAGAGCAGTTACTAGCAGCAACAAGAAAATCAAACCTGCAATTTGCATGTTGCAAGTTTGCCTGTGTCAAGTCTGCGCCATCAACATTTACAACATTAGCAAGGTACAAGGTCACGTCCATGAGCTCTGCAGCATGCAAATAAGCTCCCTGATGAAGAGTTCAGGGAGAGGGACAAGACTTGATTAATCCTCTTAACAACGTGAGGTTTTGAGGCTGATTAGCAGGTAAAGACAGTAAAGCAGAACCTTGATCAATAAGGATGATATGTGTTTGTCTGTGCACACGTCATGCATACAATAGAGGGGAGGTGAATCATAAGTAAGTTTGTCAGTATTGTCAGCTCCTATATACCTGTATCATCTTAATCATCTATGATAATGTAGATAAATAATGTGGTATAAAAATGTGTTGTACAAGCTACCTTTTACTGATGAGGTCCCTGCTTTGGAACCTTAAAATAATGTACGACATAAGTACATGTAGTACATTATGCCTCATACAACTACTGTCACCTGATGAAGAGCAGGGACTAGCTCTGGTTATTATTACTAAATGTTGACCTAGTACCCTCAAATAATGTTCTGTAAACAGGTGTAACTTCACAAAATGTCATTGCACCTTCATTGAATTATAAGACGACTACGCTTATTAAGTATTATTATCGACATCTGACCTGGCGGAGGTCTGCGGCGTCCGTTAGATCAGCCTCCGCCAGGTTGGCACCTCTCCTGATAAATATAATGGGCGCCCATAGCGCCCATCAAATCACAACTACCTCCGAGATCTGCAACTGTCAGTTGAAAAGGACGGGATAAGTCGCAATTACTATTCTCCTCATTCCCGCTGGCAGCGGCAGTAGAAGTAGTAGAAGCAGTAGAAGAAGAAGCGTCAACGACAGTAGCAGTGTCTCCATCGGAGTTCGAGCGGACGGCCAGATGAGCATCGGAGCTAATAAAAAGAGAAATAAAATTACGTATGAAGCATCTTGGTAAAAAGAAAGCAGCAGCTTGTAAGACATTTCTTACAACTGCGCATCAGTAGTATTAGTAGTATCTTACTAGTAGCAAGTATAAGTAGATAGCAGTGTACTGTAAATAAAGAATTTATTGAGAGCGCACATCTGGAAGATATGTGTGAAGAAGTGCTTTAGGCGGGATCAGACTAATTAGCAAAAGAGGTTCTGTAGTGGTCATATACCCACTACTGAGTATTACTTATTTCCAGTTTATCTAGATATTAAATATTACAAATATATTTAATAATATTCGAGTATTTTTCTAGATATTCTTGTAACAAGTCTTGACAATTTGAAATTGACATAAAGAATGTCAAAAGACACATAAATTCAGATTCCAGTAATTCCGGATTCTAGATTCATGATCCATGCCAAATGCTGACGTGACTAGCATCTGGCGGCTAGAGATCCTACTACAGGTTAAGGGTTTACAAGTCTTTAAAAGACATCTAGTCTAGCTCAA